>JAQJVK010000001.1:167731315-168196315 GCA_035578135.1 Flexamia atlantica | reverse complement strand
CTATGTACATGTGGTACAATAAATAGTACCAACTCTTAAGAACTAACTAAAACTACATTGACAGTTAAGTTTCATGGATATTTACATGTAATTAATTGGCTTCTGTTATAATAAAAGGTACAAAAAACAAAAAGCAAAAATCAATTCAGTTACTGTAAAAAAAAACAAGAATAAAAATAAAGTTACTTCAGAGAGAGGTGAATAGCTCATCCAATGAATAAAGTGCTAGTATTTATTAAAAAAATGTGAATATGCTAAACATGGTAAAGTAATAATATTAAAGATGATTTTGTACTTTAGCAGCCGGAATCATAATGTAATTTCCTTTCAATTTGGTAGAGATATTACTTTTCTATGATCTTAGTGGCAAGTTAGTTGGGGAAATAAAATGGAATGCCCTTATTTCCACTTCCGGGAGGTATAAAGCCTAAAATTTGGAGGTTTTGGCTTTGAAATGGGCAGTTTAATCCCCGTTTGAATTTAAATTTACTCCCTCTTGTCAGCTTGGCTACTTTTTAAACTAAGTTGCGAAATAAGTGAAATAAAATTGTATCTACTTCCCAAAGGTCAACATTGAAACAACAAAATGTGTTAAGTAAAATGCACGAAATAGGGCGGGTGGCAAATCTGTTAACTGTAACCTAATCTGCTGTGACAAGTTGTCTGCTAAACCTCAGCTGAAATGACTATATTAAATGTTTTTGTTGACCTGTTAAAATGTTTGTTTTCATTTTTCAGGGCCTGTTACATGTAAATTTGTGTTTACTGTAAAATATGATCATATACAACTTGAACCATGGCCTAGTCCATTGCTGGAGCTGTCAGATATTGTTTATTTTCGATTATTTTGGGCAACAAACAACATAAAAACTTAATTTCTACAAACATTAACTGTATTTTGTTGTTTACAAATGACAATCAAGATATATATTGACAGCTGTTGGAAAATGCTTTCCCGTCAGGGTAGTATAACTTATCGTATCAGCTGTGGTGTCCTGATGACTTTCACTCCTTTCCAACTGCTTCTGGTGTAAAGGGTTCCCAAGTGTCAAGATATAATGCGCAAAGTGTAAGTTGGTTAACTACACAAACAAATAATAAACAATAATTTTGTCAGCAGGTACTCACTCGCCCTTCCTATTTGGTGCCCGCAATTATAACCATTAATGAAATCTCATTGACCAATAAACATGTAGCAATGATTAAAAAAAATAAAAACAACTCAATTATTTGTTTTTTTTTTAAGCAGAGCCCCAAAAAATAATAGGATTTTTAAATTCAAGACCTCCATTTTTGTGGGTATTTATTCTCCCCCGAGCCCTGTTTTCGATGTTGTAATTGAATTTGTTCAATTGGTTTTTAAACTTGTCTGATTAATCCGCCCATCTTTGTATATGATCCGCCCATTTTACGAGAGTTATAGTGTTAACAGACACATACATTTCATGGTTCAGTTCTTATCAAGTGCCCGGTGTGTGCAAAGTGTTTATCTGCGCTTGTGTTGTAAGCCACCCAGCTTTAAAATGTGTACACGCTTGATTTATTTTCAGAGTATCTACTGCAATAATTGTGTTACTTGCAGGGTGACTCTGGAGGTCCATTGCAGACAATCAAACAGGTTCCTTATTGCATGTACAACATAATTGGCGTGACTTCATATGGAGCTATGTGTGGATTTGAATACTCCCCTGCAGTCTACACTCGGGTGTGGAGCTTTGTTCCATGGATTGAATCCATCGTTTGGCCTGAACAATAAACCTTTTGGATTCAGCGTAACGTAATGTTAATAAATGGTATCAGGAAACTGACACAAACTTTCTCCCTTAAAATCATTTAAACCAGAAAACTTATATAATGAAATAAAACAAATTAACAGTTAATTATCTCAAAAATACATACCAAATTTTATCAAAATCGGTTATTAGTTAACGGAGATATCAGTTTTTAAATATTTGCCATAAGAATAACATTGGACAATGTACTGCGTTTACCGCCAAAATGAAAATTCAATTATCTCCGCAACCAATTGACGTAGACTAATAATTCAAAATACTGGATTATTTATCTTTCAATCCAAATTTAATGGTGGCAAGTATATTTTCTTTAGAAGTTAAAGATTTTGTGAACTTCAAAATATATAAATTTTTAAACACTGAAACCCCCATAACTTCTTAACCACAATTTTTACAGACATAGGCCTACGGGTGGTGTCATTTTGTTTGTAATTTTAAGCACTAAAAACTATAAAATTTTTATCAAATCGTTAGAGCCATTTTTGAGAAATTTGGATTTTTGTAATTTGTTATGGGTTTTTATGGGGTAAATAACCTTAAAAATCAAAAATTCAAAAAAATGAAAAAAAGCCTGGAGATATGGTTTTATACCTACTCTTGGGTCAAAAAGTTTAGATACTCTAGTTTGAGCTTAAACTGCAACGTAACCAGTTGAGGTAGAAAAACACAAACAACATCGTTATTTCAGGAACCAGAATTTAATTGTGCATTTATTGACGTATTTTAAAAATTTTTCGTTTGATTTTAAGACAGTGTTTAGGCAGGTTGAATGAAAAAAGTACCGTTTTGGAACTAAAAGTAGTTTTTTGGTGGTTTTCATACATCAGCATACTTTGAAAATTTATACCGTATAAACTACTAGTCCAATTGCTATGAAACTTTAATAAATTGCAGAAAATATGTTTTGACAACATATTTACAAGTTTCAGATTTTTGTCATGGCTGGAAAAAAAGTTGCTATAATTTTTGTAAAGGTCTTTTATTTTGAGTTTGGATTGGAACATAAACGTCAATGAAAGTTTGAAACATATTGCGCTGATAATCATAGCGATTTCGCCATCTGATTTAATTATTTATTTATTTATCAACGGCAATGCCAATACATATAAACAATAATACAAAAGGTGGTATGATTGTTCACAGTAAAACAAACATCACTAAGAGAAGGAGCATATAAATACTAGAATAAATAACATGCTAAAATAAATAACCAGGATACAGCAAACAGGCAATAACAAACTTTAACATTTGAAAAATGAAACATAACTTATTAAAACAAAGTTGAAAACAACAACATTTTGTCCTTGTTAAAAAACAGACTAAAAAATTTAAATATACGAAAAAGAAAAAATTACAATGGCAAATGCAGACAAAAGTTATAATCAGCAACAATACGGTAACAATTGATTAAACTACAAATAACCAACCCTACAGCACTAAGGATGTAGAGAAAAAAAAACTTGATCAAGTATGCACAGTAGCAATAAATAGTTGCAATACCAAACATTAATGGCTGAAAAGCATGACAACAAACACAATATACAGGGTGTCCAACTTAACTGTGTCACCATTGCTATCTCAGAAACTATTGGATCTAGAGAAAACTTTAAATGGGGGACTCACCTAATTTTTTAAGATATTTAAAAATATGAATTCCATTTTCTCCTAAATGGCCGCCATTTTCCAATATGGCGGACAACTTTAATTTTTCTTATGGAACACCCTGTATTTTATGGCATATTTGAATTCTACGCTTAATTTTAAGAACTTTTTACTCTTGGACATTTTTTCCTAAACCCAATGGTTAAGGAGATATAAGCAGTTAAAGTGTGATGTTTCCCCATTTGAAATGCATTGTGTCCATTTTAACTGTGCCATCCCATGCAATCCTTATGGAGTATAAAAATATTCAAAATTATTCATTTCCATGAGTGTATCTCGACTAAAAACTACTTATATGATTGAATCTAAACTAAAATCACATTTTAAAGCACTTATGTTCTCTGGTATGTTCTAATTGCCCCAACCGTTATTGATATACTGAGTACCAACAATAACGCAATGCATTTCTTATGGGGAAAAATTGGAAAGGATCAGAGTAGCCATTAGCAAATCGGACAGTTGATTTCCTCCCAGAAATATAGCTTCTTATCCACGATAAAAGAGGGTCCATTACGCCATATGACTTCAGCTTGGATATAAGGATAGCATGGTCGACCTTATCAAAAGCTTTGCTGCAATCAAGGTACAACGCATCAACTTAAAGGCTGTTGGAGTAAGCAGACATTATAACATCCTCAAGGACAGTGAGATTGGTCGTGGTTGAACGCCCAGTAGTGAAACCATGCTGCTCCGGAATTAGTACTGCGTTTATCAATGGCTTCAGTCTATCAAGAACAATAGATTCAAATATCTTGACAATTGGGGACTGAATTGTTATGGGACGGTAGTTCTTAGCAAGATCACGGTTGCCATCCTTGAAGATAGGGACCACATAACTTGTCTTGAGTGAGGCGGGGAAAAGGCCCACTTTCAAACTGTGATTACATAGGCAAGCCAAAGAGTCACTTATGAGATCACTACAATGATGAAGTACAAAGGGAGGAATGCCATCAGGACCACAGCCCTTATATATGTATAAAGCCTCAATTTTCCTCTGAACCTCTTCAGGGCTACACTGGATGAGTGACAATGACTGCGAGTTATCTGTGTAAGGAAGATCAGGTTCAATCGTCCAAGGCTTAGAGTAGACACTTGAAAAATGCCGAGCAAACATATTACAGATGTCGTAAGGGTTTGTTGCTTCCTCATTGCCAAGTATTAATTTAGATGGAGAGTTGTCAGTCCTTCTCAAGTTATTGATGTGACTCCAGAAAATCTTCGGATTACGTGAAAGGGTCTCATTTACGTGAGCAATATAGGCGTTATAGCAATGAGTGGCAAGAGACTTACATGCAGCTCTAGCTCTGGAGAAAGCAGAGTAATCGCTGTCAAAACCAGAAATTTTATAGATCTTGTGTAATCTTTTCTTCTCAATGATGATCTCTTTTAAATCTTGACTAAACCAGCAAGGGAACGGAGAGATTCCCACCCTCTTGAGAGGAGTGTTCACTTTAACGAGTCTACTCAGGCCATTTATGTAGTTATCAAAAGCATTACCAGAATCAACAGGTGACTGCTTGAAATTGTTATTAAAGGTAGGTAGCTCCGATCTCAATTTGTCAATATTACACCTGAGTAAATTTGGGACCATCCTAGGCTTGCAGGGTTGAAAACGTGTTGAATAAGGAAGAGTAATGTCAGTAATGTCAAGTGCAGGATGGTGCCTATCCTCGTAGACAAGAGGGTCCAAAGAGCGAGCAAAGTGCAAAGAGTATCAGAAAAGACTAAATCAAGTTGAGCTCCAAAAGCGTTGGTAGTACTGCTACACTGCTGCATACAGAGAGTGTTTGCCATATCTTCAATCAAGTCAGATGAAATAGAGGGGCTTCCAGCACTGTTTGAATTAAAATCACCCAAAACAAGAAGATTGGATGCGAAACCAATCTGAGCACGAAGTTGTTCTAGAGAGTCACAAAGTAATTGATACTTGCTGGTTAGGAGGTATGTATGTAGCACCCAAGGCAATATTCATAGTACCTTGCTTAACTGTAATTCCCAAAGCTTTGACTTCATCACTCAAAAGAAGAAGCTTTTAAGCTTTTGCGCGTTGCTATCAAAACACCTCCCCCACCTTTTTTGGCACTAGTGCTAGAAGAACGGTCACATCGGAAAAGGTTGCTCAGCATCACTTATATTGGCAGTCAACTTTGTTTCCGAAAATACCAGTATGTCAATTTTCTGGAGATGAGCATTAACATGCAATTCAGAAAGCTTAGACCTAATACCTTTAACATTCTGATAATACACATAAAAAGGCATTACCGTTGATCCTCACTAGTTTTTTTGGGCCTTATCGGACTTGAAAATCATAGGAATTCCTCCTTTGTATTTAATGGTAAGGTTCTTCTCCCCTGCAGAAACACGAGAATCAAGTTCACCGTGCAACTTTCTCAACGATTCTATCTCATTTGGCGTTTTGTCCCTTGAAAGTTTAACATTAACAAGACTTTGGTTCCCAGATCGTAACTTATCCGTAGAGAAATTCGCAAGTGCAAGGTTCATATCTTGCTCAGAAGAGAAAATCAACTTGATAGGTCTCAATTTGTTGGCTTGCTGTGTACCAAGCCTAAAGAATTTAATTCCAGCTGGATTTCCTTGAGGGAGTAAGATGTTTAACAATTTGGAGATAAGATCCTTGTCATATGCTTTAGAATCCTGCTCGCTGTTGCTTTGAGACTCAGGTACATTGAAAACTATAAGGTTCTTCTTTCTCATGTTGCGCTCATTTATTTCAGCCAGAACAACAAAACTACTGTTAACATTCTCCCTTTTTTCAAGAGACGTAACTCTTTTATCGAGTTCATCCAGCCTTGATGATTTTAGTATCTTCTGGGACATCTTTTAGATTGTGAACCATAGATGCAAGATTATCAACCTTAGACACCAGAGAGCTCAGGATGTGGACACCCTATTAGATGAGCTTTTAGGGCAACAGTCAGCTCTAGTGCAGAGCCATTTATTAGCCGAATTATCAGTAATTTTTGTGTATTCTGATTTAGCCACCCCAACACAGGTCCGATGGAACAATCTATTACATGAGTCAGAGCACTGTAATTCATCGAGATCGCCAACCACCCTTACGCAAACTGCGCATACATCTTCATTATATTGTGTACCCATCATGAAGTGCAAAAAAAAGTCTGAGATACTTTACACACCAAGATCAACAGTTACTAAATTTACCACTGAAGAGAGGCAAATAATCAATATGCTATATAGTATGAGCAGCACCCAGCGAAACTAGATCGAACAGCTCTTGGCAGCGACGAAATCAAGCAGGCCGTGGAAGGCTGTGAAATTGGCGTGGATGTCAGACGTCAGACAGTTATGTCTAGGGTGACCAGACGACCCGTAAAAACGGAAAAGTCCCGTTTTTTCACGTTGCGTTTCGTTGTCCCGAAAAACTTTGTCGGGATGTCAAAATGTCCCGTTTTTAAAAAGTAGGACATATATAAAAACATACCTAACGTTATATTAAAATTTAGAGCCATCTGACATTACTTACAGTTATAAAAGAATATTACGAACTTTTACCAAATGCTAATCAAGATTTTAGTTTTACGCCACCTACTATAAACAGTTGGCTGTACCGCTGCGCTGCCTTAAATAATTGGTTGGCTACTGGTTATGATTATAAAAGTATAATCATGATACTTTTTTGATCCGAATATTTTATATGTATTACCACCTACATAATTTATTGTTAGAAAATCTTTTTCTTTTATAATAAAATATTAAGATCTTAAAAATATGACTTGATTATTTTTAATCCTCAGTATGTGGCGATTCAAAAAATTACCTTCCATGGCTGCATGCCATTTATTGAATTCTTTAAGAAAAATTGTCACAATCGTGCGCTGTAATAAGTTCAAAATCTGTTTGATAGTCTACTTAATTTCTTCCATTACAAAATTTGTAAATTACAAAGACCCCCATACAATTAAATACCTTGGTGAGTAGTATGTTGTATAATGGTTGGGGGGAGGGGCGGAGGGGTGAGTTTTGTTTATGTGTCCCGTTTTTAATTTGAAACAATCTGGTCACCCTAGTTATGTCAAAACAAATCGGCAAAACAGTGACTAATGTAAACAAACAATTAATTATTTGGCACAAACACATGTGAGTATCCAATGAAATTCATGTTGTGACCAGTTAATTAAAAATAGCTTGAATAAATTATGTAATTCACTCAAAAAACTCTTCAAGGATTGAGAAAAAACTTTGCGATTTCATAAAATTGAGGTTATATTGCTCACTAGAGTACACTTTTGACACTCAAAAACTAGTTAAAACTTATTATTTTATTAAAAGATTGCAGAGAAACACTACTGTGAACTGTCAAAATCCACCATCTTGAAGCAAAAAAAAAAAATTAAATGACGAGCTTTGCTTTGGGCATCTTAACCCAAAGCAAAGAACAACAAAGGCACGAGGAACAACAAAGGCAGGATGAGTAAAATGAAGTACATTTTAAAGATTGTTGACATTATTGACCAATAGGTCCATTTCCGTTCAAAGTTTTCTCATTTATTTAAGTTAGGAGTATAAGTATGACTCAACTGTAAATAGCTGGAAATAGCTTGACAACCTTAACACGCCAAACAATCAATAACCAGCTGCAGGAGGGAGATTTCCCTGCAAGGTATGCGGCGGTAGGGAGCGATCTTACGCACTACTGCACCCAAGCCCCTCTTTGTTTATTCTAAAGTTTAATTTTGTATAGACAATACTGCTAATTATTAGCTGTAGCCTACGTCATTCTTCTGTATATCGAGGGCTGGAAATCAAACTTTCATTGACGTTTGTATCCCAAACCAAACTCAAAATTAAAGACTTTTACCAACCCCTAGCTTGCCTTATGGATCCTAGGAGACCATCTGGTTTGGAGGCTAACACACGCTGCAGTCTTACCGCTGCGCTGAGTTTGTTTACCTCTTGTGACTCTTTGATTTAGTCAGATTAGCAGTATAAGAGGATGTACTTATGAAGTACTGTTTTTTACGGCAATTTAAAAAATTAGTACCTTAAATAAAAAAATAAATAAATATGTCTTTATTTTCCAGCGATTTTCAGTAACAACTGTTTTTCAAAATAACTTTCGTCAATAAATCTTATTCTAATCATACAAAAAAAGAGACAATATTTACAGTAACAACAATAATTAAAATATAAAATGAAACAACATAGCAGTTAAACTAATAAACTAAATTTTCTTTTTGTGTAACAACTGCGAGCTCTTTGAGGCTCACCGGGAGTCCATTGTACAGTGACGGACCGAAATAGGCAAAGCCCTTCCTGCCAACCTCGCGACTGATCCTCGGAAAGTGGAGGAGCTTGTCTTGCCGGGTGCTATGCAAGGGACATCCCGCCGATAGGAGAGTTTGTCACAAAGGTACTGAGGCTCTCCAACAATAAGAGCTTTGTGAACCAAAGAGCAGGTCAGCATTCTCAGCATCCATGGGGAGTAGATGTAGGGCCTCCCTGAAAGGTGACACATGGTCACGACAGCTGAGGCAGAACACAAACCTGATGGCACTGTTCTGGACCTTTTGAATCCTCCCCTTACTTTCTTTGGAGATACTATTGCCGTAAGCAGGATAGCAGTATTGAAAAACTGATAGAATCAGTGACTGCACAGTGCACAAGCTAAACTTTCGCTGCCTTTGGTAACAAATTTCTGAACCTGTACAGCCCCCTCAACCTGCCAATGGCACACTGGATAGTCTGACTGATGTGGTCAGGAAAAGGGAGATCACTGTCCAATGTGACACCGAGAGTTTTTAGACTGTCACTGTACCTCACCATTTAACATAATGTCAAGGCTCTCTCATTAAGGAACTGTACAAGACTATGTGGAGCTAGGTATATCACACTGCATTTCTTTACATTCAACTTCAGGCCATTTTTGAGAGACCAACAAGAGATTTTCTCTAGGTCGTCATTTATGCAGCCAATTGCATAGTCAACCGTCTCAGGCCAGTAAGATAACTGAAGCTGACAATCGTCAGCGTAATGTGGACTGTGCAATGCTGTAAATATCTTGGAAAATCAGATGTAGCTTATACAGGTGAAACAAAATAGGTCCAAGACAACTGCCTTGAGTTATACCTCGATCCTTTATGAGCAACTCAGATGTCTCTCATTACCCACTCTGGTATGACATTAACCAATTTACTGCTTCTCTGCCAAACCCATAATAGGGCATCTTTGCTAATAAAAGTTAATAATTTAGAGAGTCAAAAGCTTATGAATAGTCAAGCATGACAACTGTACTGTATTTGCCTTCATTTTGGCTCCGAACTAATCATCAAACATATTCACTAAGGCTGTGCATGTACTGTAGTTTTTTCTGAACCCATACTGTAGTTTTGGCAAAATACTTTCAGTATTTATTGATGGTTGGAGTGATCAACCGAAATCGATCGCCATTATCCACCATGATTGTATATTTACCATCTTGTATGTAAATACATTATAAGTGTAAATATATTTTTAAGTGTTGTAAGACGTTTTTATTTACATCCAGTATTTAAATAAGGCATAATTTGGCAAATGGCAGCTTTCTCTAATATTTTTGAAAAGGCGGCATTATTGATATTGGTCTTAGCTGTTCCACACTTCTCGGATTCTCAGTTTTAGGGAGTTGATGTACGATACTATTTTTCCAGTTTTCAGGAAATCTCCCTTCTCTCAGTGATTCATTTACAAGGTATGTTATGGCCGAGATCACAAAGGGGCTCACTGATCTAATCATATCAATGGAAATTGAATTGCTACCCTCTCAGCCTTTTCATTTCAATCGTTCTCCAAGACGCTTTTTTCTTTGTCACCCTTTTACAAACAATTGGTGCGTTCTTGTCATATATTTCCCTTATATTTGAGGTGATGAATTGTTCTACATTTTCAACCCCTTGTATTGATAATGCACCATTCCAAACAATTTCTGAAATCTGATTAATAACGCTCTGTGGTTCAAATCTGGAAAAGTCTCTGTATGTAATAAATTTGGCTTTATTTTTGTCTTTCTGACAGGTGATCTCACAATAAACAAGCTTATGATCAGTAATTTTCACACCCCTGTGATCTTTAATACTTGCTGTGTCTATTATGCCGTTCCTCTTGATCTCGACTCCCTTGTCCACTATATGTGGTCTAACAAGGTGGCCGAGTTTGCTGTCACTCTAGTTGGCTCACTTGTTAGTTGAATAGTATTGGTTTCTTGTAAGAGGCGGCTTAGGTACTTATTCTCGTAACACTCATTATTCATCAAGTCAATATTGTTGTCTCCTAGATATATCACTGAGTTTACCTCACCTGCCAGGTCAAAAAAGGGAATGAAGCAAAGTTGAAAAGTGGGTATACCTCACATAAGACGGCCTGTAGCCCACACAAATGCCCTTTGCTTTCACAACAATACAAAGAGACTCCAAACTTGATGAGCAACATATACTCAGCATAAAGAAAGAGTATGCTCCTCGTTTAGTATGCCATCTCTGACATAAATAATCACACCACCTCCAACCTCCTCAGCTGATGGAGTTATTGCATTTTGTTGGCAGTCACAACAGAGCACTGAATACCCTTGTATTCGAAAGCTGTCTGAAGGTGTGCCAGGACGAAGCCAAGTCTCAGTAACTCTGAAGACATCGAAATCATAATCCCTCGGTAGTGAACACATTTCATCGAATCCAGTGTTCAGGGAACAAATGTTCAAGTGAGCTACTTGTAGACTCCTTGTGGCCTCCCCCTCAACTAGTTTCCTGAGTCAACTCTTTCGAGAGTCATCTCCATCCCCGGGATCCACGCCAAGATGGGAGTTTGATGCACCTTCCTGCACACAGGGTGAGACTGGCTCCAGAGATTGCAGGACGCTGCGGATGGTCCTCAAAATCAGTTATCCTAAACGTGACACACCTCTCCGACTGAGATGAACACCATCTCGGGCAAGATTCCCTCGGGCGAAAGCACCCGGTTGACATCTACAAAGGACACGTCTAAGTTCTGACACATCAGCTTCAACTGTAATTGAAATTATTTTTAGCTTTATAAGTCAAGTCAGATCTTACTAAATTGCTGTTAAACAAAACATTTGCTAAAGAGAACCTAGTTCTGACAGTGTAAAGCAAATCTGCCCTGCTGTGAAGGGCCTCACGCTTTCCCTGCCCGCAATTGTACCCTGGACCCCAATTGTAGCCTTTCCTTAAGTTGTTTGTACCTACATCTAGATAAATCAAATTAAAATTCCTCCTACATGCTCTAAAATTCTTACTTTATTTTGCCACTCGGACTAAACTCCACGATAGCTCCTTCCGCACAATAACTGTTCCCTGCATACCTCAACAGAGAGTCACCGATCACAAGCACTTTGCTCAAGTCCTGAGGTGAGGAGGCAACGCAGGTTGCTGGAGTAGCTGGTCGGTGAGAGGTAGGCGATGGTGCTGGCCCCGGCACCTGAGGAAGTGGGATGAGTGGCGTTGGTGTTGCTGTGGTCAGGACTAGGCTGCTGCTCGCTGTTCTCAGCACACTTCTGGGTGTTGGTCTCGTCCAGAGTCACCTCGCTCATTGTTAGCTTCGCCAGAAGGTCCTTTGAAGATCGCTGCTGCTTGGCCCTCCTCTCCTTCTGAGGTATATCCGCTCGTAGACTCCTGGCATCAGCCTCCAACACCTCGATAGTAGTCAAAAGACATTTTTGTTCTGCTGTGAGCGATAAGATTTTCATTACTTTCGGCCACCAGTCTATCAGTGTCCAATGTCTCTAGCTTTATCTACAAAGTCCTTCAGGCAAAAATTCTGTTCCCTAACTTTTTTCAACTGTACTGTTAAGCAATGTATCTTAGTTTCATAGTCATCTTCTAATTATAAACAAGCTACTGAACTATCTTTGTAACTATTACTTAAATATAAGCATTTACTTTCAGCAGCTACCAGATTTTCACCAACAATTTCATCTCGTTTCATATCACTATTTTCTTTACATGAATCATTAAGTTTTGATAATGTGGTACAAGAATAGAAATAGATTTGTTTCCAAATGTTGCTATTGTGTTCTTTAATTCACTGTAAAAGTAAAAGTTAGTTCTTTAATTCATTGTAAAAGTTTGAAGCTAGCTCAGTGACTTCTTCATCAATGTAAAATAAACCTTCAGTAAGATTGATTAATTCGCTGGACCTTGTAGTCCTAGGCATTTTCAAAAAGAATTAAAGAACTTATAATCTAACAATATAAAACTTATTCTAAACAATAACAAACACAAAAAACAAGGTAGAATGAATGTATTATTTAATTTAATTTAACAAAACAACAATAAATACCCCCGTTGCAGCAGACCTGCATCCTCAGCGAATTTCAAATGCAAAACAACGTATTTCAATCCAACATAGCGAGATTTGACATGTTTTGGTTAGCTCCATAAGAATAACATGGGGAATGAGTATGCAGGTCTGCTGCTACAGGTATATTAAAACTGGATGGTTTTGATTCAATAATTACTAGATCTGAACTAGAAGAAGCTATTTACCAAGTTTTATCAAGATATGTTGAGAAATAACCAAGATATAGAATTTTACTTATTTCCCATAAGGTTAACATTGGGACAACGTACTGTGTTTACCACTTTCAATATCTCGGTAACCAATGGACATAGAGCAGTGATTCAAAATACTAAATTGTTTGTTTTTTTGAGCTGAATTCAATGGTGCCAACAAAAATTCGATAAATTTTATTTTTCTATGTAAAAAACTCAAAAAACCTATTTTTGAGGGGGTTTATCCCCCTTTACCCCCCCTTCCGATGGTCCGATTGGGCTGGTTCACGAACTCATCCGAATAATTACTACTTTACACGCCTGTGCCAAATTTCAATCCGATTGGACCATTTTTGCGAGCGCTATCGTGCTTACAGACACATATATATATAGATATATATATATATATCTAGAAATTTGAACGAATGGTTTTTTTTGCTTCTGGGGGCCCCAAAACGAAAAGTTATCATGGTCTCGGGCTTAGGTCTTACCATGAGACCTACGGTAATAGCCTCTTCCCTATAGGGGAAATTCGCTAAAAACATGTTAGTTCTAATGTTTCTTGTATGTCAACAATTTATGCTGACGACACATCACTCTTGGTCAGTCATAAAGATATTAATGAGTTAGAAAACAAGTCTGTGTCAGTTTTTAGAGAAGCCAATGATTGGTTCAAAGTTAACGGGTTGTTTTTGAATGAGAACAAAACACAGCGACTTCTTGTAACCTTGAAAAAAGTTGAAAGTAACTATAGCTTTAAGTATAACTAGCTGAGAACCCCGGCTTTGCCCGGGAGATTATTTTTTCTTGTCATGTTCTAGTCGTTTATTTGTGCTGTATTCTGTTAGTAACAATAGTAACTAGAAATAGCTACCATTAGAAATAATGGTAACCATAGCAACAGCTCAAAGCACTCCCAAAATCCTTGACATGGGTCCCTTTCGGACAATCCTGTGCCTAAGTCCTTAAAAATATCAAAACCAAACCACCATAGTGCACGTCATGAGATTCCAAGCTTTAATTTGACACCAAGATCAAGTGTCTACGACATGTAGTTTTGGCTGTAGCCCGAAATATACCAACACACAACTCTCTTTATATATATATATATATATATATATATATATATATATATATATATATATATATTGATTATGAAAATGTTGTCACCTTACTTGGATTAAAATTAGATAGTAGGCTTAATTGGTCTGAACAGATAAATTTCACGTGTAAAAAGCTTTCAAGAGTTGTTTATTTATTAGTTAAAAAATGTGTCTATTGTAAATACTTGAAGATAGCTTACTTGGCATATTTTGAAAGTGTTCTGAGGTATGGTTTGATTGTTTGGGGTAATGGAGTAGGCATGGAGAAAGTCTTGATTATTCAAAAGAAGGCCATAAGAATTGCGACAGACTCCGAAAAATTAGCACATTGTAGGCCACTGTTTATTGAAACTGGTATTTTGACTGTAATCAATTTGTATATTTTTGAAGTCATTATGTTTGTCAAGACAAATATTTTTGCCTATCCCTTAAGAAAACAATTTCATGAACATGGAACCAGGTTTAATCATAAGTTAGAACAATCTAGGTTTAGGTTAACTAAATCTATGAACTATCATGAAGCATTGGGTGTTAAATTTTACAATAAATTGCCAGCCAGATATCATTCTTTCTCCAAAAATAGATTTCGTAATAAATTGTACTCATGGCTTCAGGCACACCCGTTTTACAACTTAGAAGAATTTTTAAACTGTAAAATTGAAGAGTAACAGGCCTAGCCTTTTTAGATTTATTTAGACTCATATTTTATAATATTGTCTAATTGATGTTGATTTTATTTGTGTACCATTATATGTACCTTGACGAAGTCTATTGCTATTTTGTTAATGTGTTGAAGGACTAATAAATGTCTATGTCTACGTACATGTCTATGTCTATCTCCAACTGATTTAGTCTTTCGCCCCAGATTGCAGGTGGTAAGCATTAAGCAAAAGCAGTTCAGTGACGTCTTGAGGTTGCGTTGCCAAGATTGAAGGCGTTGGGAGAAACCAGCGTGGACGTGGTGCCGTAGAATACAAGTGATGAGCAAACAACAGTACAGGCTTGTCTTGACTTGAAGGCACCAGAATTGAAGGCGCTGAGAGAATTCGGCGTGAGCGTAGGAGTAGCATAGTTGAAACCAGTTTGACAGATGTTAGTCACAATGTTGGTAGTTCTGGATCGGCTGCGCGGCGGGCCTTTGCTGCTGACAAATCAGCAGTCAAACATGCTGTTATCAAGACTTTGGTTATCTTGCCTTAGTCTGTACTTTGTCACATATATTTACTTGCACTTAATGACACACTGAAGTAGTGTACTATTTAAGTCCGTAGGGCCTACATATGAATCCTATACTCTTATTAGAGTAATGTTATCACGCTTGCTTGTTTGCACAATTATCTCAAAAACGGCTCCGAGGATTTCCTTCAAAGTCTGTAAATAAGTAATTTATGACTCAAAAACGTCTTTTATTCAGATTACTTGGCCAGAGAAAATCTAATTACATAATAAATCCAATTTTTAAGTTGTAAAATTTTAACATTGGCCTTATGGGTTGCCGTGATATCAACGAAAATAAACAAGGAAAGTGTAAACAAATAAAGTAATCATAACAGCTGTTTGGAATCTACAGCCATCAAGGGAAACTACAGCAAGTGGGATGACGAGTCCATGGAGCAATAAAAAAGGTTTCTATTTATCAATTTTATGACATTGAAATATTTTATAGTAACTGGATGAACTGGTAAACATGAAATAACACCGAGCAAGGCTCGGTCCACCAGGCACTAACTCAATAATCACAGCATGACTGCTTCAGGAAATAAAAAGAAAATAACAAAAAACTTTGGAACCACTACAAAACTACACATGTAGAACCAGGTCTGCCATCCTCATGATCTTATAAGAATGATGATTTGAAGAAGTTCTTTGAAATATGACAGAAGTGCTAATAGATTGAATTATGTTAATGTTTCTGCATATTTAATTACAGTTAGATTTTTTTTTAACTAGAAGCTGTTAAGACGAGGTGGAATATCTTTGGCAATGCACTTCTTTTGTTTAAAGTAAAATCATGTGTTTCTGTTTATCTTGTAATGCATTTGTTTACAATCCAAAAAAATAAACAATTGTATGAAATAGCTTAGAATATTGTTTGACAGGTCAGCAGTTGATGTTACATGTAAACAGAAGTGATTTTCTTTGCTCTAAGTTTTTAAGATATTTTTAAGTTTTATTGCATTTTCTCACTTTTGTGATTGAAACCTAAGAGTAGATTGAATCGGGAGTTTACTGTAGAAGAAGCGTGTATCACACACTAGCTCAAAATATGAACTCGGTTTTAAAACCACCAATCCTAACCCTTCCTGACCACAATTATGCAACACCCAACAATAGTAAACACGGCATGCCTGCAGATGAAACTAATTCTTCTAAACGCTTCCACGCATCTACATCAATAGAAGGTAAAGACATGGAATTAGACAGTCAAACTCATACTGATTTTGTACTGGTAGAAAGTAGAAAATCTATACAATCGTCACCTCATCCACAACAAACCGATTTGCGTTACAAAACGGTTATCAAAAATAGATTTGACCCTCTTTCTTCCGCCGACGTTAATGACGACATCCAACCTCCCCCTAAACCACAATCGGTACCGCCAATATTTCTCCATGATTCAAACAACTACCAAGCCCTTATTTCTGACCTCGATAATCTTCTCAAAAGTGAATACTACACGGTAAATAAAGGCAGTAGTATCAAAACGTTTCGTCAACCAATGACTACCGTGCATTAACGGAACACTTTGATTCTCTTAAAGTCCAGTATCATTCATTTTGCCCTCCTGATAAGAAACGACTGACAGTTATCATGCAAAACATTCCAATTTCTCTTTCCGATGACGAAATTTTCACAGAACTAAAAGCTAAACACTATCCCGTCCACAAAGTTTCAAGGCTGTATAATAAAAACAAATATCCCATGCCTCTATGTACTATAGAGCTCGAAGATTCCGATGCGGGCAATGATATTTTTGCACTTGAATTTCTATTTCATTCAAAAATTCAAATTGAGTTAAAGAGGAAAGCTAAGACGATCCCACAATGTACTCGCTGCCAACGGTTTGGCCATACAAAGAATTATTGCAGGCTTGAACCTTGATGCGTAAAGTGCCCGGGAAACCATCTATTCTCTGAATGTCCTAAAAAGAAAGACGATCCTGTTCAGTGTGTCAACTGCAATGAATCACATACTGCTAATTACCGAGGTTGTCCTTACTATCTGAACCTCAAGTCTCAGTCAAATCCAAACAAAAATGTCCGACCTTCAGATACGTTCAACACTCCTAATCATGCTGTATTTAATGCAAAGTCTGAAAATTTTCCACCGTTGAAATCGAATGTCACCAATAGTGCCTCAAGTTCACCGAATAGTAACCTTCGTTCGCCCCGTCGTATTCGCTAGTGCGGTAAATGGTACCAAAATCGGTCATTCTGAATCTAACACGCCAGGCCCAAGTCATGAGCCAGAACCACAGGAAAATAATCCCGTTCATCCTATTCTGACATCTTTACTTGCATTCATCAAACCATTCATTCCTCAAATTAAATAATTTTTCTCAGAATTAGTGTCATCCATCTTTAGAAATGGATTTTAATCACATGCTGATACATAACTTAAATATAGTGAACTGGAATGCTAATGGTATAAAGGGTAAACGGTCATCGTTTATTGTGTTCCTAGCACAAAATAAAGTGGACATTGCTTGTGTTACAGAGACACATTTGATCTCGACTGAACATTTTAAAATTCCAGGTTATTTTGTTTATAGATGTGACAGGGGCGCGCCGAGGGCATCTGGGGGCGTAGCCATAATAATAAAAAGAAATATTTCCCACCATTCATTGTATTTACCTTACATGAATAACTTGGAAGTTGTTGCTATCAAATTAGAAGTGAACAATGAACAATTAATTTTGTATTCCGCTTATCATGCTCCGAGATATAAATTCTCCAATACATATATAGAAAACCTTTTCTGTTTCGATACTCCAACAATTTTGCTGGGAGACTTAAACTGTAAACATGAAGCTTGGGGCTGTAATAAAACTAATCCTAATGGGAGACGGCTTTTAGCGGCGGTTACTGACTTCAATATTACGGTTGTAGCGCCTAACAAACCAACTCACTACTCCTATAACAATGCTTTTAGACCAGACATCCTCGATATTGGCATACTTAAAAATATGACTTGTCCAACTCACATGACACCTATTATTGATCTTGACTCTGATCACTTGCCAGTTTTACTCTCATTTAAGGAACCCCCAACTTTTGAGCCACTGCAAGAGAAACTGATCAAAGGATTAATCGATTGGGAAAAATTTGCTGACAATTTTCACTCACACTTCACTCCTTCCCGTGTTCTTTCGAATAGCTATCAGATTGATGAAGCACTTACTGGATTTTTAAATTCAATTACTTTTTCATTAGATCATTCTACGGCACGTTCGTTCCGACCTACTAGAAAATTTCCTACTGTTCCAAATTACATCCTTTCGCTTGTAAAATTAAAGAATAGGCATAGAAGGCTTTGGCAACGCCATAGAACAGACGCTTTACGTAGACGATATAACCAACTGAACAGGCGTGTGAAATGGGAACTAGACCGTTTCAGATATGAATCATACCACAATTATGTCTCGAACCTGTCTACTGATGATAATAATTCCTTGTGGTTGGCAACAAAGCGAATTTTGAATGACAAGTCCCCAATACCAAGCCTAATTAATAACGGAAATGTGTACGAAAGTAAACTGGAAAAAGCCAATGTTTTAGCTGACTATTATCAGTCAACGTTTCGACCTAATGACAATATCCAAGACGCTGACTTTTCCCATCATGTCCGTCACTTCCTCGCCATTATACACCGTTGAACGGCCTATAAAATTCACATCACCATCGGAAATGAAAAAGCACATAAATACATTGAAAAAGAAGAAATCTCCTGGTCACGATGGAATACCTAATATTGTTCTCCAAAATTTACCTAGAAAAGGGATTGCTTTTCTTGCTTCTTTTTTTTTAATGCATGTTTGAGTATCTCATATTTTCCAAAAGCATGGAAGCATTCCATTATTACAGTGATCCATAAACCTGGCAAACCTTCATCTCAAGTAGCGAGTTACCGCCCTATAAGTCTATTGCCAACATTATCAAAATTATTTGAGAAAATTATAAAAACACGATTAGAAGATTATGTGAAGAACTCATCACTCATACCTAAGGTGACCAGACGTCCCGTTTTGAACGGGACAGTCCCGTTTTTTAGTGACGTGTCCCGTTGTCCCGATGAACTCTCTCAGGACGCCCATTTGTCCCATTTTGGCGTAATTGGTAAGAAAAATACTTTAAAAAATACGTTTTAATGTAAAAAATAATTTTTTTTTGGTTCTTTTATAGAGTCTTAGGAACTTAAAATTAATGGTTAAGATGAACTAGAGTCTAGCACATATTTTCAATCTAGAAGTGTCTAAAAACCTACCAAAATGCTCCTGATTTTTACAAGTTTTCCGGGGGAGGACCCCCAGACCCCCTCTCTTAGTGTGGGACTATGAAAATATGTTTTAGTGTAAAAAACTGTTAAATAAATTTTTTTGGTTTTTTTGTAGTTTCCTAGTAACTAATTAATGGTAAAGATGAACTAGAGTCTAGCAAATATTTTCAATCTGAAAGAGTCTAAAAACGCACCAAAATGCTCCTAATTTTTCAAAATTTTCCCCGGAC
Source organism: Flexamia atlantica (assembly GCA_035578135.1). Taxonomy (NCBI): domain Eukaryota; kingdom Metazoa; phylum Arthropoda; class Insecta; order Hemiptera; family Cicadellidae; genus Flexamia; species Flexamia atlantica. The sequence continues at coordinate 168,176,506 of JAQJVK010000001.1, read as the reverse complement.
CCCCCTCTTTTTGTGGGGGGTACACCCCCCGGAGGACAGCGTCCCGTTTTGGCTGCTCCAAAATCTGGTCACCTTACTCATACCCCATCAACAATTTGGTTTCCGATCACATCACTCTACAAGTCATCAATTACTAAGAGTAACCGAAAACATTATTCAGGGATTTGAGAGGAAATGTCATACGGCGGCCGTATTTTTAGATGTGGGTCAAGCATTTGATAGAGTTTGGCATGAGGGATTACTGTTTAAGTTAAGAAAATTTGGCGTTCCTTTTTATTTGCAAAAAATTATCAAAAGTTTTCTCGAAGATCGATCATTTTCGGTCAATGTTAGCGGAGTACATTCAATGATCAGGTCCATTCAAGCTGGAGTTCCTCAAGGCGCAATTTTATCGCCACTTGTTTTTAACATCTATACATCCGATATGCCTTTATCTCTTGCAGTTCAAACTGCTGCATTTGCAGATGACACTCTCCTTTATTCGACCCACAATGATATTCATATTGCAGCAGTATCAAACGTTCAAGACTCCTTAGATGATTTAATGGATTGGTTCGTAAAATAGCGAATTGCAATAAACCCCGATAAAAGTGAATCAAAATTATTCACCCTTCGTAGACCTGAAGAACCTCAAAATTTACAAATTTTAGGTGAGGACATTCCTTGGAACCCTCCAGATCAAGCTATCAAATACTTAGGTGTTTATTTGGACAGAAAATTAAATTGGAAATTTCACATAAACAAAAAACTTAATTTGGCATATGGAAGGTTATCAAAATTATTTCCGTCACTGAATAGAAAATCTTCTTTATCTGTAAAAAATGGTGTTCTACTTTACAAAACTATATTATGACCTCTATTGATGTATGCCTGCCCGGTCTGGAGCACTGCTTCCAGACATTTCAAACTCCAGAAATTTCAAAACAAGACCTTGAGAATAATCCTTAAATGTCCCTGGTTTGTAAGAAATGATCAAATCCACAGGGAACTGGGCGTTTCATCTGTCCAAGAGTTTATTAAATGCACCACTTTGAAATTTTTTACGATACTCCCTGTGGTATCAGGTGTACAACATTTTCAAACTTGACGCCCATCCGACCTCAGAAGACTGCGGCTTAAACCTCGATTACCTGAAGATGTAATATTGCCTGAAAAATACATTATAAAAAAAGAAGAAGAAATTAGCAAGAACACGAGAATTGTGAAATAAGAGCAAAATGGACTATAAATTGTGTAACAATTCAATTTTAATATTATTGAACGTTACAGAGAGGCCAACAAATTTGGCTGACCTCGATATTTGTTGTATATATTGTTATTTATTGTTTAAACCTTAGCCTGTATAGCAACATTGTAATTTTTGCTGAACGGTTAATAAAATTGTAAAAAAAAGAATATTGTTTGTTTTGATTAAATCTAACATCAATATTTGACATGTAGAAACATGTGATTATATTACAAACAAAAAAGTTCATCACCAAAGATATTCCTCCTCGTCTTGACCGCTTCTAGTTAAAAAAATCTATATGTACTCTGAAGTACAAAATCATTACTAAATCGTTTTAACATCGTCAGATCTCAAAATATATTTTTGATCGATCAATCAAATATTTTGACTGCAATTATTGAGTTATTCAATTTTGGGCTAGCAATGGAAAGAACAAAATTACTCCCTCTCATTTTGCCAACCTTAAAATATAACCTCCTTGGTCAAACCTAATGTAACAATCAGCTGCTTGTTTTAAATAGCAATACAACTTAGTGTCGCGAGCACGAAATACGGCGGGCGGCAAAAACTGGAAACACTCAAAATCTTCTGCTAAAAGTCAGCTGAAGAGAAAAATTAAATGTTTATGTTGAGCTGTCAACATCTTGTTTGTGTTTTCGTCGACTTTACAATATGCAAGATTTTGATGTAATATTTCATTAAAAGTTTTCTTTGTCCGTCTGCGATCCAAAACAGCATTGCCAACCGCAAGTGAGTCTTTTACCCGGAAACCCGAGCCCAAAACCTAAATTTTCTAATTGGCTACCAAATAGGCCTACATATAAAAAAACTCTTATCATATAAAATCTTGTAAAAAGATAGTTGTACAACATTTACCTAAAACAAAAACAATTATGTTATCCTCTTATACAATTTTTCAAGCTTGTATGTTTATATGCTTGCTTGGTTGCACAATTAATTCAGTTTCACACGGGACAATTAATTAGGACATTGATTATCGACATCGACATTGACATTGATTGTCGATGTGGATAATCAATGGTAAGGCCATGTTTACAACTAGTTTATGGACTTAAAAAAAATATTTAATCTGGTTTTCCAGGATATACTTCTACTTGTGTGTCGATCTGTAAATTACAGTCATATGTTATGTGTTTTGAAAACTTTTCAAACACTTTATTTATCTTGGGAAAATTATAACAGTAGGCTAGTCCCATACGGGACTCCACAAAATTACACGTCATCATAGTTTTGATAAAATCTTTTATTCTATTTGTAAAAGAGGATTTTAAAATATACAGAGAAATGAAAGATATATTTCTTAACCAATTAATGCTAATTTTTAATGTTTATCAATGATTACTTTAGAATTACAGTGTAACCTGGATAATTCGAACCTCAAGGGACCAGCTAAAAACTTCGAATTATCCATAAATTCGAATTAAAGAAGTTCTAAAGAATGGGGCCAAAACATTAAAACTCCACATTGTGAATTTAACCTCTTTATTAAATTGACACTCTAAAAGAATAAATTCATCATCAAACGCTAATTATAAATAAGGGTTATAAAACTGTAATCATAAAACAAAAATAACTACCTTAAAGTATAAACTACGTACGACGCAACGTACGATTGAATTGAAATTGAAATTGAAATTTATTTATTTCCAAAACCTGGTACAATACAGAAAATAGAGAAAAAAACAAAACTTTTGGAAATCCATCCCACATAGGCAAGCCTGTGCGTGGGAGGTGAGTCCATAACAGTCCATCTTGACGAGCGAAATTTCCTGCAGATTACATTACTAACATATAAAATATAATAAGATAAATTATTAAATTTAAAAAAGACATTAAATAAAAACCTAAAATTTAAGAATAACTATACAAATTTACTGTAACTGTGCAGGTTTAATGAGGACATACTTAAGACGTAAGATTGATAAGAGGAGGTCACAACTAGGAACCAAAACTAATTCGATCTAACAATGACCTTGACTGAGACCTGGAACCCATGCAAACAGCTAAACACACACACACACTCACACCCATACAGTCCCTACACAACGTCACACACACCCGCACACACTCGCCATACGCACACACCCACACGCACACGCCATACGCACACACAAGCACGCGAAAGCAGTTCATCAGGAGTACAGAGAACAGAGATAATTATCGATCTGACTACGACCCATTAGTACTAGCCACCTATTTACGAGTTTTTTATATTTATTTAGACTGCAGGGTTCGGGATATTTCAGATTATTCGGCAATTTAGAAAACAAAAATAGTTGCAATATACTGTGAGGATGTTTTGTTGAAAGATTTGTTAACTCTTAAAAACTGTATCCCAGTGTTTACTGCAGATCGAGTGGGGTAGTTGTGGGTCGGCTGGCTAAAAATAAACTGTTTATTTTTAAAAATATAAATAAGTAAAGATCTTACATAAAGTTGTGATATATTAAAAACTTTGAAGTCGTCAAAGACTACTTCAGATGGGTACAAACGGGGTTTTTTCAGGGCGATTTTGATAATTCTTTCCTGAATAATTTCAATGGGTGCAAGAGTACTCTTATATCCTCCACCCCAGGCCAAGTTCCCAAATTGGAGAATTGACTGAATATACGCATAATATACATTTTTAATAAGATTCAAAGAAAGTATTTTCAAAAGTTTTGAAAAAATAAAAATTTCCGAAGCTTGTTTCTTATGTGATTAACATGGCCGGTCCATTTCAAACGATTATCAAAAATCACTCCTAGATACTTATATTCATTCACACATTCAATCGATTCACAAATATCACAATCATACTCAGCACCACAACTATGCATTCTTAACTCTAAACCAACAGGATCAAAATCAGCTCTTAATGAAATAGGCATGAATTTAGTTTTGGATAAATTTAATGTTAGCTTATTCTGATCAAACCATCGCTTGACGTTGACGAGGCCGTGCTCCGCGTTGAGGTACGCCTCCCTCCAGCTATCGCCCTCAAACAGCAGAGCGGTGTCGTCCGCATACAGAAATATTTGGCCGTTCCTTAGATTAATTTTCCCCAGGTTGTTGATATATATTAAGAACAACAACGGAGCAAGATTTGAGCCTTGAATGACCCCGTAGTCAATTTTTTTCGGAGAGCTGGTTTGGTCCATTATCAAGACAATTTGATGACGGTCTGAGAGATAGCTTTTGAACCAATCATAAGCAATTCCAGTGACCCCGATATACTTTAATTTATTTAACAGCAAACTCCTATCCACGGTATCAAAGGCTTTTGCCAGATCAATAAAAACCAACAATGGCTTTTTGTTTCTACCGATTAGATCATGTAAACTACTCGTTAGGGCAAATAAGTCGTCATTCAAATTTTTGTCCCTGCGGAAGCCGAACTGCCTGTCAAATAAAATCTGATGATTTATTAAATATTTTTCAAACTGATTCCGTATACATTTCTCTAATAATTTAGCTAGCACACTTGCTAAAGTAATTGGTCTGTAATTTATGAACTGATTTTTGGCACCTCCCTTGTATATTGGTATTACTTTGCCAACTTTGAATGAGTTTGGAAATTTCTCCTGCAAAATACTACGATTTATTATGTGTAAAAGTGGTTGCTTTAAAATGGAAAAATTGTCCTTGATAATTTTTGCCGGAATGCCATCAACACCAGGAGCGGAACCACCCCTCAAATCCTGCACAACCCCCCTCAACTCCGCCTCGTTCACGGGGAACGCGCCAAAGTCGGACAGTGCCAAAGTCGGACAGCGCCAAATCGAGACTGTTTTTCCGTCCTGAGTTGGCGCTGTCCGACTTTGACGTTTCTGTGCAAAAATGAAACAGTCTGGGTTTGGCACCTGACGCTCCCGCCAAATCGGGACTGTTTCAAAACAGTCCTGAGTTGGCGCCGTCCGACTTTGACGTTTCTGTGCAAAAATGAAACAGTCCCGGTTTGGCACCTGACGCTCCCGCCAAATCGGGACTGTTTTAAAACAGTCTCGGTTTGGCGCCTCGCGCACAAACGGAACTAAGCACTTTTGGCCACATCCCGATTTATGTCATTGACTGTACTCTCCGCCATATTAGCCACACCCATCGCTGTATTTAAACCACACCCCCAAATTCTATTGGTTGTTTTATGAGAATCCCGCTCCTCCGTCGAGGGACATTTGAAACAGAACAGCTGGATACGTTTACACGATATTTTCTTAACTGTGGTGAACGTCCTCGTGATTTTTCTTGTTTATGAAGTGGCAGTTTTTTAATCGAGTTCGTGCAATGACTCATTTAATATAGGCCTATTTTTAGATCCGCCAGTAATCCGGTTTACCAAGACCAAGTTAGATAACATGTTTTTGTAATATATTCCTGGGTAATATTTAGGGCATTTTATTATGTAAAACAATTGACTGTCCCTGTAAAAAAAAATCTCTGCAACATTTTTGTTAACTCTTGAGTTTAGTAAATGTTTTATGCGGCATGTCTTAAGAATAAGGAGGTGACTTACGGGAAAGTCTGAAAATTCTGAAACCATTTTATATTTTTACTACGAATTAACCAGAATTTACAATTGTTTTTCCATAACCACCCCTTTTTAGAAAGGAATTTAGACTTTTTGAGTTGAATGGCAGGTAATAACTCAAATATTTCCGGCCAACCTGGAAATACATCGGTAACTACGCCGGGATGACCTGATAGTTCTAAGGAATGTTGCAGTCGGAATGTGTTTTGGCCATTCCAAGTGATAGAATTAATTTGTGCTTGTTGATTGTCGTGTCCGTTCTCAGTACCTGTGAATGACCTTTCTAATAACCTTTCTAAACTTCACGTCAAGTCCATTTTCTTAGTTACACGGTCGCATTGGCCGAATGGGGACGCGACGTGACGTGACGTGTAGACTATAGCCTCTATCAATGCCATTCACCCAAGCGGCTGTTATGAAAGCAAATTTTATACTAAAACTGTACAAAGTGCTGTTTTTGGCTTTCATTATTTATATTAATTATATTGATGCTTATCGCTTATAATATCTTATAAATGTCAGTAAGATGTATCCCCTTTAAAATAAAAGGGTTACGAATATATAAAAGTGTCAATATCAAACGTTAGAGTAACAGCAAACCTTAAGTTTATACCTTGTGTTTTATTAAGCATGTAACAAACAAAAATTTATATTTATCATATTTATCTGTATTCCATATATACTTAATTCTCACGCCAGGGGTACTTATTTAATCCGCTTTTCACCGCGACTTTGGATGTCGCATCCTCATGTGCGCATGTGATCGAGGACGTTACGTACCGTGCGAATGTGAATATGTATAGAACCCTCTCCGGAATCGCCGTATTGGCCGTATGTGGACGTCGGGGCAATAGCAGTTATGGGACCGTATATGCCTTCTATGGCCCCGTGTGGACGTACGTGACGTGTATGTATAGCAGCACCTTTAAATTCGCAATATAAATATGTTGCAGAACTTACTATTACTAACTAAAATTTCAAACTTAGTTATATTTTAAAAATTAAGCAGCCACTCCAAGTTCCGTATTGTTCAGTCAACTAATAAACAGTATACACCTAGTTAATTCACTTCAAGAAATTAAATTGGATTTAGAGAATAAAATATTACTAACTTGTATGCCGAGTATGTGTTATACGCTTTGAAACTTTTGAAAAAAATAAATTTTCCAATCCTTTTTTAGCTTTGTTTCCAAACCTAGGTTTTAAGCTGAGTAAGCACAAAAATCTATTTAATTAAAATCTAACTAATAAAATTAAAACCCTTTTGCTATTAAATTAGTTGTAAATCCGTATAAGGAATATGGAAGGGTTCTATTTCTCACCATAGTACTGTACTATCCATACTATACTATACCATACTACGGTATACCGTACTATACCATAGCGCTGTAATAGAAATTAAAGAAATATTTAAGAGTAGTTTTGAGTTTTGAAACAATGTAGTAGTTCAATACATAAATTGAATTGGAAAATAAAACCCAATATTCAAATGTTGAATTGTAATTAATAGCCTTCGTTTGAATTTGAAGAAAATGTACGCTTTAGAGAAACTAGAACTCCAATTTTGTTTCTTTCATAGTAAATCCAGAAATATCAATTCAAATGTGCAATTGGACAATTAAATTAAATCGGACATGTTTTAGGCGTGTTATAAAATTCCAACTAACATTCATTATTTCAAAGATTTTTCTTTGGTTAAAGACCTATATCTTTAGTTCTTTTCAAGCTATACAGTAAAATTGGGTCTAACAACTTTCTCTGAAAGAACCCTCGCTGTAATCTGAATCTGACTCATCTAATTTACTGAAATTAGATGAGTTTCAAGCGATCACGCTGTGGACTACCAACATAAATTTGATTTTTTCCAAGGATTTTCTCTAAATAAAGATCGATGGCTTTATTATTATAAATATTAGAGATCGCCTACGGGTCGAAAGGTCAAAATTCAATCAGATAATATTTTACTACAGTTTTTACTCATTGCTTCAATAAAACATGTGACATTTTGTTGTTATACTTTTGATACTATTTCAATATTTTTCCTTTAAATGGTGACCTACAAGGTATTTTAAGCCAATTTATGAATGAGAGATAAGCGTAGAATGATTGTGGCACGATCTTGTAATATTGTTACTATAATATTATTGGCCGACGGATGGGTCGCCGGAATTTTACCCCCCGGTTTTGTACACCCACAGAAAAAACGCCTACGTCATTTTGACGTCACAGATCGGGGGGTACGATTCTGGGCGCAAACTTTTAGGACGGATAAATTACTATGAATTTTAATAAACTGACGTTTCACGGTTGTCTGAACCATTGTATAATTGGTATAAATCCAATTAAACCTGGCTTCTCAAGTCCGACCCCAGAATTGTACACCAGGATTTGTACCCACGTTTTTAAAATAAAACTAACATTTTTAACAAATTAATTGAAAAAGAGATTCAACCTTATTAGGTGTTCAACGATCAATCTGGAATGTAATAGAACTCTATGTAGAAGGGCGGAAGTACATAACAGTTTTCTTGCTGCGTTGGGGTTTCCCGAGAGGCAGGTGTTCAAAAAAATATTTTCAAATGCCCTTAGAATTCTTGAGTGGACCTGATGGAATGTACCGTTCCTCCCTCTGTAGGTGTATTTAATGGGCTTTTGGCGTTTTCATTGGATATAGTTTTCTTTATTTGATTGAACATGTTCTTCGTATTATTTCTTGTCGTTAGCCACCGAATCACTTTTTTAGTTATTGTAAAACTTCAGTAGCAAACGACTACTGCAGTTGGACTACGACTTTTTTAGTTGGATTGAAACTGCAGTAGCCAAACGACTACTCTAGGATCACTTGACGTTAGAAGGTATCTAAACCATTTTTGTATTATTGAATAACTTTACCACAATTTGTTCCTTGTTTCATTTTTTTTGTGCATCTTCCTAGTTTCAATATCTTAATTTTATTTCAATATTTTCTTTAAAAAATCTTCAACATTATAAAATATTCCTTCCATGAGAATCATTTTCAATTTTTTCTTAAAATTTTTAATTTCTTTTTCTTTTTTTAGATGTGATGGTAATTTATTATATAATTTGATTCCATTTATTTTGAAAATTCTATGTTCTAAGTGTTGTTTTGAAATTGTGTATTTTGTGTTTTGTCATGTTGCTATGTATTTCGTTTCTCGATATTAATTGAAAATTCATTTTTTTAAACCATTGCAAAATGTTATGTGAATTTATATAACTTTTAATTTCAAGGTTAGATTTATCATGGTCTTTTATAATTATTGTTGTGTCATCAGCAAAAAAACATAAATTTGAGTTTGACACGGATTCATTGATATTATTGACTTATATTATAAAAAGGACTGGACCTAAAACCGATCCTTGTGGTACTCCAGCAGTTATTTCCAATTCATTTATATAATAAATAAAGTTGCTGTGTAAGTTTTGTTGTTATTTAAAATACCTTAGTATTTTGGTAAATCACATTGGATGCAAATATTTGAATGGGCACCTACTTATTTTATAGACTATGCTATTATAGATATATTTTATAAATATATTTTACGTTTTCCTTTTTGAATTTTCTAAATTGCCAAACATACATTCTAGAACCTATACATTTAACAGACAATACTGACCGTTAACAAAAAGGCTTTAAATATTTACATACAGTATTTATAAATCCGAAAAATAAATTTGGAACTTATATGGTCCAAAAAGGACTAATGTGTTTATATAATGAGAACCTTGTGGTCCGAGCCTTGGTAGGTATCATTTCATGTTTACCACTTCATCCAATTACTATAAAACATGTTAGTGTCACAATTTTTATAAATGCACATTTTTTATTGCTCCATGCGAACTTTATCCCACATGCCGTATTTGTCCTACATGGCTGTATAGTTTGTATACAGCTGTACGGTGCAGTAAGGTTGTTTGTTTATTTTTTTGTTTATTTGGTTGCTATCATGGCAACTTCAAATGTAAAGTGTTTCAACTTTAAAATGAAATTCATTAACTTATTAGAATTTCTCTAGCTAAGTAACCTACATGAGACTTTTTTAAGTCAGAAATTAGATATTTCAAGACTTTTAAGGTAATCCTGGTAGCCGTTTTTAAGATAATTGAGCAAGCAAGAGTATTCTCATATATTTATTGCTCATAATTTAAGTACGGGTATAGGATTTATTCTTTTTTTTTGTATGAAGAAATGAATTTACCAAATAGGATATTTTTCATTTATTGTCGAAAATGGGTTGTATTTAACTTTTATCAATTTAAATTAATACAATCTAAATTCAATCACAATTAAAAATCCAATTAAATTCAATTAAATTAAAAATCACATTATTGGCCCATTAATGGCTAATATTAAAATTCTGCCTACCTCATATTTAATTACAGAGGGTAAAAAATGAAACACAATTAAAATTCTTGAGACTGTAAAATTAATTTTTAATAAATTACGTAGCATATTTAGTTCAAAAGGAAATTAATTGGCTACCAGGGAATTAAGCTGTACTCTAAACTTCCACAATCCCTGAAAGACATACAGAATATCAATAACTTTTGCTCCAAACTCAAAGACTTTTTAATCCAGGGTTGTTTTTACTCCCTGGAAGAATATCGTGACTCGAATTGGGAGGGCTACTCAACTTAACATATATGTATATAAGCCCTTTTGACCTATTCCCTTCCTATTGCGGCAATCTCACAAGGTTGGGATGGAGTATTCATGGACTGGTCTCATGCCATCTTATGCGGTCTACGGGACGACGCGGGATGTATGTATATGTATGTATGTAATTACATTATTCAATAATGAGTGCAGAAAAACCAATTATGATCGAGAAAAGGGTTGGATTAAACGTAAAATTATTCTTAAACTATATACAATCTGATAATTTAAAATCGCAATACTAGCCCATTGTCATCGTCCCCTTTACAGCGAGCCAATGAGAACAAAGGGGAGGAGCCCGGTACAGTAAGGTTCATAAACAAAACCGTCCGGGTTTGGCGCTGTCCGACTTTGACGTTTCTGTGCAAAAATGAAACAGTCTGGGTTTGGCACCTGACGCTCCCGCCAAATCGGGACTGTTTCAAAACAGTCTTGAGTTGGCGCCGTCCGACTTTGACGTTTCTGTGCAAAAATGAAACAGTCCCGGTTTGGCACCTGACGCTCCCGCCAAATCGAGACTGTTTCAAAACAGTCCGGGTTTGGTGCTGTCTGACTTTGGCACTGTCCGACTTTGGTGTTTTGGGAATTTTAAACAGTCCCGATTTGGCGCTGTCCGACTTTGGTAGCGTCCCCGTTCACGGCCGACAGCTGGAAGGCGGCGCCCACAGCGTAATCTTCGTCCTTCACGACAGGTTCAGGCACATGGGGGACGGCACGGGCTAGGTTGACACCCACATTAACATAATAATCGTTAAAAGCATCAGACACCTCTTTAGGACCCTTCTGCACCAACATATTATCCTCGGCGATAAAATGTTCAGTAGGAAAAGGGTCTTTCTTCTTATTTATGCCAATGATTTCTGCAATGTTTTTCCAAAGAAGGGTTTTATTATTTTTTGATTGCTCTATTCTTTGTTGATAATATAATACTTTAGCTCTTTTAATAGCAGAGTTTAATGTATTTCTGTAATTTAAAAAACGAAGGCGAAAATCGGGATTAAAAGGCTGATTTTTTAGTTATTTGCTCATTTTATCTCTGACTCGAATTGACTTTAAAAGGCCAGTCGTGATCCAAGGTTTTAATTTAACATATTTTGAGGATTGAGATTTCTTTGAGGTAGCCTTACATATGACGTCTTGCAGCTGCCGCACGAACGCGTCGCAGGCCACGTCCACGTCCCCAGCCGCGAGGACCGAGGACCAGTCGTGAGCCCCCAACAACCGCCCGGCGACCTCCGCGTCGACACATGCAAAGCTCCTATTACTAGTATTTCTACTTCCCATGCTTTTATTGAAAGGTGCGGAGGCAACAGTGATAAAATGGTCGGTAATAGAAGTTTTTATAACGGCTGATTTGACTTCGCTGATGTTATTTATATTTGTAAAAATATGATCAATGCAACTATTTGAATCAGCAGTAACTCCGGTTGGATTATTAATACAAGAGGTGAAACCAGCTCCGTATAAAACATCGAGGTAACGTTGCGATAGTGAGTCATAATTTCCAGGCAAAATACAACAGTTGATGTCCCCAACCACCCAGCACCGCCCGCCCACGCGTCCGTTGTCGAGATAAGCTTCGAGGTCATTAATGAAGGGTTCAAGGTCAGAGGACGGACTCCGATACACTGCAAGTAAACACAACCCCGACCCGCCAAGCGACAAATCTACTTTAATAGTTGTGGCACCATGCAATCTCACTTCCTCATGACTCACAGCAAAACATTTACTTACATACACAATAACACCGTCATTCTGATTTCTACGTGTCTTGCTTACAATCACATCGTATCCATTCAGACTCACAGGCACACAGCTATCATCCATCCAGGTCTCAGTCAAGACAATGACATCAAATCTCTTATCATAACTATTTAAAATAATAATTAACTCATCGAAATTCCTGTTGTAACTCCTTATATTTAAATTGAGAATAGAAATTGAATGCACCGGACAAATGTTAGTTTCCTCAAAAAACCTGAATTCACCTATATCTTCATATACATACTCATTTACTTCTCTGCAATTTATGATGTCATCAAAATCCTCGATATTATTCATAAATAGATATAGAATATAAAAAAAAAACATAATACGAACTGCTCTTGCCCATCCAATTTGTAAGCTTGGAGGAAAATAGAAAGTATATTGTGGCATCAATTACATTTAAATAAAGACTTAAAAAACATGATTTTGTGTTAATTAGCATTACATGCATTGAAATAAATTAACTAACTTGAGGACGGTCGTGGCAAGATCTCTTGATTTTATAATAATTTAAACGAATGCATAACACAAAGAACGATTTGAAACGATTTTGAACGATAACACAAAGAAGTATTTCTGCTAGAAAAAATACAGTACGTTCTGCTACTTCTGAACTTGATACAAGCTACCAACTTAACTTCGTGTAAGTGCAAGTGTTGAGTAGCCTTTGTGTCGACACAGAAAACTGCACATCAGGTCTGGCGCATGGCTCGTCTGCCGGGAGCCGCTCTACATAAAATCAAGCGCGAAAAGACTAGTCTTTTCGAGCGCCGTTGTATCGCTGCCACGGCAAGCTCAACCCTATCCGAACCCAGTCAGCGTTCTGTACTGTTTTAGTTTACATTATTGGTGTTGCGTTACAAGCGATGTTGGGGCAGGGTGGGAGGTGGAAGGAATGAGTCATTTGACCATAACCTCACACGCTATAGGTCTGGCGTTAATTTTGTATTGAATGTCGTAGTAAAACGTGTTTTCCAATGAATTTGTAACTATTTCCAGCCGTGGAATGAAATTAATGTACCTTAATTTGGCACTTTAAAATTCGAATGATCCAAAATAAAATTCGAATTATCCACGATTGTTTAGCATTGTTTGGATACAAAATGCTAGGGACCAAGAAAAATATTCGAATTAAAGAAGATTTCGAATTATACAAGTTCGAATTATCCAGGTTCCACTGTATATTGAAGTTTTCCGGTTCTGTATGGGACATTTGTAACGGTTCCGTACCGGAATAGTGTGAATGGAGGTTTCAAATCAAGTAATTTTTATGTTATAACATAGGGGTATTGTTATTTCATTAATACCAAATTAAGAAATTATTAGTAAGTAATTTGTGTTAAAGTTCTATTCAATATACTAACATTACGTACAAAAATTATATTCTTAAAAGTAACTCGATGTAGGCTCAAAACTTGGGACAGATCAACGAATAGTTAGTTCATTTCTGAATAGTTAGAATAGGGATATAGTTCATTTCTGAGTCACTGCTATTTTTCTTAGATCGAAAAACATGCTTGCAATGAGGGATGAACCCTTTTGCGCTCACAGCATGACACCATTGACTATGGTGACACTAATCGCCCTCATTTCCCTGTCGGTACTTTCAATCCTCCACTCTTGTCTGAGGAGGAGGAGGAGTATTGCCAGATAAACTTACTGGAGTGATTTTGATTCACCCAAGTCTTGTCGAGGTACACCCGGTCGATTAGTTTAGGTTCCTGCTCAAAGCTGTAGCCAGAAAATTTTTTTTGGGGGGGGGGTTTGGGCTCCGTGGTTACCCTAAGTGAAAAAAATAACTTTCTAACCTTTCATTTAAACGCAATTTCAGCATTTTCGGGGGGGGTTTGACCCCCTGACCCCCCCCCCATTGGCGACGGCCTTGTTTTTGCTTTAGCGAGTGCATTTTGCGCAAGAACCGCGCACGAGCAGCGACTACTCTCCATCAGAAATTTGCGTCCGTCGTTGGCTTTTTTGTACCTAAATCCTAGGGCACGTAAAAGCTGTCCAACGGAGCAGACACTACCAGTGTAGCCAATTAATTCTCTCTAGCTTGAAGTTCCTTGCAGACATTTTGAGCAGTTTGTAAATCTCGCCTGTCATAAAATCCCAACACTGCCCCCCTCATTACGCCACAATCAGTCATTTAACAATGTGCGAATCGCTTCTTTCGGGACTCGGGAGTATAGTTTTCAAGGAGGTACACTACTTTCTCTTTTTACTTCTTGGGCACACCTTTGAAGAGGCCGGAGACTAATTCCACACATTTTTTATGTCAGTTCTTGGCTTTTATTGAAGTCAATAGCTTTACGAATATTTTCGTCGGCTGATCGTTTTTGCAAAACTAAGAACGTTTGTAACCACATTTTTGGTTTGTTACTTAAGGTTGTGAGGGGGATAGCTTCAGCGGTGTGCTGGGAACGTTCCAGGGGTCTGAAGTCGAGGGTAAGGTTTGAGGGGAAAAGGGAAGGTGGCTCAGACAGATCGATCTAAAGTCCCAGAAAGGATCTCACAGTTCTAGCAAAGCGAGGCTTGCCAGATGATGATCAATTCATCACTGCCACCTAGGGACTGCTTGGTTTGCACTAGCAGGATTGGATTGTATGCTAAGGATTTCTCTAGCGGGATGTGTGATTGCTTGGATTTCTCTAGCAGGAGAGCGGATTGCTTGGATTTCTCTAGCAGGAGAGCAAACTGCTTGGATTTCTCTAGCAGGAGAGCGGATTGCTTGGATTTCTCTAGCAGGAGAGCGGATTGCTTGGATTTCTCTAGCAAAGGAACGGACTGCTTGGATTTCTCTAGCAGGAGCGGGCTGCGTGGATTTCTCTAGCAGGAGAGCGGATTGCTTGGATTTCTCTAGCAGGAGAGCGGATTGCTTGGATTTCTCTAGCAGGAGAGCGGATTGCTTGGATTTCTCTAGCAAAGGAGCGGACTGCTTGGATTTCTCTAGCAGGACAGCGGATTGCTTGGATTTCTCTAGCAGGAGCGGACTGCTTGGATTTCTCTAGCAGGGGAGCGGACTGCTTGGATTTCTCTAGCAGAGGAGCGGATTGCTTGGATTTCTCTAGAAAAGGAACGGACTGCTTGGATTTCTCTAGCAGGAGTGGGCTGCTCGGATTTCTCTAGCAAAGGAACGGACTGCTTTGATTTCTCTAGCAGGAGCGGGCTGCTTGGATTTCTCTAGCAAAGGAGCGGGCTGTAGAATACTTATGAGGACACTCGGAGACGGTCCGGCTCGTTCGACGGTGACCGAGCGACTGGCTCGGGCGACGGCGACGGAGCGAGTGCTTCGCTCGACAGCGAAGGAGCGACTGGCTCGGACGACGGCCACGGAGAGACTGACTGGGGCTGCTCTGACCCCGATATAGCCTCTCCTGGGAAAAAGGCAGGATCTCACCTGTCTCCGCTGCACTGGTGAACGCTTGCTGTACTCTTGGTGGGTCTCGTCAGCGGAAATCGGGGAACACTGTTTAATGAGGGACCTCACATCCCCCCCTTACTTCCGCTAAAAAAAATAAAAAGGGAAAAGAAAAAACATTCTTTTTTGTTCAAACGAAACATGACTAGAACTTTTAATCATAAACATAATCAGCTTCTTACTATACAAACTCAGTCTTTTGACTCCTAAAACATAAAAGAATACTGTTTTTGGTAAAATGAACACTTTATTATTAAAATTACCTTATAACTACTTTCAGCCTTTATTACCACAATTGTTAATTAATTCAGTTCTTTGCTTAATTGAATCTAATAAAATGCCTGTACAATAAAATGACTTAATAACAACATCAAAACGTTATGGTAACAAAAACAAAACATCTTCTTTTAAAATTAACTAAACACTTTGCTCAGCTAAGGACAACTTAACTGATATAACAACACACTTAAAAAAAGAACTTTGGTTACAACAATTCTTATCACACTGGCACGGTTACTTCAATTTAACCTTTTTCTCTTGCACAGAGAGGTAATATCGGTCTCCGGGAAATATTTGTTGAAATTTTCAATTTTCCGTTTGTTCATCCTAACAAAACTGCCGTCCGGAAGGATGACTCTGGCCCGTTGGGTCCTTCCTCGTCGCCTTCCAGCTGGGTTTGGGCTGCTGGAGGGGTCGGTCGGAGATCTTCTCGGTGAGGGACCGGTGATCCGGTGGACATCGATGTCTCATACGTGGGTGCTGGTAGTTCTGCTGACTTCCGCTCCTTTTCCGTGGAGGCCGGTGGCTCGCTGGGCTGGTCCAGTTCCATGGGTGCTGGCGGCTCTCTGGTGTTCGGGGTTATCGACATGATCGGCGATACAAGTTTTGGGCTGTCCAAACTTGGAAGGCTTTGGCGATTCGGGGTCTTGGCTGGTGGATGAGGGGATAGGTCATCCTCTTTCAAGTTGGAAGTTACGAGATTCAGCACTTTGATCAAATCAAACCCTAGTATAATAGGTGTGGAGAGGTTAGGCACGTGAATGGCCCTTACTTCTACGTCATGTCTGTGCACTTTGCACCTGAAGCTGTAGGTGTCTCCTGCATCGACTTGGCTGTTGTCAGCTAGTTTAATTCTTGGTGTTGTTTTAGTTGCTTCAATCTTATTGTTCCGTAACAATTGGGCAACCTCATCGGAAATGAACGTAAGCATTGCGCCAGTGTCAATCAAGGCTTTGAAACTCCTTTCAAAAATGCATACTGTGACGTAAGGGCGTAAATCAGGAAAGCGGGTTTCTTGAGGTCGGTGGCACTGGTCAGTTGATTGTTCCGGAAGGGCGCGGTCTGCTTCTCTTCTGCAGGGGCTTCTTCCACCCTCGTTTGACTGGGGAGGTAGTCCAAAATCGGTCTCAGTATCTGGCGCTAGTTCATTGAGATAGGCCTTGTCATTGAAATGAACCTTATTCGGTCTTCTTGTCTGAGCAGGTGTAGGTGTCTGGGGTTCCGTGGATGCTGGCGGTGGTCGGTAAGTTGAGCGTTCCCAGAGGATACTCTCATATTCTTCGGCACGGGCAAGTAGATCTGAGATGGATCTCACTTCATTCCGGCGGATATACAGTTTGTATCCCGGTTTCAGATTGCGGTAGATACTTTCTAGCTTAGCCTCTTCGGAGTATCTTCCTCTGCTGCGGATGAGGGTGCTAAGGCAGGGTTCCCACTCAATTGTGAAACCTTAAAAACCGTGAATAAGCCGTGAATTTGGCAAACCATGAAAAAACCTGGAAAGAGCCGTGAATTTCGTCATCAGACCTTTAAAATCAGCCAATTTTAAAATAGCCAATATTTTTATTAAATTATAGAGAAATATTTGTATCAATTTATTAGAGACATTAAAAATGATTCACAGTCCCAAGACGAAGACACCAATTGTGTACTTTAAGACGTAGATTGTATGTACAGGGCTAGACGGTAGGGCCTGCTAAACTGAGTTTGAGATTCCACTGTGGCTGTGGAAGGAGGGGTGGAGACTGGGGAGATAATGGCGGAAGGCGATCAGTTGCCTTGGAGGGGGGAGGGAAGGATGGAAAGGTGAAGAGAGAGAAGACTAGATAGCTGAAGACGCACGCTCATTGGTTTACGTTTGCGCGGCAAATAAATACGTGAATTTCTTTCTTCCTTAATTAATTTGTTTTCTTATTCTTTACATTCCTTCTATTGTTCGATTCATCGGTTTTCAACTACCGATTAATGCATCGATGTCTCCGCTGCTTGTTTCTAATCATTTTCTGTTTTTTGTATCATCGTTCAAGATGTTTGTGACAATAAATAAACTCTTTAAAAATGACGCCAGAACGAACGTCTTTGTTGCGTATTTTGTTTTCTATATGCAAAAATCCAAACGACTTGTCCTACAACAACATTTGACGGCTAATATTTTTTGTCTAATTTTTGGTTTAAATCGATTGAGTGAAAAATGAAATTTTTATCTCTTGCCGTTCAAGAGAAATTCTATGATCAAACTATAGACTGGTGTATATTTTGTCGTTCTCCAAGGTCAACTAAATATAGCAGACACTCCGAATTCCATCTAATTGGAGATAATATTTTTTCACCTGTCAACCTCCTTTCCTTATCATTCAGGATTATTGTTTGTACGCTTTTCGTGGGAAGGACACGCTCTTCCGGTTTAACGTGACCAAAAATAGATCACAAAAATTATCTTCTCGATAAGACTTCTCGTATCATAAGCTAGGCTAGAAATTCAACCTTATTCAAAGCTGTTAGTGTTTGTACGACTATTTCATTGCGTCAAAAGGAGCAACGGTCTTTTTAAGTTGTTATACGAGGATACGATATTAAGCAGTAAGTGTACGATAATTTTGAGTCGGCAAGGGGACGGCTGGTTGTCTGACTGAGACGTATAGTGAAGATCGCTTCGAAGTTTGACATCGTGATCGCGACAATCCTTGTTCGTCTCGTTATAATATTGCGTGGACGCCGTAAGTCAGAAGCTTGGCGCGAATCATTTATTGTTGACATTTTTAAAGTTTCGGGTTTCTTTCGGGGTAGTGTCGGGTATCGTCAACCCGATTTCTTTCGGGTAGTAGGTACCCGCCCGACCCGACGTGTAATAAAAACCCGCCGAATTAAGCCCGAGACGTGTCAAACCCGCCCGACACTCGGGTTCACATAATTGCCCGAAGCTACCCGAATTTTCGGGTACCCGCAGACCTCTACTTCTCACTCACTACCCATTGCACTGTTTGAATGACAACAAGGCCCTAAGTTCGGCCGCTGGAAAACATGCCTGCAGGCGACCAACGTTGTGCCATTAACTAACATTTACGGACAGTAGAACAACAATTTATCCGGAGGCGTATTAACCAGGCGGCGCGCCTAACCGGTGTCCAAAACTGGCAACAAGAATAATTTTTTAATCACGTTTTTACTTTCAACTTTCGCAAAAAACTATTTTACAAAAAAAATGTAATTGAAGTGTATTTACTAACTTGCAATTAATTTTTAAACAAACACGACATTATTTTAATACGTGTTATATAGATCATATTTTGAGTTTTTGATGATTAGAGAGTTGATAATCACGAACTTCAACTCGGTCAAGACGCAATAAATGAACGATCGAATATTCATCTAAAGGTTGGCAACATACGCAAGCGCAGACTATCATATCACACAGCTGTTCATCACACAGATGTTTGTTGTCTAAAAACGCAGTGCGTGATTGGCTCGTTGCTATGACGACACATGGTTGTCATGGCAACATACAGTGCGACAGTGCGCACTGGACTCTGCGCATTGTGTGGGCGGATAGAAAGCAGAAAGACAGGAAGAAAGGAAGGAAGGAAGAGAGGATGGCGTTAAAAATTAAAAAATATTTAAGTTGCGTGCAGGGCCGCCGAGAGCCAAGCAGGGCCCCAAGTCTGCACACCACACGGGCCCTCTGGGGGGTGTGGGAGGTACGGAGGAACCCCTAGTGAAAGGGGGGTGCGGGGGTTCTCCCCCGGAAAATTTTCGAAAATTAGATCTCTCAACTCGCGTTTTAGGCAGCCTAAAAGTGGAACAACATACAAATAGGAACCACAAAAATCCGGACCAATTGAGCTGAATGGTCGGTCGGATTTAGAAAATAGCCCGATTTAGAAAATACTCTGATTAAAAATTACTGCTATCAGTGATGCCGCACTATTGGATTTTCAAGACATTCGTCTCTTTCCCATAGCTTCCGCGTTTGTTCCACTCACGAACTTCACGATCAATGTGCACAATTGTTTTTACACCATCTGCCATCTGCCTTTATTGCAAAATATGTTGTACTCTTGTTGTTTACCATCGTGGATAATTTCATCATAACGTATTTAAGTTGTTGACAATATATATACGTGAGGGAGGTATGAGTCAGTCACGCTCACTATTCGCTGACGCCACCACCGTAGTGTACAATCAATCGCAAATACAATAACTGGCACCAAATCTTAAAATGTTAATCAATAAGATTAACATTAATCTTATGGACGGCGTGGGCCTTAAGATTTGGCACCAATAATGCAGACAGACAAAACAATCGTTTCTGCCTTAACTAAAACTGTACAGTATTATCAAAGTAATTTTCGTGAAAAGCTGGACATTTTTTTTAACATGTGGGCCTAAATTTATTTTCAAGAAGTCGATACCAACATTTCCTCAATCTGAAAAGTTCCGCTCATCCCGGGCCCCTCCGGAGCCCGGGCCCCAAGTTTCAGACTTGGCTGACATGGCCTCTCGGCGGCCCTGGTTGCGTGCGTGTTCTGCAATCGCCGGTACAATGTTTTCTGTTTTCTTAAGTAATCAATAATGTTAAAATCACATCTTATTTCGTGAAATAGTTGTAATTTATTTAATTGCATTGTATTTAAAATCATTTTTCCGTCAAGTATAGTTTGTTTTACCTAAAATATTACACAGTTTAATTCTATTGGTACAGAAATTATTACTTCTCCGTTGTGCTGGCGCCGCCGCCGCTATGCGTCTGCCGAGTTTTCCCTAGCAAACCCCCCCCTCACCCTGTTATTCTCTGTGAAACTGTGCGGGCGGCAAAATGTTTTCCTATATTTAGACCGTAAATTTCGTAATTTTCAGACCTTAAAAACCGTGAAAGAGCCGTGAATTTAAAATTCAGTTTGAGTGGGAACCCTGTAAGGGCTACAACAAACTCTTTGCAAGACTCTCGGTCCCCTTGCATACCATTTTGAATGTGTCTGTCCAAGTTTCTGTAGTACCCCAGTGGTAAGTACTGCAGCTCGAAGTCGTGGACGAAGTCATCATAATTGCGCTAGGAGTCTCGGTTATTCCTCCACCATAGCAAGGCATCACCTTTAAAGACTTCGGGAAGGGCTCTTAGGATCTGGTTGGCGGGGACTGCATACGCCTCTATCAGCTCTCTTAATCCCTCCATAAAAGAAATAGGGTCCATTCTTCCGTCAAATTTCAAATTCCATTTGCCAACGGTGTCGCATAAGGAGGCGGTATCAAGAAATTTTCCCTGACTTTCTTTTGGCGAATGGGTTTCTGTGTGCCAGGTGGGGTATCTTTCAAGCGTCAAGCTGGGTGGCGTCTTATTTTTCATTACTTCTTCCGTGGAGTTAGCAGTCATTGGTTGCACGGGTTGTGGAGGGATACAGGCAGCGTTTGCCAAGGTTAAACTGACCAGTCTGTCTCTCAAGGATCTCATGTCGGCGGTGGGCTCCAATCCAATGATCTCAAGGACATTTCCCAGAGCGTCCTCTTGCCGAAGGTTTGGTGGAATTTGCTGTCCCCCTGTAGCAATTGCTAGGTTTTCATCGAAAGTGACTTTGTACTCTTCGCTTGGGGTTTGAACTGGAGTTCAAAGACTGGCGACTAATCTCGCCCGTAGTTCCGTGCTGTTTCCTGAACTGTCCAAGTTTCTCTTCTGCAACTCCTCTTTCAGTTGTTCTTTTTTCAGGCGGTAGACCCATCCAACCCGTTCATCCATTTCCTGAGCAGCTCTCTCTGGCGGAATGTTCACAAGTGGCGTCGTTACTGGTAAACGAATGCTGGAAGTCATAGTGGTGGTCGTGGAGGTCGTTGCCGTAGAAGAACTGGTGGAGATTGCTGGTAGAGGTGGGAAGTCCAGTGAGGCGGAGGTCGTGGTGAACTGGTTCGGTTGAGGGGCCGACTTAGTATTCTCTCCAGGTCCCATTGTCCTCTTGAGTGTAGAAACGGTGAAACTCGTAGTCGTGGACTTCCTTGAGTCCCTGGTCGGGCGCGAAAATATGTGAGGGGGATAGCTTCAGCGGTGTGCTGGGAACATTCCAGGGGTTTGAAGTCGAGGGTAAGGTTTGAGGGGAAAAGGGAAGGTGGCTCAGACAGATCAATCAAAAGTCCCCGAAAGGATCTCACAGTTTAGCAAAGCGAGGCTTGCCAGATGAAGATCAATTCATCACTGCCACCTAGGGACTGCTTGGTTTGTGCTAGCAGGATTGGATTGTATGCTAAGGATTTCTCTAGCGGGATGTGTGATTGCTTGGATTTCTCTAGAAGGAGAGCGGATTGCTTGGATTTCTCTAGCAAAGGAACGGACTGCTTGGATTTCTCTAGCAGGAGCGGGCTGCTTGGATTTCTCTAGCAGGAGAGCGGACTGCTTGGATTTCTCTAGCAGGAGAGCGGATTGCTTGGATTTCTCTAGCAGGAGAGCGGATTGCTTGGATTTCTCTAGCAGGAGAGCGGATCACTTGGATTTCTCTAGCAAAGGAACGGACTGCTTGGATTTCTCTAGCAAAGGAACGGACTGCTTGGATTTCTCTAGCAGGAGCGGGCTGCGTGGATTTCTCTAGCAGGAGAGCGGATTGCTTGGATTTCTTTAGCAGAGGAGCGGATTGCTTGGGTTTCTCTAGCAAAGGAACGGACTGCTTGGATTTCTCTAGCAGGAGCGGGCTGCCTGGATTTCTCTAGCAGAGGAGCGGACTGCTTGGATTTCTCTAGCAGGAGCGGACTGCTTGGATTTCTCTAGCAAAGGAGCAGATTGCTTGGATTTCTCTAGCAAAGGAGCGTGCTGTAGAATACTTACGAGAACACTCGGAGACGGTCTGGCTCGTTTGACGGCGAAGGAGTCTTGGTCGACGGCGACTGAGCGACTGATTCGGACGACGGCGACCGAGCGACTGATTCGGACGACGGTGACCGAGCGACTGGCTTGGGCGATGGCGACAGAGCGAGTGCCTCGCTCGACGGCGAAGGAGCGACTGGCTCGGACGACGGCCACGGAGAGACTGACTGGGGCTGCTCTGACCCCAATATATATAGCCTCCGCTGGGAAAAAGGCAGGATCTCACCTGTCTCCGCTGCACTGGTGAACGCCCGCTGTACTCTTGGTGGGTCTCGTCAGCGGAAATCGGGGAACACTGTTTAATGAGGGACCTCACAAGGTCACTTTGAAAAATGCCCTGTAACTATCGTTTCTTGGGCGGCTCAAACTGGATTTCCCCTGTCTCCATGATGAAAACAAAACAAACCCGGCAAAATAAAAGAGAATGCAAAAAATAGGCTTAATGTTCACAGATTGCACACCGATTAAACAAAACCCGTTATTTGTTCAAATTGACTGATTATGTAAATTAAGTGTTAAACAATTTATCACCAAAAAATATAATATAATTTTGTGATTCCTTGAATTAACTTATGAAATCTCCGAAAACAAACACAAACAAAACAAAAGATTATGTATCGTTTCATTTTTATTTTTGTCTACAGCTGACAGTTATTATTGATTCCTGCTAGTCTGAATCTTGCATGAAAATAGAAGAATCTTGCATATGAGCTTGCAGCAAAACTTTCATATTTAAACGTGTGCTTGTAAACTTACAATCATATATGACTAATTGACAACCAAAATAACGCTGCTTTCGCCAGCAGCGCCCTCACTCACCCGCCGTATTTCGTGCTCACGACACTAGAAGCCTATTCAGGGGAAAACCTTTAGAGGTAAGCAAGCTGGGCCGTTTTTCCAATAGGCCCAGGCCTAGGGGCCCAAGATGCCTGGGGGCGCACTTCCAGGCAAAAATTATGATTAAAGAAATAATGAGGTACCAATGTAAGTTTTTTACACTAATACCAAAGGGCCATTGCAAAACCAACATGGAACATTCAAAGGAATTAAGAGCCAACAAAGAAAGAGTGCCGGCAAAGCTGGTGTGGTGTAACGTCTGAAGCGGCGCTAGCGGAGCCTTTTAAAATTATTCAAAATTGTAAACCAGTATTTTGGCGGTGTTTGCCCGTGATCGGAAAGCCTTTTAAAATTGTTGAAAACGTTATGTTTTGGCAGCGGGCATTTGCCGTTACTCGTGAAATCTTTTTGAATCGTTCAAAGAGCAAACTGGCTGTTTTGTTAACATTTGCTGGCACCCACGGATCATTTTAAAAATGTTCAAAGAGCTATAAGCAAAGAGAGAATCTAACAGAGGTCGTTTTAAATGGGTCTTCTGTTGCGCCCAAGCGCTTGCTAGTTACAGTTAAATCCAGCTACAGTTAAGTTACTAGTTACATCCAGTTTTTAGCTACGGTTAAGATAAATTACGAGAGGGCAGCGACGGTGCTGGTCTCTCACGGCGATATTGGTGAAATATTTTTTTATAAGTCCTCGACACCAGCTAAGCGCAACATTAGAAGATACCTCTGTTTGATTCTCCTCTGTGGCTATAAGAGTGTTTTGATGGTAATTGTCGGCGCCTGGGGAGCCTTTTAGAATTGTAAAAAGATTAGGTATAATTTGATTTGACAAGTAGCTTATAACATTATTTTTTTAGGAAGGATTTACGGACTATCACTCTCAAAACCTGAGGGCGGAAAACCGTACTGGGGCTATGGGCCCCTGAATGTTAAATCCAACCCTGTAAACACGTTGCAAAATCTTTGTTGTGTCAAATAGTCAGCTCATAATTTGTGCATTATAATGGAAAATATAGTTAATCACAAGGGCCTAAATTTTTTCCTTCCTCTAAAATCCTTCCTTACTAATTTAAAAGGAGTTCAAAAACGTTAGGTGCAAGTGATGGTCGCATTAGAGAGCAGCCACTCGCAATCCAGAGTTTAGTCAGGCTCATACCTGGGAACAACTGTTTGGTTAGTCATGTTGAACACTTGAGGTACCAAGAGAAAAATAAAATATCTGTGTTCTAAAGTAAGAGCGTCCTCCAGTGGCGGCTCATGAGTTTATGTACCGGGGGTTCATAATTAAAAAATATATACATAATACCAATGCATCACAGGGGTAAGCCGACGGGGGGGGGGGGGACGAGCGGGACCGGACCCCCTCAGAGCTAATTTTTCTTATTTAAAAAATAAAAATCTATAAATCTTTTGTTCAATATTTAATATTTGGTGCCTCATTTATAGAAACTGTATGGCATTTCTGCTCAATTCCCGCGTCACTCCTTCCGAAATTGGCCAGGAATTAGTTTACTCCCCCCAACGAAAGCGCCTTAAACACTAATGTTGCAGACATGATATATGTCACTGACTTTTATTCTATTTAGACAACCGGCTGTTGTCTTTATGACAAAAATTATGGTATGATTCTGGTGTTCATCGTATCCGTGGATTGCAATCTAAAGGGATGCAGGGAACCGTTCTTTGCCTCTATAGCAAAAAATATCATGTTATTTCTGTAAAGGCAAATCTTGGCCACGACATCGTGTCCGCGACACCGGTGTGAAGCTCCATTTAATAACACTGGTTGTTTTTCGAGTGGCATGTCACGGACAAGAGAAATGTCAGCGACATCGTGTCGCAACACTGGTGTGTAAGGTGCCTTATTTTTCACAGTTTTAGGGGGAAGGACCTCTAGCCCCTCCGCATGGCTGGAAATTCCAGCTGTCCCACCCTAGGCTTCTGGTCTAACCCCCCCCCCCCCAGGGCAAAATCCTGGGCATGCCACTGATGTATCATATCTGAGCTATTGTCTTATACCAGTCAGTATTTAAGTACGTTTAAATAAAAGACCGTGCACCTGCAGTTCTTAAGATACCTGTTGTTACATATAAGTGTAATGCTTACTGGTATAGAATATTAATATAACTAGGCACTACCCTACCTTTGATGATAACAAATCGTATTTTGCTGCTTCTGTTTGTAAAAAGTAATAATTCTGCAATGTTAATAATAAAAATTAATAATTAAAATGTTAATAATTACTAAGACGAATAACGACTATCGAACCCTGACTATCGAAAAAAACGCGGCCGCAGCAACGCAGGACGGCAGATCCCTTCTTCTATTGCGGCGTACTGGACCAATAATTTTAAATTGATCAATTACTACTACATAAGAACAGCTCCTGTCAGCCGTGATCCCACAAGCAAATGAACCTCCGGAATTAAAGAGAAGCCAGCTTTAATGAGCGATTATTTATTTATTTATTTATTTATTTTACATGACACAATACAGGTTATACACCCAATTACATTGTGCATGTTCAATAGCAGAAGACATGCAATTATTTCAAAGTCCACAATATTTCTGTCCAGTCCAGTGCACATACATAATTTTCACTATTAGGCCTAACAAAAGTAAACAAATAAATAATAAATAGCATAACAATAATTATATAAGTAACAGTAAAATAAATAATAATAAAAATTAATAATAATCAACAACAATAAACTATGTTAACAATAACTAGACTCCAACGTACGAGAGAAAATAAGTAACAATAAAAATATAAAAAATAACTCATGCTTTTTCCCCCTCCCTTTTTTATAAGTAGGCTGACCAGAAGTTCAAAACTATTATCTATATGCAGGTACAATAATTAATTTAATTGATTGATTCGAGCATCAATTTAAACCCCTTTGACAATATTTTTTGTAAGGTTTTTTGTACAGGTGTAATTATTTGAAAATATATCAACTCCTCCTGATAAGGAATTATATAATCTCATCATTGTGTTTAAAGGTGATGAAAACTGTACTCTTGTGCGTGAAAAATTAATATTAAACAAGTTTTGTGATCTATTGTAAAATGTTGGAGGATAACAGTTAATTTTAGACAGACAAAATGAATCCATTATTTCACCTCTCAACAGTTTAAAAAGAAATAGAAAATGTGCCAATTTTCTTCTTTTCTCGAGAATTTCCATTTCAAAAATACTTAAAAGCTGATTATATGAGATATCAAAAGTAAAGTGACCAGTTTCTTTAAAATATAAATAGCGCAAAAACTTCTTCTGTACTTTTTCAATATAATTAATGTGAACAGCAAAATAAGGACTCCATACTCTACTAGCATATTCCAAATTAGATCTAACAAGTGATAAATACAATGATTTTAATGTTGAAATTGAATGAAAATTATGAGACTGTCTGATAATAAATCCTAAGTTTCTATAAGCCTTATTTATAATAGAAAAAATATGTTGATTAAAACTCAAAGTAGGGTCTAAAATCAAGCCTAAAACCTTGAAATCATATACTCTTTCAAGAGTTGTACGATCAATAGAAAAATTATTTAATATAGATATTTTAGCGAATTTCCCCTATAGGGAAGAAGCTATTACCGTAGGTCTCATGGTAAGACCTAAGCCTGAGACCATAATAACTTTTTGTTTTGGGGCCCCCAGAAGCAAAAAACACCATCCGTTCGAATGTTTATATATATATATATATATATATATATATATATATATATATATATATATATGTGTCTGTGAGCACGATAGCGGCCGTAAAAATGGTCTGATCTTAATGAAATTTGGTACAGACATGTAAATTGATAATCCCTGGGACGAGTTCGTAAACCAGCCCGATCAGCCCACTGTAAGGGGGGGTAATGGGGGTAAACCTCCCCAGAAATGGGTTTTTTGAGTTTTTTACATAGAAAAACAAAAATAATAAAATTTTTGGTTAGCACCATTGAATTCAGCTCAAAAAACAAACAATTTAGTACTCTGAATCACTGCTCTATGTCCATTGGTTACCGAGATATTGAAGGTGGTAAACACAGTGCGTTGTCCCAATGTTAACCTTATGGGAAATGTGTAAAATTCTATATCTCGCTTATTTCTCAACAAATCTTGATAATACTTGGTAAATGGCTTCTTCTAGTTCAGATCTACTAAATATTGAAAATTAAAACCACCCAGTTTTAATATGCCTGTAGCAGCAAACCTGCATACTCATTCCCCATGTTATTCTTATGGAGCTTACCAACAGGGCCGCGACAAGGGCCATGCGGAACATGCGGCTGCTTGGGGCACCGACAGGTAGAGGGTGCCACCGAAGCCGGCGCCCAGTGTTGAGTCCGCAGCGACGCCCGAGTAACCTTTTGAAATAGTTCAATTTGGTAACTTTTGTTGGCGCCCGGGGAGCATTTTACAGTAATACATTAGTACACATTTTACGAGCAAT
Organism: Flexamia atlantica; assembly: GCA_035578135.1. Lineage (NCBI taxonomy): Eukaryota > Metazoa > Arthropoda > Insecta > Hemiptera > Cicadellidae > Flexamia > Flexamia atlantica. The sequence continues at coordinate 168,148,474 of JAQJVK010000001.1, read as the reverse complement.
ACATGAGTTTTGGAAGCGTTTTCCGGCGCCTGAAGCGCTTTTAAAATTGGCCAACGTAAAAAGTATTCGCCTTGTTGGCGATTTTCGGCGCTCGTGGAGGCCTTTCAGCTAGACTGTTAATAAAGAGCTTAATTAATTTTTTGGTGGCGTTTGCGGACGCCAAGGGAACCTTTTAAAATTGCACAACTTGCCAAAATTTAATTTAGATGGCATTTACCGGCACTTGTAGATCATTTTTAAATGATTAAAAGTGTTCATTATGTAATTTGGCGACTTTTGTTGGCAACCGGAGAGCATTTACAAATCTCTAATGTGCTAAACGTGAGTTTTGGGCGTTTTGGAGCGTTTACCGACAACCGGAGCCCTTTTAAAATTAGTCAACGTGCGTAATGTGAGTTTAGGAGGCGTTTATAGCGGCGCCCGTGGATTTGTTTCAAACTATTCAAAGAGCAAAATTTTTTTTGTTGGAGCACGCCGGGGCCTGTGGAGCCTTTTAAAATTGTTCAACTCATAAAACTTTCAATTTGGTGACAGTTTACCTGAGCCTGTTGGAAATAGAATTATTTCTACTATTTCCACAAGTCTGTATGTTTATATTATGACACATGATTTGTTGTGCATTATGATTTATTTAATTTTTTGTATTTTGATTTTAATAATTATTGGACTGTTGAATAAAATGAAGTTTGTAGAATGAACAAAAAAGGATTATTTATTTAAAGGGTTACTTTTTATGTTCTTTTAGGTAAAAAAAGGTTAACTTCAAGAGTTATAATTTTAATTGACTTGGAGTTACAAAATAGGTGGCGACCAACATGACAGGACTTTAACATTTCAAAAGGATTAGCTTACAGTTTTTATAAATTTCAAGAAAAATGGATAAGCTGAAAAACTTGAAAATTGAAAGGTCACAAGCACGAAGATTTTTTAGTCTAGCGTTAAAAAAGATTGAAGAGCATTTTAGAACAGAGCCAATTGATGAAACAAATGTAAAAATAAGTTTTCATGCGCTGCAAGATAAAGCTGAATGGATGTTCAAACTTGATCAAGAGATAAAAAATGTAATGTTTGACGACGAAGACCTTGGTGAAGACGACAGCAACGCAGAATTCGACTCTGTTGTCGAATATAAAGACAAGTGGCTCTCCATCCAGGCACGAGTGGAGCAGTTGCTTACTCCGTCTACAAACCAGGTTGGAAGTAGCACTTGCCCAAGTGAGAGAGGTGAGTATTCAAGGCATTACCGAAATTTTAACTTACCTAAGCTCAATTTAATTCAATTTGACGGAAATGTTAGAAACTGGATTGCTTTCTGGGGCCAGTTCAAAAAGGTAGATAGTGATCCTGACCTACAACAAGAGGATAAATTTCAGTACCTTATCCAGGCTACAAAGCCAGGTAGCACTGCTAGGGAACTAGTGGAGAGTTTTCCTCCTTCTGGAGAAAACTACTATAAAGCAATCGAACAGCTTAAGTCAAGGTTTGCTCGTGATGAATTCCTCATAGAGGTTTATGTACGAGAGTTATTGAAGTTAGTAATGCAGCAGGTTAACAGCAGCACAAACATGCCACTGCATAAGCTGTTTGACAAACTGGAGACTCAGTTGAGGTCACTTGAAACTCTTGGCGTGACATCCGACAAGTATGCTGCCATGCTCTACCCCTTAGTAGAATCGGCATTGCCCGAGGATACTTTGAGGGCATAGGAACGATATAGGACAACAACAAAAACCTCAACAACATGGCTAACTCATCATCTTGTAACACTTTTATAAACTATTTACAGGAACTTTTAAGCTTTTTGAAGGCTGAGGTGGAAAGTGAGGAATGGTTGGCACTTGCCCGCTCGAGCTTCGCCGACAACACAGACGGCAATGCAGAGGGAAATAGCAATCAGCGCAAACCGAAGGTGAAACAACATGAATCTCAACATAGACTTCTTACTGCTGCCACAATCCTCACTTCAGAGAGCAAGAGAGAGGTGAGTACCTGTCTATTTTGTTCAAAGCCAGGACATAATGTTCAAGAGTGCTCTGGATTTCATAAACTCAAATTGGATGAAAAAAGAGACTTTATAAGTAAAAAAGGGGCTTGCTTCTGTTGTTTAAAGTTGGGGCACACTTCAAAAAATTGCAAGATGTTTGTAACTTGTTGTATCTGTCATAAGAAACATCATTCAGTAATGTGTCAGGAACTACCTAATAAAACTAAAGTAAACGAAAATGGGCAAACTGGTAAATTTAAAACTAATAAGAATGATAAGAACAAATCTGAAGTTTTGACTTCTCACAGCAGTGAAACATTACTTCAGACACTGTTAGTGGAAGTTTTTGATAAGAATAACAAAGAGTATCTTGCCAGAGCATTACTTGATTCCGGCTCTCAGAGATCGTATGTAACTAAAGACTGTGTAGCAAAACTAGGCCTCAAACAAATTAGTGGGGAGGTAATCAATCACAGTTTGTTTGGAGGAGTAAATATGCAACAAACTGCTCACAATTCCTACTTAATGACCCTAGGTAATGTAAATTCATCGTTTAGAATTAAAGTGCCAGTGTTAGACCAGGACATTATATGTAACTATGTGCCAAGGCTTAAAGATGAGAGCTGTTTAGCAGTTTTAAGAGACGGAGGTATTGTTTTAACTGATGTTGGGGAAAGTGTTCCTCAGATTAAAATCCTGCTAGGTGCTGATGTCATCGGAGAACTGATCACTGGTAACATCAAAAAGGCCAGTGATGGTCTTGTAGCAGTGGAAACCTACTTAGGATGGGCTGTTATGGGGAGGCAACACTGCGAGGAAGTTAACAAGTGTAATTCTTTTATAAACTTGTTTTGTTCAGGAAAACCTGAGGTATCAGATCTTTGGAGCTTAGATACCATTAGGATAAAAGATCCAGTGGATGTTAAGACTAAGTCACATGCAGAAGCCGAAACTTTGAAACATTTTAAGGAACACATTTAAATTAATGTTAAGGGTAGGTATGAGGTCTGCTTACCATGGATTGAAGGGCATCCAACTCCACTTGAAAACCGAGATCTTGCCGAGAAGAGACTAATATCCGTTTCTAAACGACTACAAAAGATAAATAAATTTAATGACTATGACAAAGTGTTTCAGGATTGGTTGAAAGAGGGTATTGTAGAGAAAGTTCCAGAATCAGAGGTTGCAGGAGGACACTATTTACCTCATCATGCTGTGGTGAAAGAGAGCAGTATGACTACGAAGATTAGACCGATATTTGATGCTTCTGCTAAGGATTTAAAAGGTATCTCTTTGAATTCTTGCCTGGAAAAAGGTCCAAATTTAGTCGAATTAATACCTCCTCTAGTGATGAAGTTTCGACAACGTCGAATAGGGGTAACTGCTGATATAAAAAAGGCCTTTTTGCAAAATGACCCTGTCTACTGTTGATAGGGATTACCTTAGATTTCTTTGGTGGGATGATTACAAATCTAGAAGCTTGGCTATATTTAGACATTGTCGAGTAGTATTCGGAGTAACATCAAGTCCTTTTTTATTGGCTGCTACCATTGCACACCACTTGGACAGTGCACTAGCAGAGTTGAAGGAGACGGCAGAAAAACTCAGGACTTCATTTTACGTAGATAATTGTGTTACCAGTGTTGATTCCGTTAAAGAATTGAATTGTTTCGTTAAGGAGTCATACTCTATTATGAATTCAGGGCAGTTTGAGTTGAGAGGTTGGTGCAGCAACGGCGAAATTGAAGAATCTGAGGTCGGAGATGTTTATTCAGGGGAACCAGTTGTACCTCTTTTAGGTATGCTTTGGGACACGCAAGAAGATGTTTTATTTTGCGATACTAGAGCTCTATCGGTTAAATTTGAAAAGGCTACTAAGCGCAATCTTTTGTCTGCAGCTCATCGGATACTTGATGTAGTGGGGTTCACTGGTCCAGTAACTTTAATACCAAAGCTCCTACTACAAGAAGTTTGGGCAAAAAAGGCAACATGGGATGAGGAGCTTCCACATGACATTACACATAAGTTCTTACAATGGTTATCAAACCTTAAATGGTTAGAACTTTGTCGTGTACAGAGATCCATAAGTAACTTTGAATTAAATCCCGCTGAAACCACAATTCATGTATTTTGCGATGCTAGCAAAGTTGCTTATGCAGCTTGTATTTTTATTAGGACTAAATGCAAAGATAAAGTTGATATTCAGCTCATTAGCGCCAAATCTCGTATAGCTCCCATGAAGCAGATCACAATACCAAGATTGGAGTTGCTGGCAGCAGTAATTGGTTCCAGGTTGTATGTTCAGGTAAAGGAAGCATTAAAGTTAGATGTAAACGTTTTTTTCTGGACTGATTCAACTACTGTTTTGACGTGGATTCGAGAAAAAGAAGACTGGAGTACTTTTGTTGGTAATCGGTGTAAGGGAATATGTCAGACAACAGACAAAAGTGATTGGCATCATGTCCCAGGGAATAAGAATGCCGCCGATCTTCCCTCACGAGGTTGTGGAGCAAAATCTTTGTATGAAAGTAAATGGTGGGAAGGGCCAACGTGGCTAAAAGAGGACAAAGAAAATTGGCCTAAAACTGACACGGAACTTCCTGATGTCGAGGCTTATACAGAAAAGAAGAAAACTGTTGTGTCCGCATTTGTTGTAGAGAAATGTAAAAATTTTACTGACAGTCTGATGTATTTTTCAAAGTATTCTAAACTTATACGCATGATTGCTTGGATCTTAAGATTCATACATAACTCATCTCCCAGCCATGACAATGTAACAGGCGAGCTAACTAATAGTGAGATAAATCAGGCAGAAAATAAACTTATTAGATGTATACAAGATGACAATTTCCACGGTGAAAAGAAGGCCCTGCCAAAAAACCTACCAGTTTTCTTGGATCAAGATGGACTTTTGAGGGTGAAAACACAATTGCTTCTGAGCAATGACAGTTAAGACTTCAAAACACCAGTGCTGTTACCCTCTAATCATCCGATTGTTTCTTCTATGATCATGGAAAGACACAGATTACATCAACATGCTGGCGTTGGAACCTTACTTGTTATTTTGAGAGAACAGTTTTGGATAATCCGAGGGAGAAAAACTGTGCGGAATGTATTGTCAAAGTGTATTACATGCAAAAGATATAAGGCAAAAGCAGCAGTAACTTCATTCCCACCCCTCCCAATTGAAAGAATCACTGAATGTGATGCATTTCACACAACGGGAATTGGCTTGGCGGGTCCTCTACATTTGAGTAATGGAAGAAAGGCTTGGGTCGTTCTTTTTACGTGTGCAGTATACAGAGCTGTTCATTTAGAACTAGTTCAATCTCTATCAACTGATGCTTTCATAGCCGCTTTGCGGAAATTTATCGCTCGAAGAGGACGAACATCAATAATCTTCTCTGATAACGGGACCAATTTTGTTGGAACGAATAATCTTCTCAATAAGTTAGACTGGAAATCAATAAGTAAGAAGTTCGATGGCTGCAAAATAATTTGGAAATTTAACCCTCCAAGTGCGCCGTGGTGGGGAGGGTGGTGGGAAAGGCTAGTGAGAGTGGTCAAGGAGTTGTTGAGAAGGAACTTAGGATCAGCTTCTCTTAGTTATGAAGAATTGTTGACTTTACTTTGTGACTGTGAGTCTGTAATAAATTCACGACCAATAACATATCTTTCTGATGAATTAGACAATCTACAGCCTCTCACCCCATCAATGTTTCTACAGCCGATTGTCAAAAGTGAAGTTTATGACTTGGACAAGATTGACTCATCCTGCCTAAAAAAATGTGTACGATATATTCACAGATTGAGAGAAAGCTTAAGAAGCAGATTTAAGAAAGAGTATCTAGCAATGCTGGTGCATCGAGCAAAAATAAAAGAAAACTCTACTAGTCAAATCCAAATAGGAGAAGTCGTACTTATTGGAGACGATCACACTAAAAGAATAAATTGGCCACTAGCCCTTGTAATAGAAACATTCGCCGGAAAAGACGGGGTCACTCGAGTGGCTAAACTACGAACTGCATCTGGTGTAATAACACGTCCTATTCAGCGTCTTTACCCTCTCGAAGTACGGCAAGAGGACATTGTAAAGGAAAAATATGAAGAGAAGCGCAATGAATGGAAAAGTAAGAAATTAGAAACTAAAAAAGACAGAAGTGACGAAAAAAGAGAAAAAAGGAAAACTACAAAAACTGGGAGAACTCTAAAGGCTCCAGAACGGTTAAACCTGTAACGGATACAATTTGTGTTTTTTTTTGCGTTTGTCTGGTGGGGAGGATGTTGGAAATAGAATTAATTCTACTATTTCCACAAGTCTGTATGTTTATATTATGACACATGATTTGTTGTGCATTATGATTTATTTAATTTTTTGTATTTTGATTTTAATAATTATTGGACTGTTGAATAAAATGAAGTTTGTAGAATGAAAAAAAAGGATTATTAATTTAATTTAATTAATTTTTATGTTCTTTTAGGTAAAAAAAAGGTTAACTTCAAGAGTTATAATTTTAATTGACTTGGAGTTACAAAACGAGCCCGTGGAGTTATTATTATATTAAAATAATTCAAAGTGTAAATTTTTGGGTTTGTGAATTGTAGTTGCTATATTATTAAAACATAATGGCTGTAAATTTGAAATGGATGTGTGACGTAAATGAGTTCTGTTTTTACCAGTGTTTCGTCTTAGCCAAGACCTTTAAAATGGAATGAAATTAGCAATTTCATTTGCAAAAGAAATTTCAAAATGAAGACCTGGAAACTGAAAACTTCGAAAAACTTGATTTCAACAATATCCCCGAACGACGAACAACAGTAGCATTTTTAACAATTTAGTATATTCTTTCTTATAATGGTCTGATTTGACTGGGCTCAAATGTTAAAAATCATGTTTTTAAGTTGAAGTTAGAAAAGCCCTCCTAGCGGTGTGCCTGTTTAAACTGAGATAATTTTATTTGACTTAATGTATCCACTATAAGTTACTGTATACAAACCTTTAAATATGTAATAAATAAAATGTGACACAGTACTTTCAAAATATTATTCTTTTCGCAAATTATAGCTTTAACCACCATGGGGGGGAGTAGGCCCTAACTTAATTCTTACAAGTAAAAGGGGCGTCAGTGTAGGCCCTCGCATGTCCCAGAAAAATCCCTTGTCACGGTCCTGCTTGTCAAATCTCGCTATGTTGGATTGAAGTATATTGTTTTGCATTTGAAATTCGCTGAGTGTGCAGGTCTGCTGCAACGGGGGTATTTTTCCTTGTAAATGTCATGACTTTACATTTGTTAATATTAAAATTAATTTTATTTTTAGTACTCCATGCTACAATTGCATCCAGATCAGCCTGCAACGCTTCAGAGTCCAGCTGGCTATTGACTATTCTATACAATTTGAGTTCATCTGCATAAAGTAAAATCTGTGACGTCTTTATACAGTTAACAATATCATTAATAAACAAATTAAAAAGTACAGGCCCAGGTTAGACTCCTGTGGGACCCCTGAAGTAACTACATAATTACCAGAGTTGTGCCCCATATAAGAAACATACTGACACCTATTACAAAAATAAGAATAAAAATAGTTAACTAAATTAGACGAGAAACCTGAATGATGCATTTGACTTAATTAAACTGTGGTCTACTCTGTCAAAAACCTTACTAAAATCTGTAAAAATTACATCTAACTGAGAGTTATTATCCAACTGAAGTAATGCATATTCAGTAAAATTTAATACGTTCGTAACAATAGACTTTTTAGATTGAAAACCATGCTGCTTATCAGACAGTGATGCGGTCAAAAATGACATAATCTTTTTGCAAATTATTATCTCAAATATATTCGAAGGAGTTGATAAAATTGCTACAGGTAGATAGTTATTAATGAGCTTAGATACTCCACTCTTAAAAATAGGTGTAACCCGTGTCAGTTTAAAAAATCAGGGAACACATTATTAGCTTATCAAAGATTGAAAATTATACAAAGTGGTTTGACAAATACTTCTCGACAACCCTTAAAAATACAGGACGGAATTTTATCTGGGCCAGCAGATCGTTTAACACAAAGCTGTTTACAGTAGATACCCTCTAATTCGGCCACCTCGGGACCGGACCACCGGCTGGACTACAAAATGGCCGGACCATCCGGATGTACTATCAAAATGTAAAAGAACACTACCTATGCTTAGAGATGAACAAAACACTTTATTTAAACATGTTTACAGTGCTTAATTACCAAAGAAAATATTTTGACGTCTCATATGTTGAACTGTCATATTGCCTCATTCATAGATAGGTACGTTTCTACCGATACCGTATACTGAGGATATAAAGTGAAAAGAAAATCCCATTGTGTATTGTGAAAACACACTAGAAATTTGTGTTTTACTAGAATTTTGAATTAATTTACTGGATATATTACTCGTATTACTTAAATCTAGCCTCTAAAGCCTACTTACTACAAATATAAAAAAAAACTATTATTATCCTTTGTTATGCAAACGAAATCCCAGATCAAATCTCACTGAAAAGTCCTTATATTGAAAGGATAACAACATCGTTTGTTTATTGAGGTAAAGTGTGGCCATCAATTACAAACTTGCCCGTAAACTGAACTGACATAAATAATTTATTTCTACACCCGGAAACTAAACATTCAGGATAAACCCTGTCAATGGTCATTCCTCCGCGGTGCGGCGTAGTGATTTGACGGATATGAGTCACCCTCTTAGGACCGGCCGGACCATCCGGCGGCCGATCCAACCTAAGCCGAATTAGAGGGCGTCTACTGTAATTGCATCAATTCCATATTGATTTTTTAAATTCATGTCAAACTTAGACAAATCGCTGTCCACACATCGCAAAGCGACTACTTTAATCACCCATATTTTCAAAACCTAAGTTTTTAAGGTAACTTGGGTGGTATAGTCCTACAGTTCTGGTCCTATTCTATTATCCTATGTGTACGTCATGTTGGCACACTTCCGTATTTATTTTATATATCATGTCAAACTTTGACAAATCGCTGACCACACATCGCAAAGCGACTACTTTAATCACCCATATTTCCAAAACCTAAGTTTTTAAGGTAACTTGGGTGGTATATTACTAAAGTTCTGGTTCTATTCTATCAAATTCACATACTTGATTAATAATTAAGACTAGGGAAGACAGACAAGTTTGAGGGTCAATGACATTTTCAGTTAAAGAGGATTGAGTGAAAGTAGATTTAAAGTACCCAGCAAATGCTTCTACGATGTTACTATCTCCTTTAATAGTCTTACTTCCATCTGACATATCACTATTGGCATTCTTATGATTCCTTGAGTTTTTAATGAAGTCCCAGAATTTTCTCACATCTCTATTAATGCTGTTTTCTACATTATTTAGGTAAATATGATAATCCAATTTTATTCTACTTTTAACAACTTTTCTCAATCTTTTAAATTCTATTAAATCTGTTTCACTCCTACTCCGTCTAAACTTCTACCTAATTCTTATTTTTAACCTAATAATACCTATTAATTCTTTGCTATACCAAATTGGAAATTTACATTTTATTTGTTTTATTTTGGGACAACAATGATCAAAAACTTGATAAATTACTTTATAAAATAAATCTACAGCTAAATTCGGATCACTAACACTATATAAAAAGGACCAATCAATTGCATTTAGACCATTGTACAAATCTAAAAAATTAGTTTTGTTGAAGTTATATCCATTGTTGTTGTTACCAACATTAACTGACCTATTCCAATTATCGTATATAATTCTAACTTCCCAATATAAAGCAGGATGGAAATTGTCCTTCCTAACAATTAGACTATCACCATTGACTTTGAAAGTCAATGCTATCACAATAAGTGGCTAAACCCAGCTCTGGCCAATTTGATATTATAAGATCTAATGTTCTACCCTGGTGATTAGGTATAAAGTTATGCATGGAAAAATTTTCCAAATTTAAAAACTGACTTAATTCTTTATAAATATTATCTGCCTTTGCTAAATCTTCGTTTATTTAATGTTTATTTATTATGTTAATAGATCTGATACTTAATATTGCTGGCTCCCAGTCCCTAACCAGTCTAACTAATATTGAAACATGCTAATTGTAGGTAATCCAATTGAATATGATCCCTTGATATTTGTTATATTTCCTATTAATTCTATTAATTAAATACTATGACAGTTTTTAAAATATTATTATCATTGCCTCCCCATTATTGAAAAGGTCCCTGACCCGGCCTAGCCCCTCCTAATCTACCTTAACCACTCATGATGATGTCCTGCTGCTCTGTTTGCGGATGTACACTTCAGCTGCCCACAGATGACTCCCGCCGATGGCCAGTCCAGGGGGCCGCGCGGCTCACGCATGCACGGACGGACGTGGTCAGTGACTCGAGATTATGACCTTTGACTTGTTGGTGGGATACTGAATGGTGACTTACCTTGACTTAATTATTAGGTGGTCAATTGGGGCGCCACACTATTTCATAACGTTGAACGTAAAACATTCTGTTATAAGTTTTTAGTAAATTATATTCATATAAACAGTAAAATAAGTTTTTAAACGTTTCAAATAATTTTCAAGCTTGTAGTAACTTATATTTGTTTAAAATATTTTAAGTTTTTAAACAAGTTTCAATTTCTACCTCAAAAAGTATAATTTGTACAGCCAGTTAAGTTTTAACATGAATAACAGTACATTTACAAAGCGCCATTGCCATTAATCAATAGTGTAATAAATGCTCTTACAGAAAGTCAGCTATTTCGTGGCCGCTACGCCAACTGTTTTCTTTTGATAATCAGAATATATAATAAAAAACAAAACTAAATCACTGAAATAAACATATTTATCATTAAAAACAACATGATAATCTTTTTACATAAATAAACTTAAACACCTCCTCAAACGTGAAAACACCGAGTAAAGCATCACGGCGTGCACGTGGCTCACGGTGGGCTCAGGATCACACTCGAAAGTAACTCCCAGAACAGTTCCATAAACGCCTCCCTCGTCCTGCGCCTGTCTAGCGATGGCGGCTGTGGGCCCAGTCTGGCCCGACTGCCACGAGCGACACACACTCTTCACTGTTGCTTGTTATTGTCATTTTCAATTGGTTATGATATTCTATGTTATTCTGCATTGATATAGAAATATTTTAGTAAATGAGTTATTTTTGGTTTTTAATAGCGAGTTTACGTACTCATGTGTTCCTATGCACTAGCCGCCACTGGCTTCATCTATATTTTAATTAAACATAGATATATTTGAATGATACATAGTTGTATCCCTCCTTGTATTTGGGTCTTGGCATGTAAAATAATTAACACAATGAACAGAATATACAGACATTTAATATAGTACAAGAGGAATGAACAGTTTAACAAGCATGACAAAAAATATACTATTCATGTAATTATACTTAAAACTACTTTGCACTTTTGTATGTTTAGTGGGAATATATTACATTGCGATTAAAATTCATTCATCGACAGATTTTAAATGGTTTGTTATTGTCAGGTAATTCAAATTTGGTAAGGCACTTAAAAGTGCACACTGGCTTAATTATTGCTGGATATAAAAACAAGTCATTTTTCTCTACACTACTATGTAATTATCTGTTTTCATTATGTGTTTAACACCTGTTCAACTTCATTTTAAAATTGTTTATGTCAGAAAAATAACGTTCACTATATTTTTACAATTTGTTTCGGTATAAATTATGAACAAGTACAGGTAAAATCAATGTAGTTTAGTGAAAGTATAGTTCTAGTCCAGGCAACGAAAGGTTATAGAGGGAATTGCATGGATCACATTTTTTTACTTTTTAACTTTGTTTGGACTAGTTAGCAGTAAAACATATCAAAAGTCCCCGCCCTTAGCCCTTGAGCCGGCTTGGCTGGAAGGGCCTAAAGGTACAATTTTTTGGTTTTTCCTAAATATCTTGAAAACTATCAACTTTTAGTATTCCTATTAAATTTGAAAATTAAAGAAAATTAAATTTCCTGTAAGAAAAATACATAATATGTCTACTTTGGTCCAACCGTTTACAAGGTAAGCATTAATTTTGTTAATATTTAAAAAAATATCCCATCCATAAGAAATACATGTAAATTTGTGGGTAACATAGATGCCCAATCGGGCAACGCTTTTTTAACCTAAAGGAAAATGAACAGCATTCAGGAAATATTGACAAAATTTCTAGTAATTTGACACAATCATAAAAATTGGTCTAAAATTAAGGCGTTGGCGAGCTCACAAAAAACGTTATTTTTCAAGGAATTATTACAATTTGTTATAATTCCTTGAAAAATAACGTATTTTGTGACCTCGCCAATAACGATTTTTAATATAAACAAATTTAACCCTCCCATGAGATTTGTATTGACCCAAACTTTGAAGGCCTGTAGGGGTACAGCCCTACGAAAAAACGTTGATTCTGAGAAAATACAAGAAACTTATACATTATCCCCTTTAATTCGACACATAAGTCTTGAAGATCGGTTCAGTGGTGGCTGAGAACTCAGACCTTCAATTGTGTATTAACCCGTTCGCCTACTTTGACGAGTCCATCTCGCCGCCGCCGAACGCCCGGGAATACTTTGACGAGACCATCTCGCGTCGTGTTAGTTTGCCGTTTTCTCAACAGATAGCAGCACGATACGGACTAAACTGCGTTTTCGATTCATTGAATAGTAAAGGAACAGGGATATTTAGTTTTTCAGGTTGGCAATATGTCTTTTTGGTGAGAATAATTCGTAAATTTCGGCTGCACCTGTTGCGTTGTAAACAAAGTGTTCAACATGGCTACTGGGCGTTTGCGGGTCAGTGAGATCGATCGAATTATTGATTTTTACGGTAATTTACTGAGTGATGATAGTTTATATAATAGTGAATATGAAGATGATGTGCCGGTTGATGAAAATATCGATGGACTCCAAAGATGATGATTTTGTGGTGGAAGTTGACAATGAAATACCGATTGACGACGACATTATAGGCCTGTAATTTAGGTAATATTCATAAACCGGTTGTTCTGGGAATAAATATGCTTTTTCAGATTTTTACCTAAGATTTATTTATTATATTTATTTGTTACTAAGATACCAATCAACAATAGGTGAAACCTTCTGGTAAAATGTAGACAGCAGAACTTGGGTTAGGCTAGGCCTATGTCTTGTTTTGTGAAAGTGTAGACTGACAACAGGACGACACTGACTTTGGGCAATGATTTTGACGGTAATATTTTTAGATATATATTTTTTAATTACCTACAATATATCATGAACATAATAATAACATTCTAAAATTATATACTGCATAAAAATAAAAATAATATATCGTAACAAAAATTATAAATGACAGTAATTTGGTAACATTTTAATTTTTTTAAATGAGACAGACAGACAGACGGACGGGCAAAAATATATTTTTTTATTATGTTAAAATGTCCCTTAGGTAATATTGAAGACTTGTGAAAGTTTGTATAAAATATAGCCAGCAGAACTTAAGTTATGACTATTATAGTAAAAATCATAAAATAGTAGAACATAATAGGATTTTCAGGGCACACAAGTGGTCTGCTAAAAAGGTAGGCGAATGGGTTTTAATAAGTAGGATTTAATGTAGTGTGAATTGCAATGGTTCTTTAAATTTTTTATTCAACAGGGATTTGAATAATATCTCTGTTGTTAATACATTATGCAATACAGTAATAAATTAAATAAAAATAAGGGAAAGGTTTAGTTGACTCTCATTGATTTTCTTGATTAATTTTAAGCACTTAAGCTATTTTTTGTGTATTATGTACAACTACATTCAAGTACCCAACTAACCCACCATTAAATTCTTTATTCATCAGCCTGATTGTGATGCCAATACTGTGGCTGTGATTTACTTTTGTTTTGTTTCAAATGTACTTTTTTATACAAGTCAATTTGGGGGTGACAAACTGCCACGCAATAAAATATTAGAAGCTCTTCGGTCCATAAACATGAGAATCTATATAAAATACACTCTGTTACATCCATGATGTTTTGCTATCTTTCAAATACTTGTTTGGTATGAGGTTTGACATAATATCTGGACCGAAAAATGGTATACCACTCATGGCTATAACAAGACCTGCAGGCATTTTCGTTTGACATAAAGAATAAAATAACCAAAGACAATAGTAGGCCTAATACTGATGTACTTTCAAGGCTGCCAAAAAATGTTGAAGAACCAGCTCTTCTTGATTCTGCTGATGTACATGAAATAGAACAAATAGGGTGCAATCAGATCCTGAACTTGGACAAATTTATCAATCTCTAATTGGGGGGAACCAATCCCTCACCAAATGTCCTCAATTGAACATGAGTGGTCGATACAGCTGGGATGTTTGAGTTAGGACAAAATGGAATTTGAGTTAGGACAAAATGGATGTGTGTGTGTGTGTGTGTGTGTGTGTGTGTGTGTGTGTGTGTGTGTGTGTGTGTGTGTGTGTGTGTGTGTGTGTGTGTGTGTGTGTGTTTAGTTTCAAGGCAAACTGTCCAATGATGTCAGAGTTCATAAACTTTAAATACACATACAAACTAACATGTTTTTACTTTCTCTCCCTATATATAGTAATGTAGTATTTGGTGAAAGGATTGTTTTCGTCTAAATTTTCGAATTTGAGTTGTTAATGGAGTTTTAGTGTAGCCCAAATAAAAAAGTTGTTTTCGGAGTGGAGTCTACAGATGTAAAAAAGCTAGAGACAACAACAGTGGTCCAATTTTCATGAAATTTGGCATGTAGGCTTCAAGCCGTTATCTCCAGGCATTTTTTCATTTTTTATAATTTTTGATTTTTAGGGTATTCAACCATAAAATCCCATGAAACCAAAAAAATCCAAATTTTTCAAAAACGGCTTTAACGATTTTTGTAAAAGTTTAATGGTGTGTGGTGCTCAAGATGCCAAACAAAATACCACTTGTATGTCTGTAGAAGTGAAGTTTCAAAAGTTATGTAGGTTTTAGTGTACAAAAATTCATTTTTTTTAATTTCATAACAATTTTAATCTCTAAAAAACATTTACTTGCAACTATTAAATTTGTAATGAGAAAAATAAATAATCCAGTATTACACATTATTAGTTTAAGTTAACTGATTGTGGAGAAAATTAATATTTATTTACAGTTGGTGGTAAACACAGTATATTGTCAAATATCATTCTTTGCAAAATATCTCAAAACCGACATCTCCCTTATTTGACATTGTTAACACTTAGGTATTTAATTGTAAATTTGTTTTATATTGTAAGTTTCCTTGTTTTAACTGGCTTTAGACCCGCATTACGCTATCAAATATTTTTTCAAAAATCTTTTATAAAAGATTTAATGTGACCAATCAAAATTCAAGCCAGCTGATTTTCAAAACAATAACTGAAAAGATCTCTCATCTATCATAAAATATTTGATAGTGTAATGCGGGCCTTAAGGGAAAAAGTATGTGTCAGTTTCCTGATACCACTTGTTTTATAAATTTATATAGATGTATCCAGGGCAACAGTTTAGAGTAAAAACTAGCCTGCAAGGTGTCAAGTCCACTAACTTTGAATAATTTGTACAAACCAACATCCTTTTTTATAAATATAGGTAGATGTGCCCAGGGCAACAGTAAGTAAAAACTTGCCTGCAAGAATTGTTATAAGAAAACAAAACACTTCTTATCTTCAAAAAATACTATTAAAATACATAAAACAAATAAATAAACTCAAGCAATGCTCAAAATGTAACTAAATTAAACAATATTTTTCATCAGTAAAATTTTATGAATAAGAGAAAAAAATTCTTTGGCTAGTATCAATAAGGTTAACTCTAACTCGGGTTCAAAGGAGGGAATATAAATGCCTTAAAAGACTAAGAATAAGTTTTCATTTTAACCGCTTTAAGAAGCAAATGGGGTGTTGTTTTAAACTATTACCCGATGTGACTAAACATTAAAATCTCAACTCCACTAAATTTCATGTTATAACCAACAAGTGCAGACGATGCAGTATCACAGCAGGCAGTAGGAGGAAGGCATCACGGTGTGTATGGCGGAGGGGGGAGCGGCAGACTATCCAGGCCCACAGAGAACGTCTCCGGGCCGTCCCAGTCCTCGACGAGCCGCGAGTGCCTCGGGCCGTCCTCCGTCCCACTCTGCGGCTGCAGCAGGCTGCAGGCTGTCGCCAGGATGCTGAACGAACCTGCACAACACGCCCCATCAAAGTAACTTATACTTCCTTATTGGTGTTGTTTGTATCATCGATTTTGTTTATCATACAGATGACAACCAATTGACATAATCAGAGGTGCCCATCCCCCGAGCCTCATGTGCCCTCTACCTTAAA
The DNA here is from genome assembly GCA_035578135.1 of Flexamia atlantica. Taxonomy (NCBI): domain Eukaryota; kingdom Metazoa; phylum Arthropoda; class Insecta; order Hemiptera; family Cicadellidae; genus Flexamia; species Flexamia atlantica. The sequence goes on along the minus strand of JAQJVK010000001.1, from coordinate 168,132,128 downwards.
TTTAGTTAGCCTGCCCCGCAAATTTGGCTAACCCCTCCCTCTTTGTTAACAGTATAAAGTGAACCAAACACACTGTACATACTCATAATTCACAACGAATCCAATCTGCAATTAGTCCAGGCAACAAAAGGTTATAGAGGGAATTGCATGGATCACAATTTTTGACTTTTTATCTTTGTTTGGACTAGTTAGGAGTAAAACATATCAAAAGTCCCCACCCTTCAGGGGTGCCCATCCCCCCCAAGCCACATGGCGCCATCCCCCTCAAATTTAGCAAATACCTCCTACCCCCTCAAATTTGGCTATCCCCCTCAAATTTGGCTATCCCCCTCTTCGTTATCAGCAATTAACTGAAACTGAGTATGCAGGTCTGCTGAAACGGTGTTAATAAATTTTTTTATATATAGTTTTTGCGGCTCTTACTTGAATGAAAATGAATATAATCAATTATAAATTTAATCAATAAAACAATAAATATTTTTGTTTGCATAACATTAATTATTAGTAAATACCTCACAAAATTCATTTATCTGAATCTTAATATGGTATGAAGTATATCTTTAAAATTTCAGTTAACAGTTAAAAAATCACAAAAAATCAGATCTATAACATTTGTTAACTGTGTAAAAAACAGTTATCTTGATCTTCTAAACAACCATTTCTTAATTTCATCATAACAAAGTATTTCTGCGTCTTTAATTATTCAGTTCTGATTATTTTTATCGATAGAATCAATGGTCGAACCATTTTGCAGCCGACCATCGCGGCCGATATTAGGCGTGATTGTCGCTCTTCACGGCGTTCGCAAAGATATTTCCGCTAGTATAATATTTTGCAAGGTATCACAGTTAACGATTATTTAAATAACAATAAATTTGTGAAAATATTAGTAACATCCTTCTGAACATACTTGAATTTATTATTATTATTTAGATCACAAAATACCATTATTAGCGAATTTCCCCTATAGGGAAGAAGCTGTTACTGTAGTACTCATGGTAAGACCTAAGCCCGAGACCATGATAACTTTTTGTTTTGGGGCCCCCAGAAGCAAAAAACACAACTCGTTAATTTTCATACATATATATTTGTGTCTTTAAGCGCAATAGTGGCCATAAAAATGGCCCAATCTGAATGAAATTTAGCACAACCATGTAAAGTAGTAATTATTCGGACGAGTTCGAAAACCAGCCTGATCAGACTACGTAAGGGAGGGTAAAGGGGGGTAAACCCCCCTAAAAATGGGTTTTTTGAGTTTTTTAGATAAAAAATAAAAATAATTCAGTTTTTGTTACCACCAGTGAATTCAGCTCAAAAAACAAACAATTTAGTATTTTGAATCATACCTCCATGTCCATTGGTTACCGAGATATTGAAAGTGGTAAACACAGAATGTTGTTCCAATGTTAACCTTATGGGGAATAAGTAAAATTCTATATCTCGCTTATTTCTCAATATATCTTGATAAAACTTGGTAAATGGCTTCTTCTAGTTCAGATCTACTAAATATTGAATTAAAACCACCCAGTTTTAATATACCCGTAGCAGCAAACCTGCATACTCATTCCCGATGTTATTCTTATGGAGCTTTCACAAACATGTAAAATCTCGCTATGTTGGATTGAAATATGTTGTTTTGCATTTGAATTTCGCTGAGTATGCAGGTCTACTGCAGGGGAGGTATTTTTTATAGTTCAAAAAATTCCCCCCAAAATTTTATTTGATGGCGCCATAAGCGCCATATCCCCCCCATTCTGGGCACCCCTACCGCCCTTAGCCTTTGAGCCAGCTGGGCTGGAAGGGCCTAAAGGTACAATTTTTTGGTTTTCCCTAAATATCTTGAAAACTTTCAACTTTTCGTATTCCCTATTAAATTTAAAAATTCAAGAAAATTAAATTTCCTGTAAGAAAAATACATAATATGTCAACTTTGGTCCAACCATTTACAAGGTAAAAACTAATTTTATTAATATATTTTTTTAATATCCCTTCCATAAGAAATACATGTAAATTTATGGGTAACTTAGATGCCCAATTGGGCAAAGCTTTTTTCACCTAAAGGAAAATGAACAGCATTCAGGAAATATTGACAAAATTTCCAGTAATTTGACACCTCAATCATAAAAATTGGTCTAAATTTAAGGCGTTGACGAGCTCACAAAAAACGTTATTTTTCAAGGAATTATAACAAATTGTGATAATTCCTTGAAAAATAACGTTTTTTTGGGAGCTCGCCAACGCCTTAATTTTAGACCATTTTTTATGATTGAGGTGTCAAATTACTGGAAATTTTGTCAATAATTCCTGAATGCTGTTCATTTTCCTTTAGGTGAAAAAAGCGTTACCCAATTGGGCATCTAAGTTACCCATAAATTTACATGTATTTCTTATGGAAGGGATATTTAAAAAAAATATTAATAAAATTAGTGCTTACCTTGTAAACGGTTGGACCAAAGTTGACATATTATGTATTTTTCTTAAAGGAAATTTAATTTTCTTTAATTTTCAAATTTAATAGGGAATACTAAAAGTTGACAGTTTTCAAGATATTTAGGAAAAACCAAAGAATTGTACCTTTAGGCCCTTCCAGCCCAGCTGGCTCAAGGGCTAAGGGCGGGGACTTTTGATATGTTTTACTCCCAACTAGTCCAAACAAAGTTACAAAGTCAAAAATTGTGATCCATGCAATTCCCTCTATACCTCTTTTTGAGCATTCATTGCCTGGACTAAATCAGAGAATTGGAAGTGAGTTTCATTTATCCTGAGCTAATAAGCTATCTCAATATTTTTCTAATAATTTCTTTGCACATAATCATCTCGGAAGAAGGCGAGGGGTGGAAATCATGTCTAAGATGTCCAGATACGAAGAACAGCTTCAGTCAAGGACCTTTGCTGATTTTTTGGGAGTGAGATTGGACGATAGGCTGAGTTGGGATGACCATCTGACCTTAATTGAAAATGAGTTAGTGGTCAAATTGTCTGCTAAACCTCAGCTGAAATTTCTAAATGAAATGTTTTTGTCAAACTGTCAAAACTTTGTTTACGTTTTTCAGGGCCTTTTATAAGTAAATTTATGTTTACTTTAACATATGATCATTACCTAACTACCCTACAAAATAATAAACAATAATTTCAACAGCAGCGCAGCAGCGCACTCACTCACCTGCCCTATTCGGTGCCCCCAATTATAAGAGCATTTTAATTCTTAGATCAATATACAAATACTAGAATGAGTATCTCAATAACGTTGTGTACGTGCTCTTCAGATTGAGCGTTATTTACTACACTCAATCATCTTGTTTGGTGGTGTTTAAAGCAATGGAAAAAAATAGTTGCCTGCAAAGAAGGGCATTAAGAACTATGAAAGGCCTACCATTCAGAGCGCTCTGCAGGGAGGATTTTTCTGGACTGGGGCTCCTCATAGTACCGAATACGTTAAAAAAAAACTAATTCTCAAAATATTAATGGTACCCAATCACATAATTTCAACTACGTTTAGGGAAAGCATGTAGGGACAAATAAAATAGTCAAAAAATCTTATAGAAAAATCCAGTAGACTGGCATATATGGAGGGGGGTCCTCAAAAATTAAAAGGATAAAAAAAACGTTGCAGCAGACCTGCATACTCAGCGAATTTCAAATGCAAAAGAACATAATTCAATCCAACATTGCAAGATTTGATATGTTTTTGCAGGCTCCAGAAGAATAACATTGGGAATGAGTATGCAGGTTTGCTGCAAAAGGCATTTCAAAACTGGGTGGTTTTAATTAAAAATTTAGCAGATTTGAACCAGAAGAAGCCATATAGCGAATTCTGCAAGATATGCCAAGAAATTAAGAAGATATAGAATATTTTTTTTATTTCACGTAAGAGTAACATGGGAAATGAGTATGCAGATTTGCTGCCACGAAAATAGGAATATCGGGGATTTTAGATTAATATACTTTAGACCTTATCTAGATGAAGCCTCAAATTAAGTTTTATTAAGATATGTTGAGAAATAAGCGAGATGTAGATTGTAACTTATTCCCCATAAGGTTAACATTGGTACATCGTACTGTGTGTACCACTTTCAGTGTCTCGGTAACCAATGGACATCGAGCAATGATTCAAAATGCTAAATTGTTTGTTTTTTTAGCTGAATTTAATGGTGCTAACCAAATTAAGATTATTTTAATTCTTCTATGTGGAAAAACCAAAAACCCCATTTTTGAGGGGTTTATCCCCCTTTTGGTCTGATCAGTCTGGTTTTCAAACTCGTCCAATTTTGATTACCACATTCCATGTCTGTACCAATTTTCTTAAAGATCGGACCATTTTTATGGCTGCTATCGTGCTCACAGACAGACACACACACGCACGCACGCACGCACGCACACACACATACACACACGTAGATAGATAAAAATTCAAATGAATGGTGTTTTTTGCTTCTGGGGGCCCCAAAACAAAAAGTTATCATGGTCTCAGGCTTAGGTCTTACCATGAGACCTATGTTAATAGCTTCTTCCCTATAGCGGAAATTCGCTAATATGAAAAAAATGAAGTTCTGCAGCAAAAATTATTTTTAAGAAATCATGCACATGGTCAACTCCGCAGCAGGTAGAATAACAGACATTTGTTGATCCCCTGCATAGAAAGATTTTATTTTAAGCTTACATTGTTCATCTATGGATCCTGGAATAACATCCCTACAAGAGATTACAATAAGTTGTCGTACGCATGCATGCAGTGCGGTGTCTAGTGCTTCCGATAAGCCAAATTATTATCACCGATAGTAGTGCGGCCAACAGAGACAGTAGTTATAGGGTCGTGCGGTCGCTTCACCTAACAACTGATTACAATCAATTGAATATACTTCCTTAAAACATTTTTAAGCTTGGTTGTAAACTGTTATTCTTGGTTGTAACAAAATTCTCACCCGCCCTGACTTAATTAAAAAAGTTTATTTTGCGTATGTACAATCCCTATTACAATATGGAATCTTGGCCTAGGGAGATGGTTTCCGAAGTATTATTTCACCACTACAAATCACTCAAAAATCCATTATAAAAGCTGCTTTGAATAAAAATATCAGATATCCAAGTAAACTATTTTTTCAAGAATTCAAAGTCTTTAATGTTTCCTAACTGCACTCAAGACCCCTAATTTTATACATGAACGGGAATCAAAATACCATTTTTCAAAAAAATACTCATCTATATCCCACAAGAATTGCAGCTAATTCAGGTATAGTTGTGCCCAGACTTATCAGAACAATAAATTCCACATCTTCTCATTATGTAGCTAATATTGTATTTCCTAAACATCCTGATAGTATAAAAAATCCTAATCCATGTAGTATTAATCCTATTACTTTAAATGAGCAATGAATGTAAATGCTATCTCGAAAACGGCTCTAACGATTTTGATTAAATTTTGCATGTAGGTGTAGTTTTCATTTTTAAGTTCACCTACGTGGTTGAATTTGCTATAGAAACGCAAATTTTTTAGACAAATTAAATTTAAAGTTGATAATTTTTAACATGGGTCATATGAGTTGCCAATAACAATGAAAAAGTAAACAAAAGAATCATCCAGCTGTTCATGACAAAGCCACTTAAAACTTTTAAAGCACGTTGCCAGTACAGTAGAATAGAACAGAGATAATACAATTGAGTACAGATTGCTCATGGAGTATAATCCCCATCTAAAAATTCCAAACAGGTAAACAGCTGTGTTTTAGGTTAATTAGGAATAAATAATATCAAAACAACAATATGTATTTGTTTACACAAGGTGATTTTATGATTTAGATTTTCTAAATTTAAATCATCATTTTAATGTTTCTTAAAGTTCGCAAATACAATTTATGAAATAGAGATAAGCAAGTTGTCGAAGATCTACAAAGAATATGTTAATTTCATGAGGACAAGGCGTAGAGATATACAACATTCGTCACAGCGCTTGGCCACTGAAACGAGCAATGTGAGCATTGATTAGAAAACAAAGACCGAATAAATTCAATTAACCAAGCTTAAACCTCAGTAAATCAAATTACAAAGGTAATTGTCATTGTGGGTAGCAATATGAACATGTATATTTGAAAATGTCACTGCTTTCCCCCGAGCGAAGCTCGGTTCCCAGATATTTCCTTTTTATAAGAAAACCATTAAAAATTGGCTCATTGACCTCGGGCAAGATAGGTTACAAACATGTTTTAATTCACCAAATACATAGGATCAGCTTAGTGTATTTTTCAGGGTTTGTGATTGAATGTGTGTATGGGGTGTTCACGTGTGTCTGTCTGTTAGTGAAAGTGTGTTTGTGTGTGCTTGTGTCGAGTGCATGGGTGGCATGGCTGCATGGAATGTGGTTGGTGTATATGAGATGCTTGAAATGTGTGCATGATTACCTGGCTCTTCGGTTACCAACATAAGTATTTATTGAATATTACTAAATTATTTTGTAGTTTTTCTGTAATTAGTGCGAATATGTGCATGCATGTTTTAACTTAAGTCAACTTCATTGTATCTGCATATATATTTTCTCATTTATCTTCTTTTAGCGAATTTCCCCTATAGGGAAGAAGCTATTACCGTAGGTCTCATGATGCGACCTCAGCCTGAGACCATGATAACTTTTTGTTTTGGGGCCACCAGCAGCAAAAAACACCATTCGTTCAATTTTTTATATATATCTATATATCTATCTATCTATCCATCTATATACATATACAGGGTGTTTACAAAAAACCGTTACAGACTTCGGGATATGGTTACTTACAACAAAAATAAGAAAAAAGTTCCCATAAACATGGGTCCTAAAATGCTCGGTTATCCGTCTGTCGGTCTATATGTTTTTAACATGATTTTGCATAACTTTGGGACTACTAAAGATATCAACTTCAAACTTGGTATGTATATGCTGACTAATAGGACTTATTTTGGTGCGGATTATCAAGTTTCTACTTTGTACCATTTTAAAATGGCAGCCATTTTTATATTTTAAAACTTAATATCTTAAAAATTAAGACATAAAAGTTGCGTCATTTTATTTCCTACAAAACTGTAAAAAGATTATAAATATCGAATTACAATTAACGGAGTTATTGCAATTTTCTAACAGATTACATGCTTGTTTATGGCAGTTATAGCAAATATTCACATTATTTTGTCATAAAAATTGCAATGACTCTGTTAATTATAAATCGATGTTTATGATCTTTATATGGTTTTGTAGGAAATAAAATTACACAGCTTTTATGTCTCTTGTACAATTTTCGTAAGATTTATGGTTTTTAAGATATTAAGTTTTAAAGTATAATACCCCCGTTGCAGCAGACCTGCATACTCAGCGAATTTCAAATGCAAAACAACATATTTCAATCCAACATAGCGAGATTTGACATGTTTTGGTAAGCTCCATAAGGATAACATGGGGAATGAGTATGCAGGTTTGCTGCTACAGGCATATTAAAACTGGGTGGTTTTAATTCATTATTTAGTAGATCTGAACTAGAAGAAGCTATTTACCAAATTTTATCAAGATATGTTGAGAAATAACCGAGATATAGAATTTTACTTATTTCCCATAAGGTTAACATTGGGACAACGTACTGTGTTTACCACTTTCAATATCTCAGTAACCAATGGACATAGGGCAGTGATTCAAATTACTAAATTGTTTGTTTTTTTGAGCTGAATTCAATGGTGCCAACAAAAATTCGATAAATTTTATTTTTCTATGTGAAAAACTCAAAAAACCTATTTTTGGGGGGGTTTATCCCCCTTTACCCCCCCTTCCGGTGGTCCGATTGGGCTGGTTCACGAACTCGTCCGAGTGATTACCACTTTACACGTCTGTACCAAATTTCATTAAGATCGGACCATATTTACGGCCGCTATCGTGTTAACAGACATATATATATATATATATATATATATATATATATATATATATATATAAAAATTCTAACGAATGGTGTTTTTTGCTTCTGGGGACTCCTTCTGGGGGCTTCTGGGAAATGGTATAAAGTAGAAACTTGATACGCCGCACCAAAATAGGTCCTATTAGTTAGCATATACGTACCAAGTTTGAAGTTTATATCTTTAGTAGTTCCAAAGTTATGTAAAATCATGTTAAAAACACATACAGACCGACATATGGATATCCGAGCATTTTAGGACGTATGTTTATAGGAACTTTTTTCTTACTTTTGATGTAAGTAACCATATCCCGAAGTCTGTAAGGGTTTTTCGTAAACACCCTGTATTCATATATATATCTGTCAGCACGATAGCGGCCGTAAATATGGTCCAATCTAAATAAAATTTGGTACAGACACGTAAAGTGGTAATCAATTGGACGAGTTCATAAACCAGCCTGATTGGACCACCGTGAGGGGGGGTAAAGGGGGATAAACCCTTCCAAAAATCTTTTTTTAGTTTTCATATAGAAAAATAAAAATAATCAAATTTTGGCTAGTACCATTGAATTCAGCTCAAAAAAACAAACAAGTTGGTATGTTGAATCATTGCTCTATTTCCACTGATTACCGAGATATTGGAAGTGGTAAACACAGTACATTGTCCCAATGTTAACCTTGTGGGGAAAAAGTAAAATTCTATATCTCGCTTATTTCTCAACTTATCTTAATAAAACTTGATTAGTGGCTTCATCTAGATGAGATTTAATGTATTATAGTTAGATTTTTGTAGCCTCGTGCGTTATTATTTTGAGCTCCCAACCGGTAAATAATGAGTAATTATCTCGGCTATTGGCACATCTGGTGTCAGGTGTGGGGTTCGTGTTCAAGAATTCACGGAAAAGTGATTTTCAGCTCCCACGGACCCTAAGATGGAAATGGATAAAATTGGTAAGTGCAATATTTTCAATCATCGGTGCAGTCTATTGTTGAATTAAAAATTTAATAGTTTGCAGCATTTAATGACTTAATAACGTAAAGCATAACTTGTAACTCATTTCAGTGAAAATCCCGCGAAGAATAATATATTTTTGGATTTATTTGGGAATTTTAAAATAACTGAAATATTTTTGGCGAAAACTGAAATTCGCCATTAATCACATTGCAGTTTATTTGGCGTCATAGCGTCTGTTCCCTCTCCACAATCAACAGTGCATCCTTGTCAATCAACATAAAGACATGGAGCATTGAAATAATCAAGATGGCATTCTTATATCTTAAGTTTACGCAAATTTATTAAATCTAGTAAAGAATAAAAGTAAGTTGAATGGTTTTCTAAGAGTAATAATTGGTTGCAATATTTAAGTTATACATTTATTTGTATTTTTACAATAACGAAAGTAACGTAATTTTATCAGAGTGAAACTTCTAATATTTCAGAACTATAGCAGTGTTACCATCCGAGGGATTTTTACCTGGCGAATGGGTATTTCTGTCTTTTAGAGGGAAAAAGGATTTCTAGTAGGAACACGGGATTTTCACTGTTGTTAAGTTAAAACACTGTAGGGTTTTGTTGGTTTAGAAGCGTTAAATGAATGTCAAGCCTGTTCAACATACATCTCATGAGAAATACTATTTAAAAATTTACAGGACTATTGAGTCGTAATGATTAAATTTTGTTTTTAAGATAAACTATATTTTTTATTTGATGTTTTTGTGTACTAACGTAACATAAATTGCTTTGGGGTAAATTATTTAACACTTCCCTACGGGCATGCCAATCATTGTAATTCATAAAGCAATAATTTACAATAATTAAAAAATCTGTTCACAATAAGTTTGAGTTAACAATCATTGTATAATGTTTACTTAACTATTTTACAACAGTTTTTTAATAGTGAGAGAATTTTAAAACAAAACAATTTAATAACAGTTTACAAATCATTTACAACAGTTGTACAATCATTACCAAAATTATTATCATTCTTAAAAATCTATCAGTTGAAAAATAATTAAAAAACAATTTTATAACAATTTGTGAGATGATTTAAAATTTCAGCTATTCATTAACAAAACAACAGTTTAAAAATTATTATTTCCTGCGTTAAAACGGCCTGATTGTCAACTCCACCACTAGGCAGCGCTGGCGTAACTTACAGCTTGCATCTGTCGCCGCCATTCGCCATTTTAAGTGTTTGTCTCTGTCCTCTGTGTTTCTTTTTCAGTGAATAAATTGTTTTAGTTCTCTCTATTGTGGTTTCAAATTAAGGTAAGTCCGTTATTGAAATACAATTATTTACTCTAGTTAGATTTCGTGGCTCTTCGCGATATGTGCATAAATTATTCCCATCGTGTCTATAGGAGGTAGGTGTATATATAACCTAAAGTATTAACCCAGCCTTTCTTTGAATTCAGCAGGGCTAACGGCTTGGAAACCTATATTTACATTTTATGTATATTTAACTAAAGACAGATCTAGTTACTTGATGTGTCATTGACAATAAATTATTTGGTTATCCAAAACTAATTGGTATGGTATCTAGGCCTATGTTCTAATGACAGTTTTTGGATGACTGATGTTTTGAGTGTTTCATATTTGATCCTCTGCCTTCAAAAAACATGTTCTGTTTAGCGGTTAGGTATATTTCCTACTTATTTCGGGTACGTTAATCATCTTCTCAGTATGATTTTACATGAAGTTTGCTTTCCTATAAGCTTTCGTAGAGAGCAGGCCTATTGAAATAATCTATAAATGCGATGGGGGGTTGCCCAATAGGCTATTGAGTGCTGCTTGACAGACTGTAGCGTATATCTAAGTTTGACTATCGGTATATGGTATGATAATGTGGATGTTAATAATAATCCACCGAAAGATGTTTTCGGTGGATTTGGTAAGAAACTGGTCATTGTTTGTCAAGATGCGGTGGATTTGCCTATTAAGGACCAAGGCAACCAGTTATTCACCGGAGACTGTGGCTGAACGGTTTTCTTAGAAACCAGGATCTGATGTTGATATAAGTTACAACTCGTCTGCTAATCAGTAAGAACGAATGGCAGAAAATCAAACATGAAACTAAGTTAGTACCCTTCTTAAATTTGATATTGACTAAACTTACCAACAAATAATTGATTTTATAGTTTTAGGGGGCATATCAAAGTCTAACCAGTTGCTTTATATTATTTGTTATTAGTAACAGAAAGTAAATATTAATTTAATACAGTATTAGCGTTATTTTTCTCATAAATAATGTGATTGGCAATTTATTTATTTGGTAAATAAGCAGTTTCCAGTACTGGTCTCAAAAAAGAATTTTTTTTTCAAAATTTATGGAAATTTGATGCTGATTCCGGATATGAAAGTTTTTTTCCGGCGGTCACGGCCGGAAAAAACCAAACAAATTTTAGTCTCGAAGGTTGGTCATTTGGGTACTCAAATTAACCGGGCGAGCTGAATAAGAATATGCAAAAATATTCAAGATCTGGTGTATATTAACAGAGTTGTGACCGGAAAATCGTCTACAATGGTCTGTTTAGAGTTAGGTTTAGGTCAGACATTGGTACCTAGTTTAGGTAAGTTAAAACATATTGGGTTGATAAGTGGTGGACAAGGTAAAGTTTTGATAGGCTAGGTTAGTTGATGTGTTTGGTTAGGTTAGGTTATGTTTTGTCAGGTTATTTTAGGTTAAGTATAGCAATTCAGGTTTGATATTACAGTACACCTTGGATTAGATACATTAGATACATTAGTTGAATTGGCGACCTACTCAGGTAGGTATTTTAAGCCAAGTATGAATGACAGATGAGTGAAGGATGATTGTGGCGCGATCTTGTAGTCTTGTTACTGACTAAGGCCGACATATTCGATTAACCAGACCCCCGCATTATCCGTATCCCGGATTATCCGGAACGGTCTACCCGAGGAATTAAAAAATTAGAATCACGGCAAAAAATGATTTTAGCGAGTTTACGGGTGAAATAAGCCTTCTAAAAGTAAAATGCAAATGTGGAATAACATAATTGAAGGAATATTGTACTCAACGGTAGGGCTACATCACAGTATTTTCGTGAACGTAGTTTTCGGGATTGCTACTTGGGTCGCTAGTAGTTAGCAACAAAGACGTAGCCTACGGAAATTTTGCGAGTTTGTTTATGCTGAAATTTGATGTGTTAGGCCTACATTATTTTTTAAGAAGAGTTGCTGTAATAAGTTTTGTCATGATTATTTAATCTTAATTAAATATTTTAATCCGACATTTTATTCCAAACCCAAACTGTAAGTACGGTAAAAGTTAATATTACATTCGTATGATTAATAATAAAGTTTAGTTCTTAAATTTGTTTCAGAATTAAACCCCCGCAAAATTTGAAAGACTAACATGTTGTACAGACTTGACACGCCGCCGTTTGCAGCATCAAAGCAGGGGCTACATATGGTACGCAATCACTGTTTAGGCGATATTGTAATGACCTCGAATTATCCGAATTTTTTGCTATCCGGATCGGTGTTCCGCCACATTAATCCAGATAATCCGAGGTGTACTGTAGTTTGATAATGTTTGGTTAGGACTATGTTCTGATAGTCGTGTCACAATCCCATGAACTTTATCCTTAGCTAAATCAATGGCTATAAACTAAACCTAAATTAACTTAATCTAATATAACGCAACATACCGTAACCTAACCAAACTTGTCTAAACCTGACCTTAATCAACCTAAACTATCATAAAAATTCTTGATCCAATCTATTTCAATGATATCCATATAAATATAATCTAAACTAAGTTAAACTTAGTCTAACCATAAAATATGTTTTTATGTCAACGTAATGCCTCAATTTTGCAGTTCGAGTACAGAATACCATCTGCAAATCCACAAAGACAGAGACCAATAATGAAGACCCAAGCTGAAGACCAATAGAAGGTTTATTTTACTGCTTTTCGTCATGTCGTAAGTGGAATATCAAGTATTTATATGCAGTCAGATTTTCTTTGGTTTAAAAATATTTAAACTACAAAGACAAACTTTACTTATATTTTTATTCGTGAGCGAAGCCATGGGTACAGCTAGTAGCATTGGCAGAGTTTTGGGAGGGCCTGGGGCCCCTCCAAAAATTGGAAAAATAAAGCCTTGCTTTGTAGCTTAGTAATTAGGCCCTATTTAGAAGTATGTTGAAATTATTACTCAATCAAATAACCTAAAGCTATTTTACTATCATACTTTACTTTTCACGGTAAAAATAATTTATTCTTTTAATCCAATAGCCGATAGAATATATATATATATATATCTTATATATAAATATCTTTACTTACATTATTGTCACTGAGTATCTATAGGCCTACCAGTCACGGGGGGAATATGGGAAAACCCAGAAATTATGTCAGGTATTTTGTCTGGTTGGGAATAGTCGGGAAAAGTAATGAATTTCAACCTTTGATTTGGAAATTCGAATTTGGCTGTAAAACAATACCTTGGATAGCCATTTTTGTCGTCGTTATCGACTTCTCGACCGGCTAGTCTCTCAGTTGAATCGCAGTCCACAAATTTTCAGTAATAAGACCTGAAAGTCTGTATTTAATACCGCTGCTGGAAAATCTCTCAGTCCTATCACGGCTGAAAAATCATTTAGCAGCTGACAAGTCTCTCGCTCTTAACGCTGCCGGAACGCTGTCAGAAACGTTTCACTTGTTTAGTGGCTAGAATCTCCAAATCTCTTATACTCCCAACCTCATACTGCATTAAAAAATATCTATATAATACTGTTCCTATACAATAATATGTAATAACTTCCTGTGTAATAATAATAAAATAATAATACTTTTCCTTTATAATACTGTCACATAACTTCATAATTCGTAAAACAATTTTATGAATATATTAATATCTTTAAGTTTTAAATTCATTGTTTATTTGCCATAGTCATCCTTATTGTCATGCAATTCTATGAATAAGGTAAACATCCCAAATTCCGGCCGGTTAAGGAAAGTCAGAGTTAATACTGCTTATGAAATTGAAAAACTAGCCATATTTTGGTTAATTATATATTTTAAATAAATTTAGGCTCCAAATAATATGTCAATGTAGCATAAATAAATCATAATTATTAGTGAAATCCAATTTCATTTTATTTTAGACCTATTCATCTAACTTCAATCCCTAATATCAGTCGTCACCTTCCCAATACCGATTTTTGCCAGCCTAATTACAGTCGTGATTGTCAAGATGACACTATAATGTGTTTTTTTTTCAGTGTTAACTAAGTTGAAATGAAATTTAATATTGACAGACATTTTTATTACTTGGTGATATTAAACCAGCAACAACTTACAACTTCATCTAAGTGAGACAACATTGAGGAAATCTTTTGCTAAACTGCTTTTGATGTCAAACACTAAAGCCTTCGACTGTTGGCGTCCTATGGTAGAATGAGGTTATTTTGAAGTTCTATATGATAACTTTTACTTTGTATATATTCATTCCTGTCCCTATTCTTTTATACGTAAAAAATGCTTTAAAAAAATACTAAAAGCGTTTGTACAGAAACTTATTAGTTCTTTATCTGATAAAACGTAAATATTTTGGTTTATTGCATTGTCTCTGTAGACCACTTAGATAAATTATTTTAAAAAGTGTATGTTTTTTTACAAAGGCCTAATCAGAATGCTCACATAAAATTACGTTTAAAATAAGAATAAACTTTTAAGTTATTGAAAACCGTAATTTGGACTATAATAAAATCATATTTGCCGCTGCTATTACCAACCGTAATTTGGAAAAACGTAAAGTTTAATGTCTTAAGTTAATTAGGGTCAATCCATTTCAAATCAACCAATTTAAAAATAAAAAGTTGCTGACAATTTATTGATATTTTCATATTTTTACCCGTGGTTATGCTATGTTTGAAGAGTTAAAAACACCTATTAATTTATTTTTTAGGTGCATAGTTTTTTTTTGAGCAGCCATTTTGTATCGGTGCGACAGCTGATTTTGCATTTTGCAGAGGTGTACGTTAAACTCTGTAGTTTTTTTTTTTATTATTGAAGATATTCAGATGAAAGAAAAACCATTTGAAAGAGAATAAAATGACCAATAATCTTTGTCCAGTACATGTTTTGGCTTAGGTGATAGCAAATATGCATGAAAAATAAGTATGAGTAAAATTTCTACAAACGCAAATCTACACTTCCAGTGCCTAAATTCAATGTGTGAAAATTAAGACTCGCCTTCAATTTTTTTCTATAGACAGTCTTCACAGTATATTTTCTTCTGACCAAGTCACAAGCTTGAGATATGTATTCCTTTTTTAAACATATTTTTAAAATGAGCAGTTTATCCACAATCGTGTATTTTGAACTTGGCATATATCTCAGAAGGGACACATTTTGAAAATCTGAAATTTTCAGAAAACATTCTTTTGACGGGTTGAATCAAGTGGTTAAAATTTCATTACTTAGAATTTCTCATATTTTAAGCTATGATTATCTTTATAGTGACAATAAATAGTATACAAAACAAAATCTAAGAACATATACTTTTTTTGTAATGTTGTAATATTTATCGTAAAACATAATTGAAGGGGTCCCCCGTAAAACGTTCTAAACGACAAAAACCTAGATTCGAGTAATCAAGCGTTGAAAATTGAATTCTGAAATTTACAGTTTTTTTCAAGGTTAGAACTTACAATCATGTATAATTTTTTAATACCCAATTTGTAATATCATAATGTAGCCTTAGACTAAATTTTTACTTGCCATTAAGCTTTTTTAAACATTTTTCGTGTTTTTTTGGGGGTTATAACGTTCTACATGACTGGCGTTTGAAACGTTTTCTGACGGACTGCCCCTTCTGCTTTGGTAGAAATCATCAGGGAGTGTAGGAATACCAACATAAACGAAAATAAAACTGAATATAAAACAATTTTATTGGTCTAAAAGTTCAAAAACGTAACGTTGTTACATAACGTTTTAAGTCATTTTACTAAAAGTTATCCAAAGGAGGCACCTAAAACGTTATTCTACTCACCTCTTTTTTGCTAATTTTCCAGGCCTTGGCTGCTTAGTTTTTGTAATTTAGGGTAATCCAGCTGTTCTATATATCTTCCTGGTTTTATCCTTCCACTTTCTAATACTTACTTCATTTGTTTTAATTTTACTTACACGATTTTGGTCGCTGGGCGACAACGCAAAGAGCGGTGGGGAATTTATCTTTCGGCGAATAGAACGTTTTTCCCCAGAATGTCCGTGCAGTCCCGCGAAGCACGCCAACTTTGACAGACGAAATCAGGGCTGCCAACTCAAATATCTTCAAAACAAAATATACCACGGTGTAGCTCGTGTCCTAGAGAACCTTTTTCACTGAATATCTCCGATTTTGAAATTTTGTCACTTAGAACGTTTTACGGGGGACCCCTTCAATTACTATAAGCTGGTTGAAAACATCAAATTACATTATAAAAACACTGTTTAAAAGGTTCAATGTGATGTACAAGTTGTGTCAAATGTGATTAAGAAATTTTGATGAAAAGTTTGCTGATTGATATGCTCATCAATAACAAAATGATTACTTCCATAGTGTGATGGGTCCTTTAAATAAACAAAAACACAGATAAGATCAGATTTTTTGTTGAGGGGAATCTAATTGTGGGCATTGAATATACCCTATAAGAAGGACATACCTTACTGCCAGAATTCAGACCAATTTTTTTCTGTGAGTGCAACTTTTTGACTTTACCACCAGAGTTCTCCGGTCCCTTTTTTCCTTGCGCTCTGTGCGAGAGAGAAGGGGGAGAAGAGCCGGAGGTGTGAGAGAGCGCGCCGAGGGTGCGAGAGAGAGCGCGCCGGGGGTGTGAGAGAGAGCGCGCCGGGGGTGTGAGAGAGAGCGCGCCAAGGGTGCGAGAGAGAGCGCGCCAAGGGTGCGAGAGAGAGCGTGCCAGGGGTGTGAGAGAGAGCACGCCGGAGGTATGAGAGAGAGCGTGCCGAGGGTGCGAGAGAGAGCGCGCCGGGGGTGTGACAGAGAGCGGGGATGTTGAGAGAGGGCGGGGAAAGAGATAGAAAATCTATCTGATGGAGTAGAGTCAGGGAGGAAGCAAAAGACCGAACGAGCAAGAGAATTTCTAAGAACAAATTCGTCCCCCGAACCACATGTTCAGCTTGGAAACAATACCCCAATAGTAGTTTATGCAACGATTGTATAATGAATGCCTTTAAGCCACGAGTGAGATCATTTCATATGAGTTTTCTAAAGTGACTCCAGTACTCTAAAGTCGTCATTAGAGTACTACTTGGTTTTTGGTGTTTTAATGTATATCATTATAATGTTTATTGTAATACCATAATTGGTGCTTATATTGCAATGGTCGTAGATAAAATATTGTTTTGAACCAACAGTTAAGAGCACTGGTTTGGTCTTAAGTCTTTCCGTTTGGCGGATATCATAATTATTATTACTATCTCGCTTCAGTCTAATTTGTAAATACCAAATTTGTAAAGGTCTTGGTGGGCAGATAAAATAGTAATTTTTCAAGGAATTATTACAAATATGAGGTTACTAAAACTTTTTTGTGAGCTCGGCCATACTTTTATTTTAGACCAATTTTTATATCAGGGAAAATGTAATTTTCAATACTTTTTCAATTTAGGGAATACTAAAAGTTAATAGTTTTCAAGAAGTTTAGGAAGAACCAAAAATAATTAATTGTACCTTTAGACTTCCCCTCCCTCCCCCCGCTCAAGAGCGACAGACGGGAACTTTGGATATGTTCACCTCCTAACCAGTCCAAACAAAGCTGCACGGTCTAAAAATGAGTTTAAAAAATTAGTGTTGGTAAATCTGGCATTGGGAGTGTGGGACACATGGTGTAGTTATATATATATATATATATATATATATAAATAACTTATAATTAATAACATAAATTCATTCGTAAGCATTTCATTAACAGTACCGAGACAAAATTATTTGTTTCAGGTGGGAAGAAGTGTCACTCACTGATCCAGCAGAAGCCCAAGATGATTGAAATTAGTCTTGTAATGTTAATTTGCAATAAAACGTATGGTCAACAACAGAAAAAGAGTATTAATTTTGCCCAAAATGGTTTTTTAATGTTAAGGGCATTTAATTGTTTTAAATAGCATAACTGTAACTTGTTTTGAACAGTACCTGAGGCTGGCCTAAGGAATTTTAGTATAATATGCAATGATCAATATAATCAGCCACTAAATATATTTTAACGACTAACAAACCTTTTTATACCTATCTATTAAACCATTTTATATGACTTTCCTACTTATGACAATCAGTTTTAAATGAATTAAACAGGGTGTATCAATTTTAAATGAATTATACAGGGTGTCTGTAAAGTCCATCACCAAACACCATAACTTGGTTTATTGGGTCAAAATAAGCAAAAACGTTCATATGAAGGTATGACCTAAAATGCATATCTACACAGATGGAGATAAAAAATATTTTGTGAAAAATACAAAATGGCGGATATTTGGGTAAATATGCATTTTAGGACATACCTTTATATGAACTTTTTTGCTTATTTTGACCCAATAAACCAAGTTATGGTGTTTGGTGATGGACTTTACAGACACCCTGTATATAACATTGCAATTATTACAAAAATTCATTTAACCTTTGCATATTAGTTTGCAATTGTTTGAAAATCACTTTTAAAATTGACTAGATACACATAATTACTACCTGAATACTTGAATACTTGAGAATAGCAATAATTAAAACATTATATAATAACCATTTTAATATGAGTTTACAATGATTTAAAAATCAATTTTAAAATTGACTAGATACACATAGCAATAATTAAAAAATTATGTAATAACCATTTTGATATGAGTTTACAATGATTTGAAAATCACTTTTAAAATTGACCAGTTACCAAGTTAACAGCTTGTAAAATAATTTTTTTATTGTTTTATAATCATTACAAATGATTAATCTATGATTTTAAAATAATTTTTGTCCTCTCAAAATGCCCATTGGGTTAGCGTAAATTGCATGAGTTATATCTTTAAGTGGAGAGTTAAAATGTGTTTGAATACATCCCAGCATCATTTTAAATGGGCGATTACAATTTATAATTTTTTTTAAAGCATTGATATAAATATTTTTATTTGGTTTAATTGTTTGTAGAATCTATCTATCCATTATACTAATTCCTTAAGGAATTTCTTGTGTACAGCAAAACTCCTTTACTTGTGAACCGATTTTAATGATTCAGTCCAATGTGCATTGCCCCACTGGACTGTTTCCATATATTTTAAATGAAAGTATATTTCACAAAACATATGATATATATAAATATTTTTATTTGAGTAAACAGCTGTCTTGAGAAAACCCATAATCCCAACCTTCTGTCACTTTGATATTTATTTACAGTTTTTGGTTATTGTTTTTTTTTCAGTTGACAACTTATGAAAGCATGAATTGAATATCTTGGTGGACTATATAAATAAAATTAGAGTTTTGTCTGTACATTGCTTAGAATTATGAAATTTTTTGGTTATTTTTGCGTTTTGAAGGTCAGAGAATCCGAATCAAGCCTTATGTTAATTTATGTCACGATGTGTGTTGGTAATGCTCAACATCACACTTTAGACCGCTTTTCACGCAAAAACTAGAGTACTGAAACTTTTTTCCTATGCAGAATGCATGTATGAGAAGGTTTTAGACGACTTAAAACTAGCGTACGTCTTTTTTAAATCTATACTTATTTAATACGCTAGGGGTTTTTTTGTGATCATTACTCATCCAAACGTTCTGGGCCGATTTCAATAATTTAGGTGTTGTTTGAAAGAGCTTGGCGTGAAGTTTTGCAGGAAATAAAATTTATGAAGGTAATACTAAAGGGAAGAGCCCTAGACGCCCTTAAAGTTTCATATTTGCTCATAAGATTTAACATGGGAGTATAAATTTCAAACAAAGCAGCTGAGTGGAATAAACAAAGATTTTCATCAAAGCCAGGTGTTTTGAATGGAATTGAAATCAATGAATATATATATATTGAAGAAAACTTTAAACATTTATTTATGAGTAGATTTAGAAAATCATTCCAGTTCGGCTCAAGATTAAGACAGGATATATTTATTCGTATATACTGAATTACAGAAGTTTTATTATAATAATGTAAAACCTACGAAACAAAGTGTAGTTTTTTTGAAAACATAGTACTTCTAGAATACTGGTGCCTACTTAAAACAACCTACTTAAATCATGTGTGTTTTATAAACAAACTGTGGATTTTCAAATAAATATTTATTTTTGTTTATTTATTTTATTACTATCCCAAGAATAATTATTTTGTCTAATAATTTATATATGACAAAGACACCTTGCGAAATTCGATCGAATGTAGGCCTACAATTTACTTTGGAGGTGATAAGGTGAATGTTAATGTGAAGTGTTTGTGAGTAATGATCTAAAAATGAAAATGTAAATTTTTCATGAAACTATTTCAATTTCGTTCAACTGTGAAGTGCTGACTATGAATGATGAAAACATAAAACAATATTTTACCAGTTCTTTTTGCATTTAATGATGTTCTGTGGTTGTAGTAATGATGCCCCATAAACTTAATTTATCTATTAACCTAAGTCACATTTTTTACATGTAATGTAAAAGTTTTTTTTCTAACCTATTTGTAACAACAATAATGCTACAAATCCGAAGAGGGCATTTGCGCAGAACTCATGAGTATCAACGAAACACCATTAAAAAGGTGCGCGAAAAAACCGTGTTGATTTGAACATTGACTCATATAAGAGGTTGAGCCCTTTATTTTCGGGCCCTTGGGAAAAAAGGTGTTTCTTGTGAAGCAAAAATTTAAGACTTAAGCAAGTGGAAACAATAACACTTCACATAAATTAAGCCGTCACAAATGGAAGGTAATTTTGTAAAATTTCTTGTGACTCTTATTGAGAAGCACGCTTTCACTCGATAGACAGACAAATGAATCAACTCAAAACTATTTGGAAAATTTAAAATAATAAACTTCTCCATTTGTTATGGTGAGCTCAGAGTCTCACCTCGATGAGTCTGTTGGGTGGTCTATATAATTTTCATGTAGTTAAACATTTTTACTATATAACAGTTACCTTATCACCGGAAGACAGCACTATTCCAAAGTATGCATAAATATACAGTTTACGTAAAAACTCCACCCGTCTTTGATAGACGAGTGGAGATATGAAACAAAAACTATGAAATACATTTAATGCTGGAAACTGGACTTTATTTAAATAGGCCTAAGGTAAATGTTGACATCCGTTCGTTTAACTTTAGAACAATGGCATACATATGTCACCAGTCATGAGAGAATGATATCAGTATAAATATCTTTACAGACAAAAATTTGGATGAAACACAAAAAATATTGCAATTACCACAGACGTTGCTGCCATTTTCCGTGCAAGAGTTGGATAACCTTCAGGAGAAAGAAATTTGATTGTTTTGCTCAATTTCGAGCAACGGGTTTACTAGTTAAATAGCAAGCTTCTAAAAACCGAGTTTTGTTTTATTTCGACCAAGATTGTTTTGAATTTCCCGATAATTCAAAGGGATGACGTTTTGTTTATATTTTCCTTGTTCCAAGCAGATGGTAGTTACCTTCACTGATGGATTCCTCGTTACAGATGTTTTATGGCTTCATTCAGTTTTATGTTTTGGTTTATAATATTTCTTTTTAATTGACATATACTATATAAAGTTAATATTTTCCCATTCATTACACATTTATAAGGATTTTCATCCTGATCTAACCCTTGGACTCCACCACAGGCCAAGGCTGCGCACAGACCCTCTCAAAGATCACATATTAATATCCTTATGCCAGAATTATAAGTGATGGAATGTTTATATTCAGATGTTAAAAGCAAGACATTTCATAGAATGTAAAACCAGATGTCGAAAAAAATTAAAATAAATCACTGACTAGAGATACTTTAAAGTCCTCCCTTCTTTATAACAGCTGTTAATGAAAGAGATAATGTAAACCATTTTTAAAAATTGCGGGACGGCTATGTTATTTTGTTGTTGTTCAAAAACCCTAAAAAACCTACAAAAACCCCCCTAAAAAACCCTAAAAAAAATTACAAAATACTTTTGTGGCATTTAATTAAAGCATTTTTTACTCAACGTACATAAACTTTCATGAAACAGGAAACTGCTTTAAGATTCACTAAGTACGCACGGTCTGCTGCGAAGAGGGTATTTCCTGCCTCAGGGTCACTATAGCACAGATTCAACGATAGGCCTACTGAGAATAAGTCTTCCCAGGCAGCGACACCCTAAGGGGTTTTGTCGGCAGGGGCGCTGGGATGTGCTGGAATGTGTAGTATAGAGAGGCCAAATATAAATGCCTCGTGCGGGGGGGCAGCAATATTTCTAAGTAATCCCGTCGGCAGCGACACCCTTAGCTGATTCCTAAAACATATTTCTGGCTGATGAAAGTATATCTACTTTAAATTTTTCAAATACCACTGACCTATCATCGCACAACCCGAACTACTTGAAATTGACTTAGAACCTTGAAACTTTTAATGGACGTTCCTATAGGGCGTGAGCATCCGCTGAGAACGGGTTTTTCAAAATTCAAAGTTTTCAGGGTTTTTATGTGGGGTCAACGGTCTTAAAATCTTTCTGTATCATTTAATGTATGATCTTTCGATTAAATTGTCCATTTTCATTTAATCAAGAAAGCGGTTTAGGCTTCACATACACATAGGTCTCTACAGCTGATTTATAGTTTGGTTCCTTTTATCATGGTTGTTTTTTTTAGGTGATATATGTACTATATTTAAGTCACCAATAGTTTTTGTACCTTATCTATTTAATCATAAACTCAGTATGTGGCACCATCTTCATTTAGGCAGCGGGTCTTAAAATTGTTATCGTGAGCGAAGCCACGGGCAACTGCTAGTTATACGAGGTACGGGTTGTCTTGCAGTAGTTGGTACAACTCCTTGGGAGGGCATATCGGTAGTGGTTGCATAGCTGACTTGCCGTAGTGCAGCATTGGAAAGCGCTTTTCGTGTACCTGCAAGTCTACGTTGTCGTATTTTTGAAAAATGGCATTTCATGAACAGCACACGAATATTGTTCTTGTTTTACTTTAAAAATCACCCAGTGAGACTCGTTGAGTTGATAATTTAAGTTTATGGACAAGAGGCGATGAAGAAAACCCCAAATATTTTCTTCATCAGCATCACCCAGTGCGCTGTTCATGAAATGCCATTATTCAAAAATCCGACAACGTCGACTTGCAGGTACACGAAAAGCGCTTTCCAATGCTGCACTATGGAAAGTCAGCTATGCTACCACTACCAATATTCCCTCCCCAGGAGTCGTACCAACTACTGCAAGACAAATTTCCCGCCGGCGATCGCCGGCGATCGTGCTATATGTCTACAAATATTCATCCCGGGAACTTTTTGAGTGTACCTCGTAAATATTTAATATCAAGAAATTTTAAATCTATTGCAAGATAATTATTTACAATTTTAGGTTATGTTTTTTAGTTCACGACTTATAAAAACATGAATATCTCGGTGGATTTATAATATTCATATAAAAAAAAGTTTAAACCTAATCTATAAAATAATTTTTAAGTGGAAACCAAAAACCTGATAAAGTAAACCAATACATTCGCCAACTCTTAATACATATTCACTTCTGGCTAGCTGTCTAAAAAATTCCGAAGAAGTTCTCCAAAGACGTCAAACTAATAAGAAGTAATATTTAAAAAGTGTTTCAACTAGAAAGTGGTACCCCAACAAGAAATGTGCAGGATTAGGAATAAGGAAGGATATCATGGGATAAAAATATGATTACTGGATTGCATAAGAAAGGAAAATTACCTTATGAAGAAGTAATTAGTCATCCACAACCAATTATTTAAGTTTTGAAGGAGACAGAGTTTTAACTATGGGCCTCCCAGCCACAAAGAGAAAACAATATTTTTATGAACAAGCAAGTCCTAAATGTCAAGCGTTGACATTTAAACAGGGACTATAAACAGGGAATGGTGGGATTATCTGAAGATTACTTATAACGCTGAAGGTTGACAGAGGCGTGGGATAAAAATATGTTGTAGACTTTAGAATGTGTATGTGAACGAATTAAAGAAAGAACTAAACCTAATCCTAACCAGATGAAGAGGAGAACCATGCATTTTGGATGCTGGGAATTTAAAGACAAATGAATGGTAATGAAGCCATAATCAAAAGGGACCAATAGTAAAAGCTTTATAGTTAACCTCACATTCAGGTTCGAGACCACTTCTATACAACCCAAAGAAATTCATACGGGGAAAATCTATAAAAACGACCATGCTGTACCTCAAGGGAGAGCAAATATCGATTATTGGTCTTTATTTTAGCCCAAACCAAATCTTAAACAATAAGTTTATTATATTCAATTCAGAAAAAAATACAAAATTCGTAAGACAACAAGGCAAAACTTCAAAAAATCTTAGCAAATTCCTAGAAATCAACTGAAAAAATATAAAAATTAAAGAGAAACCCAAAATAAAATCGTAATAACACTAAGATAACATAAACTTATCATATATTTAATTTCGTAAGGCGATTCTTTGCGTCAAAATTGTGGGCGTCTGGCAAGTCGTAGAAAGATGGGAGAGGGCTCAAATTAAAGGTCTCTATTCCGTGATGGCGGGAAAAATACTGAAACTGCTTGAAATGCACCATAAAACAATAAATAACGTAAAATATCTGCCATTTAAAAAGCATTGGGATCTAAAAATGTCTGCTTTGTTTACATAAAACGTGATCGTGACACTTTATTAAAAACCATGTGGTAGGCTAGATATTAATATAAGGTAGATCCAGTTTGCTATGAAGGTATTTTGTACTATAATAAATAAGGATTGTTTGAATTTTCCCTCATTAGGGGCTTTTAGCCCCTTCAAGCCACTAGTAATATTTAAACTAATAATGATACCTATCCAATTTTTTAAAAGCCATGCAATATACTACTGAATACTACGTTCATAGGATCGTCCTCATAATTAGACCAGTTCGTAATTTGTAAACCAGGCAAAATTGTCGTTCGGATCCCACGTTAAAATGTAAGTATCTTAGATGCCATTGGCTGTTGAGCTATTAACAGTCCTGTCTAAGGAACATGTCGGCCTCAGTCAGTAACAAGACTTCAAGATGGTATTTTAAGTCATCTGTCATTCATGCTTGACTTAGGCCCGCATTACACTATAAAATATTTTATGAAAGATTTATTTGTCCAATCAGAATTAAAGATTTTGTTTTGAAAATCAGCTGGCTTGAATTTTGATTGGTCACATCAAATCTTTTATAAAATATTTGATAGTGTAATGCGGGCCTTAGTACCCCCCTGGATAGGTCGCCATTTCAAGAAAATTATAAGCAGTGCTTGATTTACGGCGGAATGGCGTTCCGGAACCTCTTTCTGCCGAAAAAAGTCAATCGTGTGTGATCGGCCGAGTATTTTTTAAAAGAGACGATCGCGTTCAATCGGATGGATAATTTGCCGCAAAATACAATCGGTCGGAGGATTTGCCACGAGGGAGGATCGCCTGTAATCGGCCGGAGTATTCGTCGTAAGAGACGATTGTGTGTAGTCGGACGGGAATTTGTCGCACAAGACGATCACGTGTAATCGGCCCGAGACAGCCGCAAAAGACGATCGCGTACGATCGGCTGGAGAATTCGCTATAAAAGAGGATCATGTGTAACCGGCCGGGGTATTTGTCGGATCGCGTGTAATGGACCGAATTAATTTTACCGAAAATAATATAAAAAAGGATCAATTAAAATGTACGGAAATTAGGCGTGAACTTTCGGCCTGGAATAAGCACTCTTTTGTCTAGTTGTATCAGCTAAGCTGAATATTGAAAACGCTAAAAAGACCCGAGTACTCGCACAAGTAGTTATAAAAATCCTAAAATTTCTTTAAACAATTTATTTTTCAGTAAAATAATGCTTCATTAGTTTTAATTTATTTATTAAAACATTTGTGTTGGATAAAATAAATGTGACTTTTCAAATAGACATAATTATTCACATAGACACATAATAACTTTGTTGAAGGAAAGAATGATGGAGTGTGGGGGGGGGGGGGGGTTATGTACAAACTGGTATAATACAGTTCCGGTACCTCAATTTTTACAAATCAAGCACTGATTATAAGTATATACCTGCTCAAAGCTGATAACATTTTCTCTCATTATTTAAATAGTTAATTTTATTAACTGGAAACGAATAGTGTAATACTAAAGATTAACAGTGTCACAGTTGAGGCCAACATTACAGTGTCAGGTCAAGGAATAACTGCACATTTAGTTTCATTTTTAAAAAAATTAATAATTTTTACTATCAGTATTCTTTTAACTGGAGATTTTAGTAGGGTGAAATGGAGGTTACTTGGTTATAAGGAAAAACTAACTAGAGCCTAATGACAGTTGCTGAGGTTTTATTAGAAGTGGAAATTCATGGTTTGAATTATATTGAATTTCAATTGAAGTTGGGGGACTTCAAAACTTTTATTGAGAGAGAAATTTGTTTTGGAAATGTAAATATGATTTAAGAAAAGAGTTTTTTTAAGCAACTATGTACGGAAGAGGATTTTTTTTGTTCCCTAGGATGTCAAAAGAGGTTTTGGGGATAGATGATTAAATATTTGTTTAAAGCCAGCGTAATTGGAGATGAATTATTGTTTTTGTGATTTTTGTGCTTATAGTTGACTATCTTCTTGTACCTTGAATTTTTAAATTGAGTTTGATACACGCCTGGTCAGTTTGAAATTAATTACACAGAATATGAATTACTCACAAATACTTTAATAGAGAATGGTTCAGTGGTTACAATCACCAGCAGTAATATTGAGTAATTCGATCGGGTCTCTTCTGAGAAATATGAGTTGTTTTAATTCAAGTTACAATAAATTAGGTCTACTAATATCAGGTTTCAAGTTTTGAATCATTAAAAAAAACTATTAGAATAATTATTATATATTTATTTTTTATAGATATTTTATAGGTTTTGTATTTGTTTATATGGTATGGTTCGGGATAGAAAGTGTTTCGGGAGTATGTTTGGGGGAGGTTGAGTGTGCCTCCTTAGCGCCCTTATCCCTAGGGATCAAGATGGCCTGGACCCTGTGTATGGCGGACTGTAATGGTGGAACCATATTAGTAAACGGTATATAGCATTTTTTTAAAGAATCATGTTTTTGCAAGTCAGGAATTTTTTATGAGTAATGGGCATGTCACAGTTTTTCCCTATAATATGTTTTTTGGATATGAAGTCAGCATTACCATCAAAAATATTATCCAACAGATCACAAATTTAAGTTGAGACTACCTTCTTGATAGTTGTTTTTTTTTTGGGCAGGTTGTAAAGTTTTAAAGATAAAATCTTTCCAAGGTCAATGCTGATGTTAGTATTAAAATTAAAATACCCCCGTTGCAGCAGACCAGCATACTCAGCGAATTTCAAATGCAAAACAACATATTTCAATCCAACATAGCGAGATTCAACATGTTTTTGTAAGCTCCATAAGAATAACATGGGGAATGAGTATGCAGGTTTGCTGCTACGGGTATATCAAAACTGGTTGGTTTTAATTCAATATTTAGTTGAACTGAACTAGAAGAAGCCATTTACCAAGTTTTATCAAGATATGTTGAGAAATAAGCGAGATATAGAATTTTCTTTATTTCCCATAAGGTTAACATTGGGACAACGTACTGTGTTTACCACTTTCAATATCTCGGAAACCAATGGACATAGAGCAGTGGTTCAAAATACTAAATTGTTTGTTTTGTTGAGCTGAATTCAATAATGCTAGCAAAAATTAGATAATTTTAAATTTTCTATGTAAAAACTCAAA
Source organism: Flexamia atlantica (assembly GCA_035578135.1). Classification (NCBI taxonomy): domain Eukaryota; kingdom Metazoa; phylum Arthropoda; class Insecta; order Hemiptera; family Cicadellidae; genus Flexamia; species Flexamia atlantica. The sequence goes on along the minus strand of JAQJVK010000001.1, from coordinate 168,104,316 downwards.
AAACCCATTTTTGGGCGGTTTACCCCCCTTTACCCCCCCTTCCAGTGGTCCGATCGGGCTGGTTCACGAACTCGTCCGAGTGATTACCACTTTACACGTCTGTACCAAATTTCATTAAGATCGGACCATATTTACGGCTGCTATCGTGTTAACAGACATATATATATATAAATAAATACCCCCGTTGCAGCAGACCTGCATACTCAGCGAATTTCAAGTGTAAAACAACATATTTCAATCCAACATAGCGGGATTTGACATGTTTTTGAAAGCTCCATAAGAATAACATGGGGAATGAGTATGCAGGTTTGCTGCTACAGGTATGTTTAAACTGGTTGGTTTTAATTCAATATTTAGTAGATCTGAACTAGAAGAAGTCATTTACCAAGTTTTATAAAGATATGTTGAAAAATAAGCGAGATATAGAATTTTACTTATTTCCCAAAAGGTTAACATTGAGACAACGTACTGTGTTTACCACTTTCAATAACTCGTAACCAATGGACATAGAGCAGTGATTAAAACTACTAAATTGTTTGTTTTTTGAGCTGAATTCAATGGTGCCAACAAAAATACGACAAATTTTATTTTTCTATGTGAAAAACTCAAAAAACCCATTTTTGGGGGGGTTTATCCCCCTTTACCCCCCCTTCCGGTGGTCCAATTGGGCTGGTTTACGAACTCGTCCGAGTGATTACCACTTTACACGTCTGTACCAAATTTCATTAAGATCGGACCATATTCACGACTGCTATCGTGTTAACAGACATATATATATATATATATATATATAGATATATATATATATATATATAGATATATATATATATATATATATATAAAAATTCAAACGAATGGTGTTTTTTGCTTCTGGGGGGCTCAAAATGAAAAGTTAACATGGTCTCGGACTTAGGTCTTACCATGAGTACTACCATAATAGCTTATTCCTTTAAGGAAATTCGCTAATAGAAAAAACGTTTTCCTTAAAAATAATATTAATGTGAGTGTTTGACAAATTTTTATTAATTTATTATAGCCTTATTGTTAATGATCCTTGAATAACACTTTATGTTTGTTGTACAGGAGTTTTTCTTTGTAAGCAAGCCTTTTTGCTGTCTCTGTTGACTGGGACACAACATGGGAATGGGTGCCGTATGCTACGGTCCTGCTGTTGGAGTAGCAGACCAACACTGGTGGATGGATGGAATTAAGGGTTTTGAATAAGTATTTGAGTTAAGATTGTTTGAAAACTTACTCTTAGGGAGTCTAACTTTTTTCACAATCACAACCCGGCTAAAGAAAGGATAGGTTTTCAAACAATCTTAACTCAAATAGGCTACTTATTCAAAACCCTTCATTCCATCCATCCACCAGTGTTGGTCTGCTACTCCAACAGCAGGACCGTAGCATACGGCTCCCATTCCCATGTTGTGTCCCAGTCAACAGAGACAGCAAAAAGGCTTGCAATGAAAAGAAATTTCAAATTGTAGCATTATGAAACAAAATGGTCCTGAAAAAAGCGTGCATTCAGAATGTTTTCATTTGACAGAGGATTAGTAAATTGGCTTTAGGCCTGATGGTGATTTTAGTTATTTTAAGGTATGCCCCATTAGGATATGGGCTCTCCTTAAATGTTTTATGAGTTGAGATAATGATGATGTGGTTGTTGTTTCTGAAGTTGTGGTGTGTGATTTTTGGGGCCCCTGTGAGACTTATGGTTGAGATTGCCATGCCTGCCCATGTGTTCATATTTATATGGCAGCGTGCTTTATCTCCTTTGGGCGACTGAGTCCTGATTAGGACATGGATTTCCGGTGGTGGACCTTGTTGTTAGTTACTGGAGTAACATGCAATGCTAGAGCTCCTGTAAGGGCTCTACATGTGCACTGAGCGTCAATTAGATTCGGGGTTTCAATGTGCTTGCCTGTTGTGTTGTGATTTGATGCCACTCTTGAGCTCCTGAAGGACTCGTGAGATAGGCACCAGGCAGAGAATTAAAGAGATTTTGCATGTGGTCCCATCGAGGAGAGATGTCTTATTTGTTTCGCTCGTGCCTGCGTTCACCTGCCAGGCCTTACCCTTTAGCAGCTACCAGATGTACTTGAGCTGGTTAAGGGAGTGGAGAGGAAAAGTGAACCTCTCTCAATGTGGTGATGAGAGATTAGTGTTTTGTTGCTCGTGCCTGCGTATGCCTGCCCGGCCTTACCTTTTTCGGCAGCTACCAGAAGCACTGGAGCTGGTATTGTCCACCGATGACTTGATGGCTAGCGGGATAAATGTGAGGGGAGGGGATAGGGGGCCGGTTACCATAACAACGACGCTACTACCCATCTACTTTTACCTTGTTAAAAATAACAGATGATAAACACAAGAAATTCATAGTTGAATCAATTGATAATATTATGTTATTGTTTCATTTTCAACGTTTGAAAATCCAAATTGATCCAGTTTTGTTTTTAAACATCCAAGCTTCTTCGTTTCACGCTATTATACTCTATTCATGCGTGTAAAAGTTTTAAAATTTTTGTTATATATTTTTTGTGATAAAGGTATGTTTCGTGATGGCATCCGTACGTAAAAATGGACAAACCATTCGGGCGCGCAACTAAACGCCCTGCTCACTGCAGGTGAGTACGCCAGCACGGGGAGTACGCAGCGGCATCGGCATCAGTAGTACAGACTGACCAGAGCGCCACAGATGCTCGCTGACCGAGGGATCCTAAGACTAACATTGGGATGGAAGCAGCCAACCTGAGACTTGAGCTAGACTCCATGAATGAAGGGACTGCAGCCCCAGAGACTACAGCACGGAAAATTTGCGGTATTTTTACTAACGGAAGTGCTGTGAGGAGGCTAGCCTGTATACAATTATTCTTGACTCACACAGTGATGAATAAACTAGCGATAGGGAAAGTGCACAAGTAAATTTAGAATGTGTCAGTTTGAGCAACACTGTGCTATAAATACTGCTATATCTACGAAGAAAACTTTAAATTAAATCAGAAATACAAGCGAAATTGATATTAGATTAGCGAACTCTTACCTATAAATAATAATTTTTTTTATATCATGGGAAAAAACAGAATTCCTTTGTGAGAATGAAAGTGATTTTCGACGTCGACGATATTCAAGTGAAATGTTATGTTTTTGTAAAATAACAAACAAAAAAACAGGTGGAATGTTGTAAAATGTTACTGTAAGGATTTCAGGGTAATATTCCAGGTTTAGATGGTAAAAAGTGGTACCACGTGTTGTATATACTTAGTAGTAAGTTTTGATGGCCAGTGGTGGCTTATTTATTTTTAAAATCGTAAAAAAAAATATTGGAGTTTGTAATTACAGTGGCTGGTGACCAGTATTCACAGGAAGGTAAGCTCACACTCCCCACACCCTAAACCCCCTCCTGCCTTCAACTCCCTTTACTGGACTGTTGATACACAGGAAGCTAGCCCAAAATTGAATTAGTCTTTATTATTTTATTTATTTATTTTGGATCGTAAAAAGGCCTTGCTGCTGGATTTTCCGGACCCAACAGCAAGACAGCACCACTACTGAGTGATCTATGAGTTGTAATAGTTTAGTTCGATGGTTGTCTTTGAATTCTTTGTCATTTTTTAAGTTTTTTTCGATAAGGAAGTGATAATATACTGTTGTTGGTGGCTGGACTCATTTGCAGTGTACATGATTGTGTTTGACGCAGGGACTTTACTTTTGTACAAAGCAAGTTTGAGAGGTTGTGGTAAAGTAATTTCGGTGACTGTTAGATTTTGTGAACATTTTGTGTTTATTTGAAGTTTTTTTTATGAGGTCTTGGGTTGTTTTTGAGGTTGTAATCAATTATCAAAGTTGAAAACATTTTGATACAGAGTAATATGTTTTGAAGAATTTAACTTTGGAACAATAGATGTATGAGAATATTGCGGTAATTTGTTTTCACGTTATTAAAATAGTCAAAATTTTCTGAAGAAATTCTAGATAGTTAAAAGGATATCCATGAAAAAAAATTATGGGTTATTAGATTATTCTTTGTTTGAAATTCATTGTTGGTGATGGTGATTTTATATTTTGATTAGGATTTTTGCGGACATTTGCCATCACTGATTAGTAAAAAACAAGTTTCACGACGTTTCGGGATCTGGAATCTGATCCCGTCTTCAGGTGGAAGAAAACCTAGAACATAACAAGATTAGTAACACATAGCCAGGAAAACCTGGACAAAAACACAGCTAAAACAGAGAACTGTAAAAGCAGTCACGAAAACACTAGCTGAAAAGAAAAACAATAACACAAAATAACACAGGAATTACAAGTATCAAGAATCACCAGACAGGAGAGAGCACGTCCACACCCAATCAGAGCTGAGCTGAGACTGGTGGGAGGACAGCAAATGGCGGCGGCAACAAGTGTCATGAAACTTGTTTTTTACTAATCAGTGATGGCAAATGTCCGCAAAAATCCTAATCAAAATATAAAATCACCATCACCAACAATGAATTTAAACAAAGAATTGATTCTCGGTACGGAACCGGAGTAAGTAATCAATTAAGTGAACTTGAACAAATGCACCTAAAGTTGGCTAGGCACACCAACCATTTAACTTTTCTCACTAAGTGCAAACTCGAAAATCTAATTCCGCAGAGTTTCAGAATTAAACCTCCTTTTAGTAGTTTTAAAGCCAGCAAAATAATGTCTGCAGCTTCAAAATCTCTCGTAATTGGAAAAGAGAACCCTCAAAATCAGCATTGAAAATAAGAAATCTGAATTGGCAACTTTAATTGGTTCTGAGTTTCAGAACATTTTTCAAAGCATCCAAAATAGGTTTGACAAAGAATCGGTTGATATTAAATCCAGACAACAATCAAAGCTAGAAAAATTAAGACCTGTCGAAATTAGTAATAACTCTCAAAATGATGAACAGATTAATGATGCAAATAATCAGGTTGTGAATCTTTCTTCACGAAATTTAAATTCAAATGAAATTTCCGTTTTGTCTAAAGGGCTGAACTTTTTGTTGTGCCTAAATCAGTGAGGGCGCTTGACTTTGTTACGGGGATTGAGTCCGCTGTGTCTCAGCTCTCTGAGACTCAGGGGGATCAGTTTCGGTGCGAGGCCAGCATCTTACTGAATAAAATTCCTGTCCCAAAGCCCAACCTAAAGAAAGAGGAAATCAAGGCAGTATCTATCCTTGGGAAAGATGATACTATCAAAATATTGCCCGCGGATAAAGGGAACGCTACTGTTGTCTTGGACACAGTAACATATAAAGAGAAAATATTGGAAACTCTCCAGGCTGGTAAATATACTGAACTAAATAAAGATCCTACAGAAAGTTTCGAGCGTAAAGTTGCAAGCACTCTTAGGAAGCATAAACAGTTTTTTTCTGATAAACAAAGAACTCGTTTAACACCGCATCACTCGAAAATCCCACACATGTATGGGTTACCTAAAATTCATAAAACTGATGTACCTCTTAGGCCTATAATTAGTTCTCGCGACTCTCCGTGTAGGGAACTGTCATCCTGAAACCATTGGTAGGAAAAACTGACTCGTACATAAAAAATTCTAAAGACTTCGTTGAAAAGTCAAAGGACATAGTGCTGGCTGAGACGGATAAGCTGGTTAGTTTTGATGTTGAAAGTCTGTTCACGAATGTCCCAGTTCCTGAAACCTTAAAAATAATCGAGTCTCGACTCGAAAAAGATAAAAGTCTAACTGAACGTACTAAACTTCCTGTTAATGTCATTATGGAACTGCTTGAATTATGCACTCAATGTAACTATTTTGAACTAGAGGGTAAATTATACCGTCAAGATGAGGGGATGGCCATGGGGTCGCCATTGTCGCCTATCTTTGCTAATATCTTTATGGAGGAGTTTGAGCAAAAGGCTTTGTCTTTGGCTCAACTCAAACCGAAGATTTGGTGGAGGTACGTCGATGACACCTTCGTGGTATTTCCGCATGGAGACGATGAACTAAAACACTTTTTAGGGCATCTTAACAGTATTTCTCCTTCCATCCGCCTAACAATGGAAGAGGAAGTCCAAAACAAACTAGCATTTTTGGATGTGTGCGTAGAAAAGGATAGGGACACGCTTAGGACAACTGTTTTCAGAAAAAAGACACACACAGGGCAGTACTTAAATTTTCAATCAAACCATCAAAAATCTGTCAAAGAAGGGGTAGCTTACTCATTATTTGACAGAGCAAAGAGCATTTGCTCAAATCAAGATGGATTAAATCAGGAAATCAAAAAAGTAGAGCAAGATTTGGCTAAGAATGGATACCCTCAATCCGTAATAAGAAAGTGCAAAAACCGTAGGGCTAAACAGAATGAGTCAGAAAACACTGAAAAATTCGTTCCTATGTCAATCCCTTATGTGCCGGGATTATCGGAAAAAATTAGAAGAGTTGCTAGGAAGTTCAAAGTTAGAACCGCGTTTAGGACACAAAACACTCTTAGGCAATGTCTCGTAAAAACCAAACCAAAAAATGGCACTCAGGGATCAAAAAACTGTGTTTACAGAATAAACTGCAATAGTTGTTCTAGGCCGTATTATGGCGAGACAAAAAGACCTTTAAATGTTAGAATCAAAGAACACAAAGATAACACGAGGAAGGGCTTAGTGGATAAATCAAAAATTGCTCAACACTGCTGGTCTGAAAATCACCAGATGAATTTTGACGAAGCAAAAATAGTACACCGCGAACCTCATTTTTTCAAAAGAAAACTAATTGAAGCTTCATACATAAAACTAGCAGACCAACCAATCAGTCAATCTTCACTTGAAATAAGGCCAGTATGGCTACCAATATTAAACAAAGAATTGAAAGACAGGGAAAATAAAGTGTCAGCAAATAGGGTAATTACTAACAATTCTGTTCAAAATTCTCACAACATGTTAACCCGTAGCAAGGCCAAGGGACAAAATCAGGTTAAAAATTAACTAAAAAACACAGACACACGGAATTTGCATATCACATGTCTCTGTTTCAGGTTTTCGCCACCGGTAGCGCGCCGTGATTTGGTTGGCCGTGCCCGCCGCCATTTCCGTTGCCGCCGCCATTTGCTGTCCTCCCACCAGTCTCAGCTCAGCTCTGATTGGGTGTGGACGTGCTCTCTCCTGTCTGGTGATTCTTGATACTTGTAATTCCTGTGTTATTTTGTGTTATTGTTTTTCTTTTCAGCTAGTGTTTTCGTGACTGCTTTTACAGTTCTCTGTTTTAGCTGTGTTTTTGTCCAGGTTTTCCTGGCTATGTGTTACTAATCTTGTTATGTTCTAGGTTTTCTTCCACCTGAAGACGGGATCAGATTCCAGATCCCGAAACGTCGTGAAACTTGTTTTTTACTAATCAGTGATGGCAAATGTCCGCAAAAATCCTAATCAAAATAAAAAATTATTAGATTAGTTTGATTTGTTTTCTTTAATAGTGAAATTTTTAACATGTTTTTTTTTTATTTCTGGAAATTTATGACTGAGATTTTGAGATTAATATTCGGAAATTATCTTGGTAATTTATGTTTCAATTAGTTAAATAACTGTTTATTGAGGGGTTGTTACTGTTTCTTTAATTTTCTTTAGGGAGCAATGTGTGTAATCGTGTTGCATGTTATAATGTTTAGAAACTTAGGCGGGTTTCATTGCATTTTTACGTGTTTCAATTATAATGTACTAATTTTTTTATCGTTAGTTGATAAGATTTCTTTTATGAAGATTAGTGTTGTAATTTGCTTTTGCTGAATGTAATTAATCGTTAGATTGTAAATTCTTTACTTTGAAGGGAGAGGGGAGAGAGAAAACTGTCGTTATTAGAAAAACTTTATTGGAACTCATTATTGGAATGGCACCGAAGCAATAAAAACACAATTTTAAAAGGTGGTTTTCATTTGTCTTACTGTCTGTACGGTTGTTCTTGGTACTTGTTGTCGGTTTTTCTGTGGCACTGTTGCTATGGAAGTAAGGGAAGTCTGGAGACTGGATTGGCGATTGGGACCCTCTGATAAAGAAGGAGTCTTTTGCGGCATCACGGGACCCTTTGATAAAGAAGGAGTCTTTTGCGGCATCACCGAGTGTGATGGCCCCTCATGGCGAGGACAGCATGAACTCAGGGTGGGGGGAGTGTGACGACCCATCCCCAAAACTGTATTTTGTGGACAGCTCCTTAAATTAGGACACCACATATTACGATACATGGATTTGTTGGAGGTAATATTGTTATCATCCATGAAGGGACGCCAGCCCTAGTTTATTGATAGTGAGCCCAGAGTCTGGGCATTGGGTCTCTTGGACAATTGTACAGAAAGTTATTAAACTAAAATCAAGTAAGCAGTAAGGCACTCATGTGGGAATGCCAATGGTCAGCATGATTCACATGGGTCAAGCTGTGTCAGCGGGTCGTTGCCGCTGAGCCTGACCTCAGGCAGTTGGAGAGTTGACTGGAGTGCGTGTGCGCTGCCCGCGCCGCGTCGGCAGGCCCATTCCGTGGTTCGCGTTCTCTGACCCCCAAAATTAGGCCTCTAATTATTAATTTGAAATTTTAATCAGGCTTGGAAAGGGTAAATGTTCACATGTTAATTTGTAGTTAAACAGATAAATGTTGTTAATATAGTTAGATTTTTGTAGCCTCGTACGTTATTATTTTGAGCTCTCAACTGGTAAATAATGAGTAATTATCTCGGCTACTGGCAAACCGTTTTAATTTAGAAATCAGACCCTGCTTGAATAATACCTGTCAATAAAACAGTTTAACATTTTATTTTATTTTATTTTCAATATAATATCAAACATACCTGCAGCTGTTATGACATAACAACCGTAGTCGTAGGTCATCTGCATTTCTGGCTGAATATTCATATCCATTAATGATTCCTCAAGAGATCTTGTAACGAAGTAGCTAGTGCCGATGATAGCAATGACGATGAATACTGTAACAGACAGTTAGGTACAATTAAAGTAAGCTCTGTAATTGCACAGAATATCCTGCAGCTGGTCTAAGGAGCTGCAGGATATTCAAACAGCAAGCTCCACTTCTCTTGCTTAACTGGTCTGCATGCTTCCTTTTTTCAACTGCGCCAACCATGACTGTGCAAAAAAACTCGCCTTAATTACTCCTGAAATTCTGGACTTAATTACTCCTGGAGTCCAGCCAGCATCAGCATTCTCTGGACCCAGGCTTCTTCCCCTTAAGCAAATTCTCTTTGTGATATTCCTTTATTTAAAAAATTACTCTGATATAACATCTGCAACTGTGGGTTTCAAGCAAGATATCCAACGGAGATCTCAGTCGTTTGCTGAAGAATAGACCTGAAGGCAGTTTATTTGTTGACTTTTGAGGGGTGTTTCTGTAGCTAAGCAATAGGTTTGCCAGGTTATGCATTGAATCTTTCTCATTCATTTTGCTTGCCAAATGCCTAGACTTGAAGGTTTTAAAATATCGACGTGTTCGTATGAACGAGATGAAGACGACGTTCGCCTGAAGATGACCTCTTGAAGGTCGAAACGGGTCGCCTTTTCAAGGACTCATAGGATCACTTGACAACAGGTATTTAAACCAGAACACGTATTGATCAGAGATTCGGAGGCTTAATCATAATGAAGTTAAAGGTTTTGATGAACCATTCAACTTGGCATTGCTCTTTGGGTGGAATGTACTGTGCAATGTTCATACATCTTTTGAAAAACTTCTGAAATAATTCAACAGTAAATTGTATTCCATGATTGGTGGCTGTGACTGTAATTCTTGGAACTCTAAGGTGAGAGAACTATTCTCGTAGCTTGTTCACTGTATTTGTAGCTGTGATCGATCTAACCATAGATATCTGTGGGCATTTTGAAAATGCATCTACTCTGACTAGACTAACCAATAAATAACTCCCTTCAAATTGGCCAGCATAGTCCCAGTATAATCGATCCAAGTGTAATCGTTCTGTGAAGGATGTTCCAAGAATATAAGGCTACCTCTGACTCTCCTGGTCAGTTCATCTGACATCCATGAAGTGCTTCCCATATTTCTCCCTATCATCGTCTATTTTCATCCACCATATATAATATGAAGATAATGCCCTCATAGCTTTGATGTCTGGATTCCCCTGATGTAGTACACATAGGGGTTTCTTTTGAAGGGGCTGCGGAATTATCCCCACATCAGAATACTTTCCACAGATGACAATTCTTCACGCCTGTGATAGAAAGGAAGCAAGGTATGACAAATCATCAGGTAACATTTGTGGCCATGATGATTCCATAAACATCATAACACATTGACAAACATCATCTTTCTGTCTCTTCATGCCGTTGTTTTGAGGTCTATACCATATCATCTACCTTTTCTTGCACCAGTAGTTTTGCAGACAGCATACATGGATACAGTCTGTTGTTCATCGTCTTGGTGAAATCATGGTGTGTCCCAAAAATTATTTCTAAAAGCTTATGATCACTAGTCAAGGTAAAATGTTTACAATACATATATTTGTGAAATTTCACAACTCTAAACACACAGAGGCAAGTGCTTCTCTGTTGATCGACAAATACCGTCTTACCGATTCTTGCAAAGTGTGTGAAGTGAATGCAGTAGCCTTTGCTATACCATTATGATACGTCTACCTTTCACACATCACAGAATAACGTTATGGGCAGGCCATCTTGACATGGAACCATGGCAGCATCCTTCACAGTTTAAGTCCGTGCTCTATCAAACTCCTCTTGTTCTTCTCGATTGTCTCTTGTCAGTCGATGCAATTTTACACACAGTCCATGAGGATTAGGGATGAACTTCTCTCATAATAGTTTATAGCACCCAAAAATCCCCTCAGTTCCTTCTTATTTTTAAGTGTCTTAGCTTCCTTTAACTCCAGTACCTTATCTTCTCTCAGATGGATCCCAGTTTGATCAATCTTATGTCCCACATAGTTTACTTACTAATTAATGTAACAAAATGACAACCTCTTTTAAGGAGTATAAGTTCTTTCTGTACATATACAGGGTGTCTACCTCACCCTGAAGGCACCCAATTTTGACTTTTGAGGGGTATTTCTGTAGCTAAGCAATAGGTTTGCCCCCAAGCAACCTATCATCGTCAAACAGGGACAAGGTGCAGGAACAGTCACAAAATTTCCAGTAATTGATGGTAATTTGACACCTCAATCATAAAAATTGGTCCAAAATAAAAGGGTTGGTGAGCTTACAAAAAACGTTATTTTTCAAGGAATTATAACAAATTGTAATAATTCCTTTAAAAATAACGTTTTTTGTGAGCTCGCCAACCCTTTTATTTTGGACCAATTTTTATGATTGAGGTGTCGAATTACTGGAAATTTTGTCAATATTTCCTGAATGCTGTTCAATTTCCTTTAGATGAAAAAAGCGTTGCCCCATTGGGCATGTATGTTACCCACAAATTTACATGTATTTCTTATGGAAGGGATATTTTTTAAATATTAATAAAATTAGTGCTTACCTTGTAAACAGTTGGACCAAAGTAGACATATTATGTATTTTTCTTACAGGAAATTTAATTTTCTTTAATTTTCAAATTTAATAGGGAATACTAAAAAATGACAGTTTTCAAGATATTAAGGAAAAACCAAAGAATTGTACCTTTAGGCCCTTCCAGCCCAGCCGGCTCAAGGGCTAAGGGGGGTGGACTTTTGATATGTTTTACTCCAAACAAGTCCAAACAAAGTTACAAAGTCAAAAATTGTGATCCATGCAATTCCCTCTATACCCTTTCGTTGCCTGGACTATTTACAACAAAAACCTAATTTATTCCTGAAGCAAAGCATATACTAAATTTAGGATTCAAAGTTCTAAATAATTTACAATGAGACGTTTGACACAGTCTCTCACTTTTATATTATATAATTTTTTAAATGAAAAATAATATAAAAATGAGAATAAATGAAAGTAGGAAATGTTGAGACTATCTTCAATCTTAAAAAATACAACTTATAAAATTGTAAATCTGAAGGATTTTTAGTAACTGAATTACCAATGGTTTAATTTACGTTTGCAAACACACATGGCTAAAAAAAAGTTGTCGAACTTTTTATACCTGAATGTATTGGACAAAACTATTTTTAACAGATTTTATCACTGGTATTTCAACAAAAATCCAGTACCGAATTTGAAATCCCAGTATAATTCCAGTATTTCCAGTACCAAAATTAAATTCTAGTATATTTCCAGTATCAGTAGACACACTGATATAGTTTATTTTTTACTGTGGTGCCAACTGAATAATCTATGGTAATAATAAACATACCTGTTACAATACTTGGGATTGCGTTTCTTCTTAAAACTTTCAGGGAATGCTTTGTTGGTCCAATCATGTCCAGACAAAATCCGATAGATGAACTAAATATGGCTAAAATTGAAAGTGTTATCAAGATATGCATGAGGTTGGCAATGTCGGGCGTTACACAAGCCAGAGCTGTAAAAAAAAATTTATTAATATGTAAGCACGGTTTGAAAAAAAAAACAATGTAATTCTCCTTTTGCAGCAGATCTGCATATTTAGTGAATTGCAAGTACGTAAAAACATTTTTCAATACAACATAGCGAGATATGACATGTTTTGTAATCTCCATTAAGAATAACATGGGCAATGAGTATGCAGGTTTTCTGCAACAGTTGTGTTCAAGATGGCTAGTTTGAATTCAATATTTATTAGATCTGCAGTAGTAGAAGCCATACACCAAGTTTTTTCAATTTATGTTAAGAAATATGGAAGATATAGGATTCTTTTTCCCGTACGGTTAATTTGGGGAGGGGAATGAGTATGCAGGTTTGCTGCCACAAAAATGGTAAGATCAGGGATTGTATACATTTAGAGTAATGTACTCTAGACCTCATCCAGATGAAGCCTTACATCAGGTTTCATTGAGATATGATGAGAAATAAACGAAATATGGAATTTTACTTATTTCCCCTAAGGATAATGTAGGGACAACATACTGTGTGTAAATTAAAAAGAAAACTTTACATTGTTCCAAACTTTGTAGTACGACATGGTGATCTTCCAACATTGATCACCTTGCAGTTGTTGATCCTTTGCAATTGATTAATGTCTGCAACTAATTTTTCTTCATTTTGACCTGAGCTAAAATTACATTTAAAGATGGATTTTATAAAAATACATGATTTCTAATGATTTGTACAGTTATATTAGTTGCGCTTAAATAAAATGTTTGAATATTTTCCTTTCAAAATTCCTTTCAATAAAACATGTGTAGTTTGAAAAATTACATCATCTCAACGTTTACCCTCACCCCATGTACACCATCTTACTGCCATTTTCAAACTTGACCCCTCCCCCCTATTTTCGTATGATGCCATTTTTTAATATTATAAAATTTTGGAAAACATTTATTTTTTGAAAACGTTAGTAGCCCTGAAAATTAAAAAAATCAAATAGCAACGTATGCCAAATAGCATATTATTTTAAAGGCCTTCAAAATTCCTACAAATTTGTAATTTACACAAATATCCCATCTTTGTTAGATTTTTAGTTATGGACAAAAAACTCCATTTTCCCATTTGAAGCGCACGTTATTTATGCATTACAGTAGAACCTTGATTAACCGTCACTCATTTATCCGTCACTCTTTTATCCGTCACTCTCTGTTATCCGTCACTGCTTCCGGGCTCGCAGTATGTTGTAAATTGGCGTCGCGCAAAGCACGAAAGAAAGCGCAGGCGCCATTGTGATTGAACGCAACTGTCCGCGGCTAATGACTGAGTTTCCGCCGAAAATCCCCACTCCCATGCTTGGAATGGTATGGGGGTGAGCGAGTTATTTACTACTCATTGGCACATTGAATGTTTTGGTTATTTTTTTGGTTTTTTTGGGGCCTTGTAGTTCAGCATTACATGGTGTTTGCTGTTACACTGTGTGTAGCTATAATCAACTGCTGCTGTTAATCAACTGCAATCAGTAACTGTTGATTGTTAAGGATGGCTGAAAAACAAAAACGAGTCGTACTAGGGCTTGACCAAAAAATCGATATTGTTAAAAGTTTGAGGAAGGGCGAAACAGCTACAAGTATCACGCTGATTTATGATGTTGGCGGACTCATTTAAAGATGACAGACTTTCTTTTAATGTGAGGTTAAGTAATTCACTTACGAACACTGAATGACCACAACATACAATTAATTTAGATGGTCTGTAATTACCTTTAATGAATGTAATTTAAATATAAATATATGTTACCTACTTATACAGGGTTAAATTTCTTCCGAAATATTTTAAATCTACTAATTGAACAGGTTTATAGCTACATATCTGTTATCCATCTATTCTCTTAACCGTCACACTCCTGGTCCCGAGAGTGACGGTTAATCGAGGTTTTACTGTATATAATACCAAAAGGTACCTCTTGGACCATTTGCTATGGACATTCAAAGAACAAGCACTTCATATGGGAAAATGGAGTTTTTTGTCCTTAACTAAAAAACTAGAAAATATAGCTTACTCTTGTAAACTAAAAAGTTGTAGGAATTTTGAAGGCCTTTAAAATTATACGCTTTTTAGCATAAGTTGCTACTTGAATTTTTGTTATTTTCAAAAATTAAATTTTTTCCAAAAATTGTATAATACTAAAACATTGTCATGTGACATACTTTTATACTTATGCTTTTCTTGAAATGGCGACCTACCCAGGTAAGTATTTTAAGCCAAGTATGAATAACAGATGAGTTAAGGATGATTGTGGCACGATTTTGTAGTCTTGTTACTGACTAAGGCCGATATGTTCCTTAGACAGAACTGTTAATTAATAGCCCAACAGCCAATGGCAACTAAATTACCTACATTTTATCATGGGATCCGAACCACAATTTTGCCTGGTTTACAATTTACGAACTGATCTAATTATAATGACAGTCCTATGAACGTAGTATTCAATAGTGCGGACGTTAATCCCCACAAAGAACACCGCATCCACAAGCTATCGCTCATAACTATCCACAATCGTAGTTAAGCTGAGTTAACAATGATAAGAACTTTGAATCAGAACTGAAAAATGTTTCGTGGTTTAAAAAATACAGGAGTTTCTATAAAAATCAAAAATTTTCACAAAAATTTTCATTTTGAAACAGACTGATATAATTTAGTTCTGTTTTGCCGAAATGTTTCTTTCGTAAGGCCTTTAAAATTACATAAAATTTGCTATAGGCTCAAATAAGAAAACTTTGAGATTCGAACCCATGACCTTCATTTCTGCAACACCTGTAGACAGGTCGCAATGAAAATATTTTTAATGAATTCTTCATATGCAAATTAGTGGGGAATAATCTTATTTGGTGTTTCTAAGTTAAACCGTTCTCCCATTATAATAGGTGGACGGGTGGTCTGACTCACCCTGTATATGTCTGTTAACACAATAGCAGCCGTAAATATGCTCCGATCTTTATGAAATTTGGTACAGACGTGTAAAGTAGTAATCACTTGGACGAGATTGTAAACCAGCCCAATTGGACTATCGGAAGAAGGGGGGATAAAGGGGTATAAACCCCCCCAAAAAAGGGTTTTTTGAGTTTTTTACATGGAAAAATAAAAATAATCCGATTTTTGTTAGCGCCATTGAATTTGGCTTGAAAGAACCAACAATTTAAGAGGCAACACTTGGCAAAGCTAAGGGATGATTTACGTTTGAGAACAGAAGCTGGGGAAGACACCAATTACATATGTGCAAGGAGTCCCAGCTATTGTTAAGACCAACCAAAAAAAAGTGACTAGCCTTCAACGGTCAAAGGCCTATTTGTATGTTGTATCAAAATGTAAATGGTCTCAGGACCAAATTATCTTCACTTAAAATGCTAGCCCCTTTATGGTCCTATGATGTTATTGTTTTTTGTGAAACCAATCTTATGCAAGGTATCAACGATGAGGAACATGGTCTTTCTACTTATAATATCTACAGAAAAGACAGAGATGATCAGTCAAGTCCAAAGTTGAGTGGTGGTGGTGTGCTGATTGGGATATGCAAGGAATTGAAATCTTGGATTTCAGAAACGTCTCAGAAACGCAGTTAGAATCCATCTTTGTTGCTCTCAGTTGCCAAAATTATTGTGTTGTTGTCGGCGGGGTTTACATTCCTTCAAATTGTTCCTCTTGTACATACGCTACCTCTGTGAAGCAGTCGAAGAAGCTTTTTCAAAACAACCATCGTTTAAAGATATTCTCCTTGTCAGGGATTTCAATCTTCGCAAGACAGACTGGCAACATATGAGGATGGGTGAAGAGTTCAATCTTAGCTCACAGTATATATTTGACTTATCTACTACCTTGAATCTCAAGCAAAGAAATACTGTTTTGAACGAGCGTGGCGTTATCTTGGACTTAGTCTATCTTTGCAAGACAGACTGGCAACATATGAGGATGGGTGAAGAGTTCAATCTTAGCTCACAGTATATATTTGACTTATCTACTACCTTGAATCTCAAGCAAAGAAATACTGTTTTGAACGAGCGTGGCGTTATCTTGGACTTAGTTCTCTCTTCTATTGATCCTGTCAAGGTTCGGCCTTCGATTGACGTGATGCTACACCAAGATAGACTTCATCCAGCTCTTGAAATAAACTTTGATCTCTCTTCCGGTGTAATGACTAAAGATTTACAATTTCAACGGGACTTGAACAAATGTGATCTTGAAAGGGTTTTCTCATGGATTTAAAGAACGCCCTATCCGTTGTTGAGTGGTGATATTGAGGAAGCCTTCATTGATTTCTGTAACCATCTAGAAGACGTCATAGTTGAAAATTCACCTCTAAAGTTGGAAGTGGTTTCTTTCTCCGGTGGTTTTCAAAAGAACTGAAGAGTTTGGTAATTTTGAAAAAGATTGCTCATAAAACCTTCAAGCGGACGCAAAAGAATGAAGACTACTGGAGATTCTGTGGCTTGAGAAGAGCATGCAGTGCGCTCGCAAAACAATGTCACACTTCATAGTCTGAGTGCTGGAATACCTGGAAATATCAAAGTATCCTGGGCTCATATAACAGGCAAAGGAGTAGCTCAAGCATACCATCAAGATTGCATCTGAATGGAGCTGTTTCACAAGATCCCAAGGATATGTGTGATTTATTTGCCAACTTCTTTGCTTCTGTATATCCATTGCCGAGAGGTTCTCCTAATCCCTACAATTTTCAGTCCAGTGTGAGCATATCAACCTGTCTTGACAACTGTTTGGAGATGGAAAGGAAGCTGGAAGCTCTCGACCCCAGCAAGGGCCTTGCCCAGACAACATTACCCCCAGAGCGGTTGAGTAAGGGTCAATCCATCTCAGATCAACACAGCTCACAACCCGACCTTTACAGAACTTCATGAAATTTTGAATACTTATTCTAGGCTATGAATTAAGTTTATTTTGAAAATTTCTGATTTTTATATCAGGTATATGTTGAGATATAAAATGGCAAAGTTTGAAAAAAACGTGGATTTCCCGAAACGTTGCTAACTTTAAACAAGAATTTCTCAGCTCCTAATTAAGATAGAGACATGAAATTTGTGCCAAATTATAGCTTTTTAAATAAGCTTTAATATGATATGCAACACAAGTACTTTTGCAAATAAAATATTTTTTCCAAAAAAAATCATATTTTTCAAAACGCAATTTTGAAAAAAGCTACCTTTTTAAAATTTTGAAAAAAATATATGTTGTTGATCTGTATGATCTTAAAACCCCTGCAAAATTTCAAGTTAGCAATTTAAGTAGTTTTTAAGTTATTGCTAAATAAGTACAAGTATGTTGCCAATATTTTCGCTATTTCATCCTGTTAAAGCAAAGGTTTTATCCCTTGTAATAAAATAAAAGTGTATAGCATTTTCATCAATGATATGAACTTCTTTGTTTACTTTAAAAATTTCTTCCTAACTTATCTCATAAGTATTTTAAGACAAAATATTTCAATGCTCTAGTGTGTTCTCGCCTCACCTCACGATTTTCTTCAATCACCTCATGGCTAAAGGTGTTTTCTCCCAAAATCTGAAGACAGGCTATGTGACTCCTATTCATAAATCTGGTGATGTGGGTGTTGTTTGCAATTACAGACCAGTTGTTATCCAGTCATGTTTAGCAAAGGTTTTTGAGAGCATAGTCTTGGACTTAATCTCCTTCTCTTTTAAAAATGTTCTTATACAGGAACAACATGGGTTATTTCCTGGCCGATCGACATCGACAAACTTGGCTGTGTTCCTAAGCAATATTATGAAATCCTTCATCAGGAATACGCAGGTTGATGCAGTTTATGTGGATTTTGCAAAGGCCTTTGACCGTATTAGTCATATTTATCTAATCAGCAAACTGGAAGCCTTTGGGATCCGCGGCAATCTTTTGCAATGGTTTAGAAGCTACCTTGTGAACAGACATCTTCAAGTAAGGTTTGGTGGGGTGGCTTCCAAGACAGTACCTGTCTTATCAGGTGTGCCTCAGGGCTCTTTGCTGGGTCCAGCACTGTTCAGTCTATTCATTAATGATATTGGCCTCAATCTTTCAACAGATTTTTTACTATTTGCTGATGATGCCAAGATTTTTACTGAGATCACATCTCCAGAAGATTGTGTGAAGCTGCAAGAGAGCCTGGACGGCCTGCTGAACTGGTGTGCTCTCAATGATATGGATCTTAACCCTGTTAAGTGCTATGTCATGTCCTTTACTCGAGCAAAATCACCGATTGCTCACAATTACTTAATTGACAGTACAAGTCTCAAACGGGTTGAAAAGACCAAAGACTTGGGAGTAATGATGGTTTCTAACCTGGATCCAAGGGAGCAGTTACTACATATCACGAAGAAAGCTAATGTGTCTCTTGGTTTTGTTATGAGAGCTTCTCGTGATGGCCTCTATATGGATGCTCTGAGGCATCTGTATGTCTCGTTGGTAAGACCCCACCTTGAACATGCTTCGGTGATTTGGTCTTCGTACCAGAGGAATGATTGCGAACTCGTTGAAAGGATACAGCACAGATTCTTGAAACCTGTGGGAGTTCGCCTTGGGTTCAACTACATGGATGTACCGTACCGGTGCTGGAATTACAAAAGATCCTGGACTTACCTCAGTTGGAATATAGAAGAAAGTATCTGGACTTTGTATTCCTTTACAACCTTCTCAATGGTGGTATTGACTGTTCTGAACTCCTTGGCTTGGTGGACTTCCGTATTCCCAGACGTACCAGATCTCAGAAACTGTTTGGAAAATCCCTTCTCTACACCCAGTTCAGCTACCACAGTCTCACCCCACGGTTACTGAGGATTGGCATCAGTGGCGTACGCAGGATTTATTTTCGGGGAGGGATACACCGGGGGGTCGGGGGGGTATGGAATACCCCCAGCGGAAGGGGGGTCCGGGGGCTCTCCCCCGGGAAATTTTCATAAATTACAACTGTATACTGTAGACCCCCTCTTAACCGACCTCGGTTTAATCGCCGATCGGATTATCCGCCCTTGCCGGTCAAATATTAAAAATCGTTTTATAACAGACCCTGTTTTGAGAACAGTTCGGTTTAACTGCCCTTTTCTAGGAATTGCAGCATTTCCGTTCCCATACCCAGCAACGGAAACGTAACGCTCACCTATACAGGTTGTTGCAGGTTAAAATATTTTGAATACAACATTAATCATTTTATTAAAACAAATAATAGACGCATTTCAGTGTGCATAGTACGATAGTATGTGAGTTTTCGTTTTTACGTTTTTATATCCGGAAACCATTATCTCATTCATCAGTAGAGAATTCAAACAACACGCATCTTGTGTGGATGGGGGAGAAGGTGTCGACGACTCGGAGGATAGTTTTTGTGACTCAAGTCTCCGTGAGAGGTTCAACTGCCTGACTCGTAATGCAATGATTGCTCGTTTCTTATCATTAATTTAGACGATCAATTCTAACAACCACTACGGGAAATTCGTTAAAAAAATATAAAAATGTTATTAAAGGTGTTAACATGAGAACTTTTTCAACCACGTCTTATATTTATTGAAATGTTTTGTTTGGACCGTGTTTTTGAGTAATTTGTAAAATTTCTACACAATTATTTTGGAAAATAGGCTGACAATTATAGATTATTTTCTAAATAATCCAGGAACGGCTTTATAATAATTTCAATAGAGCCCTCAATCAACAGAGCTTTTATTTTTAGGTGTTTAGAGGATTACCCGTTTTAACTGACCTTTTAAGTTATCCGACCCAGGTCCAGTCCAGTCCCATTAGGGTCGGTTAAGAGGGGGTCTACTGTATTCGCGTTTTTAGGCAATCTAGAGGTATGAAAACAAACAGAATAACTCCCAAAATTTTAACTAATTTGAGGCTGCTCACAGATTAGATTCTGAAAATTTTCGATCACATTGGAATTTTGGCAAAATGTTTTTTTACAAAATAAAAGAAATCGCATATTTATATAGCAGGCCTAATAACACCAAAGGACAGATGAGAAAGAAATTAAAGAATTACACGTTTTTAACCTTGGTAAACAAGATTTTTTTCTATTGAATTTCAAAGTAAAACTATATCTCACATTCTGATTTATTACACGCCTCGGACCTCCCGGACCTGAAGTATCAGGATCCTAGATTATCCGAAAGAAGTTGATGAATAGAATTAGAAAATTCAGGTTTTCTCACTTGTGTAGTGTTTCTCAAATCCCAGAGCGCAATCGCAAAGCTATGATGTACACGCAAGCATCGTAGGCTAAAGGCGGTGACATCACACATTTGCCCGAACAAGACATCACACCACACATCAGACTGCGCAGGGAGATAAATTTTTCACTCCACACATTTCCCCGAACAAGACATCGGATCACACATTCCTCCGAGCGCGGTAACGCGACGGCGTACGGAAAGACGTTTGGGGCAGAATAGACCCTGACATACTATCACACATCATACAAGACACCGTACTAGAAATTTCTTTGATCTTTCGCCAAAAAACCGCCTCCAGAGCGCTCGCGACGATGTGTGGTGTGATGTCTTGTGTGATGCGCGGACCCCTGACACACCATCACACATCCTCCCTTGTGTCCTGTCTCATGTGTGGTGTGATGTCTTGTTCGGGGAAATGTGTGAGTGTCTCACCGTCTTAATAATAATCACATGACAGAGGTACGTCAAACGTCGAATATCGGAAACTACCGGAAAAGTTCGATCTCCAAAATCTAACAGAGTTCGATCTTTGAAATTTGACAGACTAATCACAAATCTGCCTTGATTTAACGGCGAGGCTTCGTTTTCACGCAACGTAGGCAGACGGGATTCGTCTATGCAGCTATGAGATCGTCCGACAGACAAACAGTGTAAAGTACACGGTCGTGAGAAGACGTCAATATTCGTACGCCACATTTTAACATCGTGATTTTTTTACCATGATTATTTCACTTCATATATGACGAGTCTTCTACCAGAACTGACGACGATGGCGATGGCGGCAATATCGCGGACACCATTAATGGCCACTACTTATCAGGAGTTTTTGTTTGCCTGATATTCTTATATAGGCCAACTCCCGCTAACTACAACTCACGATAACCGCAATAGGTAAAAATACCTTAATCCAATATAATATAATCCCCAAATCATCTTTGAAATAGTAGAATTTAACTATTTCAAAACCTTATAACGAATAATTTATATATAATGTTCTCTGTTTTACGGCATGTTTAGTGATACCACCACATTCATTATGAACAATAATTAATCTTCCCAAAAATTTCCCAAAATCCCCAAAAGTTTCGGGGGGGGATATATCCCGATATCCCCCCCTGGGTACGCCTTTGATTGGCAATGCAGTTTCACCGCAGATAGACTTTTTTGCCAATTCACTCTCAGCATTCAAGAAGAAACTGCTAACGCTTGAAGCACTCGAACATTGAAACGCTTTTCTAAGTTCAATGTTATTGTTTTTGTGATGTATGTTACTTAAAATTGAGACTGTATAGTATTATTAGAAAATTGTTATATTTCACTGCATTTTCGAGTTCGATCATTGCATTTTTGGTATGAATTTTGTATTTTGAATTCTTTTTGTATTCAGTTGTATTTTTGGTACTTGGTATTTGGTAGTACTTGGTTGTACTTTTGCCAACTAAATTCAATGTTTAAACTGACACTTTTGGTTGGAAAAATTAGAGGCTTTTTACAGGTACTCTTGTGTTATGTAGATTGTATAAATGTTAGTCTATGATATTGATTGTTATTGTTGCTCGATTAATTTTTTTTGTGTAAATTTGAAGGAGTATCTGTTATAGTAAATTTATATTTTCTTATCTATATATTGTATCTGATCCTGTACTCTTGATTGTAAATGGCGTTGACCGTTAATGAATGAATAAATAAATTTAGTATTTTGAATCATTGCTCTATGTCCATTGGTTGCTGAGATATTGAAATTGGTAAACACAGTACGTTGACCTAATGTTAACCTTAAGGGAAATCAGTAAAATTCTGAATCTTGCTCATTTCTCAACATATCTTAATAAAACTTGGTTTGTGGCTACATCTAGATAATATCTAATGTATATTAGTCTAAAATCCACGTTATTTCCACTTTCCTGGCAGCAAACCTGCATACTCATTCCCCAAGCTATTCTTATGGAGCTTACAAAAACATGTGAAATCTCGCATGTTGGATTGAAATATGTTCTTTTGCATTTGAAATTCGCTGAGCATGCAGGTCTGCTGCAACGGGGGTATTTAGGAAATCCTCTGAGCCGTATTTGAGATTGTTGTGCAATTAAGCAATCAAACATTGCTAAGAGTCACAGTACCTAGAATATCTTTATACGGTAGATATCTTGGGCAGGTGAGAGTAAGAAAAAGATGTGACGTCATGGTAGTCTAACACTTGAAAGAGGATTCAGCAAGTTCACGTGCAAATCTCGTGAAACTACGCCAAATCTCGTGAGATTTTTCATTACTAGAATGAAACATAGCCTTCTTTTCTTGACAAATAAATATTTAACCTTGAAATAAAAGATGAGTTAGAAGCTTAAGAAACATGTTATAATAATAAATCAGCTGTCTGTGGTTGGTGCTAATTTGGCATGCAGTGAGACTTGCTGGTGCGTCGACTTACGCAATAATAAGTGTAAAAGTAGTCCCGTCGCTGGTGCGCACCACCGACCAGCAAAACGGTTGCTGATTGGCTGGTCTACTGCGCATATTGTTTATGATACTTACCGTATAGATGTTCAAGTTACTGTGGCTAAGAGTATAGGATTCCTAACAGAATTCTAATCATTCACAGTAAGAATGTTGAAACCATTTCCATCAATTTATTTTGACTCTAAATTTGAAAATTTATTTATTTTTCACTTTCAAATTTAGTTCTATTGATCGCCAGTAAAACCTTACCAGGGTTCCCACAGGTTTTCCAAAACAAAATTCAAGGACAATTCCAGGACATTTCCAGGACAAAATCATGATTTTTCAGGAACCTCGCTCGCACTGTTCTAAAAACACAATTAAGATGACTGAATCATGACTTCCCAGAGCACTCAATCTATCCAAGTAAGAAATCAAGTACCGTTGATTTGATTAAGAAACAAATCAATGTTTCTTTAATCAAAGGGATTTGATTGAATTTCACAGAAATTTACTGGTATACTGACTTATTACAGTAAACCCCCGACTATCCGAGGTCATTGGGACCGAGACTGCCTCGCATACTGAGAATCTAGGATAATACGGAGGTAGCTTGTATTTTGAGGTTAAGAAAGCTCCGGGGCCGCCCTCTTAAGTGTAAGTGATAGTAAAATATTTTAAATCAAAATATGGAGTATGCAGGCCAGTAAAAGATAATTTTTAATAAAAAAAATATCTAAACACAGTAATTTTATTTACACATAACAATCAGTTACAAAATATACATAATCAAATCAAGCTAGGGTGAATCTAAGTCAATATAAACTTCTTGGTGTACTGGTGCGATTGGCATGACTTCTTTCTACATTACTCATTTGGCTCATGCGGCAAATAGTTCCCCGAATATTTGGGTAAGTCAAAACCACCACTGTTCGCCAATAGTGAACTCCTTCCTATCCACCTATCCAGCAGACAACTCGGTCAGTTTGTCTACTTGTAATTTCGATTCAAACGCAAAATCTATCATGGAGTATTTGAATCACAAAATAACACTCTGAATGTTTAATTAAATTATTAACACATTCGCTGCTGCGGACGTTCTGGAACGTCACCAGGAACATGGCGCCAGGAGCTAGGAACGTTCCGGAATGGCACCGTTCATTGTTGTTTAACGTTGTCATGGATTAGCCAGCTCCTCATGAGCGTTCTATATTTCCTTGCAGCTCTTGGGGACATACTTTTCCCACAATAAAAAACATTGTTTCCAAAAAATACCACCAGGGTCATTTAGATGAGGGCTTGCCTCACACTAGTTCAGCTCTTGGCGCAGCCGCGCCATCTAGCGGCCAGCAGCGAACGTGTTAACTTGAATAAATGAATAAACTAACAATTTACCAACTGATATTTTATATTTACTTTGTACAAAATATATATCATCACGTTATCATTAAATTCCAAATAAAAATTAAAAAATATATACACAATATGGAAATAAGTAATTTATGACTCAAAAACGTGTTCTATGCAGATAACTCGGCCGGAGAAAATCTAATAACGTGATAAAACTTATTTTAAAGTTGTAAAATTTTAACACTGGCCTTATGAGTTGCCGTAATAGCAACGAAATAAACAAGGAAAGTGTAAACAAATTAAGAAATCATAACATGATTAGTTATTAAATTTATTTTTAAGTTACTTATTTATACATGGTGTTGATAAAAAACCCTTCAGGACTTTGGGATATGGTTACTTACATCAAAACTAAGGAAAACGTTCCTAAAAACATGGGTCCTAAAATGCTCGGTTATCCGTCTGTCGGTCTGTATGTGTTTTTAACATGATTTTACATAACTTAACAACTACTAAAAAAATCAATTTCAAACTTGGTACGTATGTGCTGACTAATAGGACCTATTTTGGTGTGGAGTATCAAGTTCCTACTTTGTACATTTCAAAATGTCAGCCAATTTTATACTTTAAAACTTAATATATTAAAAACCGTAAATTTTACAAAAATTGTACAAGATACAAAAAAGTTGTGAGGTTTTATTACCTACGAAACCATATAAAGATTATTAAGTTCGAACTACATTTAACAGAGTTATTGCAATTTTGCTAACAGAATTCAAGCAAGTTTGCCATAACTGCCATAAAACAAGCATGTATCCATGTGGATACATGGTAACAATATCCTATACTCTTATATGAGCAATGTTACCGTCCTTCCTTGTATGCTTGCTTGCTTGTTTGTTTGCACAACGATCTCAAAAATGGCTCCGAGGATTTCCTTCAAAGTCTGGAAATAAGTAATTTATGACTCAAAAACATGTTCTATGCAGATAACTCGGCCGGAGAAAATCTAATAACGCAATAAAACTAATTTTAAAGTTATAAAATTTTAACATTGGTCTTATGTTGCCGTAATAGCAACGAAATAAACAAGGAAAGTGTAAAAAAATTAAGAAATCATAACGGCTGTTTGCAAACTACAGCCATCTAGGGATAATACAGCATGTGGCATAAATATTGCATAGAGTAATAAAAGATTTTTATTTATAAATTTTATGACACTGAAATATTTGATAGTAATTAGATGACCTGATAAACATGAGAAAACTGAGCAAGGCTCGGTCCACCAGGTACTACACAGAGGTGCTGAAAAGTCCTGGAACGGCTAAATATTTTTTGAACCGAATTGGTTTGAGAAATCAAACTTTGTACATTCACTCCTATGTAAAAAAACTACTTTCTGAGGTGTTTACTGACACTTGGCCCCCAGTGGGGGACGGCCCACAAGGAGTCGGTACAAAATCTTAAATGTAAGCATAGGTCGATATGCACATCGTTTTAAAGGACTAATCAAGTAGAGTTCAATGCCGCAAACTGTACTTCAAAAGGTTCATTCATTACAAAATGGCGGCTAATCAAAAATCTAAAGGAAATGCATAGTGTTCGCTTAAAGATTGTTTAAAAATGGTTTACAGACTTTGTCTGAAGGATCTAAACTCTGGAATTGTATGTCAGACCTAAAAGCCTATCTTTTAGGGTGCCGTAGAGGATATTACCTCAAAGGGGGGATGGCCCATAGGGAGTCGATGCAAAATCTTTAATGTAAGCATAGGTTGATATGCACATCATTTTAAAGGTCTAATCAAAAAAAGTTCAATGCCGCAAACTGCATTTCAAAAGGATTATTGGTTACAAAATAGCGGGTGATTTAATTTTTCAACAAAAATACATAGGCTTAGGTTTGATACGCAATTTATTCAAACTTTTATTCCACCCCCCCTCACAACAAACCTAAGCCTATGAATTTTTGTTGAAAACTTTAATTACCCGCCAATTTTGTAACAAATAAACCTTTTGATGTGCGGTTTGCGGCTTTGAACTCTACTTGATTAGCTCTTTAAAATGATGTGCATATCAACCTATGCTTACATTAAAGATTTTGTACCGACTCCTTGTGGGCCATCCCCCTTTGGAGGAAATATCCTCTACAGCACCCTAAAAGATAGGCTTTTAGGTCTGACATACAATTCCAGAGTCTGTAAACATTTTTTAAACAATCTTTGAGCGAACACTGTGAATTTCCTTTAGATTTTTGATCAGCCGCCATTTTGTAATGAATGAACCTTTTGAAGAGCGGTTTGCGGCACTGAACTCTTACTTGATTAGCCCTTTAAAATGATGTGTATATCGACCTATGCTTACATTTAAGATTTTGTACCGAATCCTTGTGGGCCGTCCCCCAAGGGGGCCAAGTGTCAGTAAACACCTCAGAAAGTTGTTTTTTACATAGGAGTGAATGTGCAAAGTTTGATTCTCAAACCAATTCGGTTCAAAAAATATTTAGCCGTTCCGGGGCTTTTCAGCACCCCTGTATATACTATATACCCTAGTTAGAAAATTGCAAAACTTTGGACTGTGATTTCCAAAAATTACCTTTTTTAATGTTTCAAATTCAAGTATTTATTTATAACTCAGGCATTTTTTAAGATACGGTATCTTGAAAATTCTTTCACCAGTTTGTATGGTTTCTAATGTAGAGCACCAGGAGGACCAAGTGTTGCTTGGTAAAATATTGAAGAATTTAAACAATAATCGTATAGGCCTATTAAAAATATTTTTTCATTTAATAACGAACATCTTGTGTTTTTTAAAGAAATTGTCCAACTTCCTAAGATATTCATTCTGTAGATGGCCACGCTTCATGTTTTAGTTTTTCTCTCATAAGAAAGAATGAAAGATGTTTACAAAAAAACCTTTAGCTCAATAATAAACAATAATAAACTTCTATCAGCTGTCCCACAAGAGAGAGTCAGGATGATTAGACATGGACGTGATTTAGACCAATTGCTGCACTTAAAATTAATTTCTTGTATGTATAATAGTAGCATGAAATATGCAGTTACAAGCAGATGAAGACTTTGGAATCATCCTGCTTAGTGACAAAACAAAAATACCTTTGCAGTAAAATACTGAGTAAATTTTTCGACGGTTAAGCGCAATCGGCGATAGCAGCTGTGATGCAAAAGAGGAACGGAGTTTTTGGCAGGATTATTTTTACCATGATAGGTGATTTCATATAATTGAGGAAAGTAATTGAACTGTTAAAGTCAAGCGCCCACAATTTTCAACAACAAATTTTCTGTAAAAGACGATTGCGCTAAATCGGCCGCGAAAATTTTTTTCTCGAACGTCAACTACTTTTATTGTAAAGAGCAGATTGAGATTGAAAAATCCAAAAAGAGGTGAGGTGGTTAATAAATTAAAAGCTCTAAATGGAAAAGCTCAAAGGCTCAAATACTCGTAATAGTAGAATTCTTCCTAAAAACAGTTGGCCAAAGAATTTACTAATCATCAAACTTGTTTATACAAGTTACATTAAAGACATTTTTGGAAACACATGGTGTTTCTTTACCTTGTCTTCAAGCTGTCAAATCGCCAAGTTGCGTTTTTTTACAATTAGTTTTTTGACAGATGTGATAATGGTACAGATCATAGAATATTTACAATTTCATCTAGGTATAAACATTTCTATTTTCATTTATACTATATAAAATTTTTATTTATTTGCACATGGTGCTTGGTTTATTTGTGAAGAATAAAAAAAAGTGAATGACTAAGTTACGACCTCAAATTACAATTTTTATCCTTAGCCTATGGTCTAAAATTTACAATGAGTTTTTCCCACCGTCTGATGAAAATAAATAAATGCATCCACACTCTTTGTTCAATCTTTATTCAGTGCTAGCTGTACATGTCTTTCTCTATGCGCCTTAGCAGTTCAAGGTATGTTTGTAATCACCTGCTTTATAACTTGAAAACTTTTGTTTACTTTTTCGTTGTTATTTCTTTTCCAATTGCACAAAATAAAACCCATATAATCCCATGTAAAAATTTTACTACTTTCAAAATTAACCGTTTTATGTAATAATAATATTTTTTCAGGCGGAGTAGACTGCTTAAAGCACGTTTTTAAGCCAAAAATATCTTATTTTCGAAATTCGAAGGAAATCCTCGCAGCCGTTTTTGAGATAGTTGTGCAAACAATCAAGCAAGCAAGCAAGCAAACAACCATGCACGCACGGACAATACCATTGCTCGTATAAGAGTATAGGATTAAGGATATACTAATAACTTAATTTTGAAAAAACGGAAGTTACCGTAAGGTACCTTTTGCATTGCCGGGTCACGAATAGACATTCTGTGGAAATTGTGTCTGGTGAGCCCATTTTATACTAGCCTAGTTAATTAATTGAGATAGAGGTAGTGAGGTCTAAGAAGAAGCTTGGGTGTTTACAAACAAACCCAGATGAATTTGGATTTTTGGAGGAGGGGAAATAAATATTAACAAATGATCAATTGATTCAACAACGAATTTCTTGTGTCAGTCATGTGTAACATGCTAAACAAAAACATGTCACCTGTTTATTGATTGTTATTTAAAGAGCAAAACATTGTTTCTGATATCAACCCACATTTTGTTTTGGTTTAGTATTTTTTATCTACCAGACTAGTAGCGTAATCACATGGCTTTGTTTACTTCCACGCCATCAATGATTTCTTCCCCTCCTTTGTTGAAACTTCAAACTCATGCTTCTTCTCAGACCTCACTACCTCTAATCAAATGTAAAAAAAAATACTGCTTACACTCAGATGAGGTGTTGTAGTGAATTACATATCCACTAGGAGATGTTACAATTCCTCCATTTCTCACATGATATTGGTTGTGGGTTGTTGCATAAAATTCACCAAATCCAAAGAATTGATTTGTGCCCAAATGTGAAGAGCAGACCCCTCCCCAAACTCGAAACCAGTTTAGTTGCACTAAAGATGTGCAAATCAATACAATTGTCAACAAATGAAAGAAGGCAGCTACGGGATTCTTATCTTCATCCTTAGGATATGCCC
Source organism: Flexamia atlantica (assembly GCA_035578135.1). Lineage (NCBI taxonomy): Eukaryota > Metazoa > Arthropoda > Insecta > Hemiptera > Cicadellidae > Flexamia > Flexamia atlantica. The sequence goes on along the minus strand of JAQJVK010000001.1, from coordinate 168,074,834 downwards.
AACGTTGACGAGAATAACAGGTTGGATTATGCATCATCCAACTGAAAAAATAAAGTTTTTTTAAATGAAAATTTAACTCCTTAACAAACTTAAGAGAATATTATTTCAAAATCTTATAAGTCAGTTTGTTTTACACAGGTTCAATACTGGCTGCCACACCCACTCTGATACACTTGAGTGAACACATGTTGCCCAGCAACTGTTGAAGAGACACTATTATAATCAGCTTTTCCTTAAACTTTTTAACTGTAGCCCTTTTCTTTATATCTCTGCCCTCAGGCAAAAATGTAATAACAAATTAATAGTTTTCCTCCACTTTGCTCACAGAGACCACATTGATTCAAGTATAGGATTGACAGCAGTCAAACCTTTGGTTTTCACAAAAGTTCCTGAGTACATGAGGCTTTATGTTTACGGAATATAGACATTTAAGTCACAAATGGTACAAATAATTAAAATGTAAACAAAGTACCATTCATATTTCTTTACTAAAGCCGGCTCCAGACATACGTCATTTGGCATGCACCGATCAGCGACTTGCCGAATCGTGAGTAGTGTGGATGTGTTTGTCTACTTGGCAAGTAACAAACATTGGTGCTTGTTGTTATAGTTCTGGACAGCCTTACTGGCGGGTGGCGAAAATTGTAATCTCCCAAAAAGTCTGCTAAATAAACACATGTTTTGGTAGAACTGTCAAAACTTTGTTTACGTTTCACCTCATTTACACAACAAAAGAATGCCCTGAAATATTTCACCGAGAGATTTCTTACGCAATTAAAATTTCTGGAAATGTTTGCGCAGTGCTGGTCTTTTTGTTTTGGCAACCTTTCATCTTAAATGATTTGTTTACATTTAAGAATGTGTTTCCACACTTTAGTCGTCGTACTTCATGAATTGTGTTGAGCTTGCAAGCATTTAACATTAATTGCACTTGCGGTTGCAGCAAAATATTTTCTTGTGTAAAGTACCTTAACATAAACAAATGACCATGTGATTTATTACCAAAACATTGCAGATATTAAACACTAATTACAACAACAGCGCACTCACTCGCCCGCCAGTAAGGCTGTCCAGAGCTATGGTCTTTTGCACACATCAAAGCAGACGAATGTTGGGGGTTTTACTCAATGTATTACTCGGAAAATCTCGCGTGTGTGCAGACTTCTGTAAGGTAATTGGCAAAAAGAAAGACAAAACTAAAGCTCGCCGCATGTCAAACATTCGGTGCAAGCCGAACAATGCATGTCTGGCGCTGGCTTGTGACTGACTACTTTAAGCACTGAGGCCATTCTCAAAGTGTAGTGTCTACATAATCTTTTTTTAAATTATTTTAACTTCAATTGAAAGTTTATTTAAATTTAATTAAAATTTAAATCAGACGTCCCAATGAGGACTGTATTGAATTAAAAAAAACACTTTAATACAAAATTTGAAAATATTTAAAAGGAAAAGATTTAAGAACGCTTAATTTGGGATCTTAATTAAAAATATTTGAAGTGCAAAAGTGAAGACAATTGTACATAATCAGACACGATCGGAATGAATGCGCCGGATACAAAGTCCTACCAAATCTTTGTGGTGGATTCTATCAATAACCAGAACATACTTTATAATAGTTGACTGGGCGCTGTTAGTCTAGAGCAGTCTACATTTAAGGATTGAAAATATTGAACTGTCACCATATCGATTACAAAATATATCAAGCTTAGCATCTCTTTTGATTTTATATCAAATCGGCTAGCTTTTTAGAATCAATAAAATAGGCTAATCAAGTTTAGATCCAATTTTAAATCATTTACAATAATGATGTTCGGTGATTTACTTTGTTATGTTTGGTTTAAGTTACCTAGTTGTTATAATAACTTGACATAACTGAAAACTTATCATCAACATAAATAATTAAACTTCAGATGCTACAATAAATAACTTAACCATAACCAAAACCTTACATCACAGGCTCGCCATTTCTTATTAGTGCCATGTCAATGTGTACATCAAAAACCAAAAACAAACACCTTCACAAAATGGCGGATAATGTGAAGTAAAGAGTGCATTGTTTATGTCACGCAGATGAAGGACTATACAGATTGGCAATCTTATGCATTTTTTCGTGCCCGTTATTTCTAGCAGCGTCAAGTTTGTTGAGCTGCTTTGCCTCCCAAATTGCATTGATATCAAAGTTATTATTAGCTATATCTGTTCTTTGGGGCCTAGAGATTTAAAATTGAAGAAATTATCCTTGGTACCAATGCAATAAGGGTGACGAAACAACCTAGCAATCTTGACTCCGCCCGAAAAAACGTGGGCACGAAAAAAGGCATTTGGTTGCCAATCAGTAGGGCCTATATAGTTCTTCATCTGTGGTTATGTTACAGTATGTAGGTGTATTACAGTAGAGCGCCGATTATCCGAACGTCGGTCATCCGAACCGTCAGTTAACCGGACGCCGAAATAATTCATATTTTGAACATGATTCTCAAGCAATTCAAATTCGCATGCCAAAAAAGTGTCAGGGCTAAAGCAAAAAAAAATTTAGACTTTTTCTCTAAATAAAAAGTGTACAGTGTACTGTAACTATGTATGATAAATTGTTCTTTAAAAATTTATACCCATGTATTCTGATCTATTTCATAGTAAAATTACGTGAATAATTTTTGTTTGATCATTTTTTAGCCTTTTTACTAGTAGGCCCTAAGAATTACGTTACATAGATAATTTTTGAATTTTGTCTCTTCATGTTCGATTATCCGAATATTCAGTTATCCGAACACCCCTTGTCCCCAATTAGTTTGGATAATCGGCGCTCTACTGTATATTTCAAATTAGAATCAGCCTGTAATTGTTTTTAATCATCTGTAATAATATTTACTCTTGCTTGAGAATGATTATTCCCCAAATAGGTAGAAGTTTTAAGTTTATTAAAATATGTTTTCCCTCCATTCAATACTCTGTTGGGTTTATATATATAGTTCAATAGGGAATGTTTTAATATGACAATGGATGTTTAAGATTATTTTAGTTTTATTGAATATTTTACTTTTTTAAATTTAGTTTATTACATACAGTTTTATTATATTTAGGTATCATATTGATATTTTGTTGTATTTTTTTGTTCTTGGCGCAACTGAATAATCTTGATTTTGTTTATTGATGTCTTGTAGTTTCAGTTCCACATTTCTGATCATCAAAATGTAGATCGCATATGGAACTGCAGCCATTGAATGTCTAAATTCAGTGGATTCGACTGAACTCTGGTGATTGGTGACTCACCAAGGAACACCTTGAACTCCACTACACAGTTGAATTCCACTACACTAGAATAATTAATACAACTATGAAGCATTACGGGAGGGATAATTTTTATTTTTATCATTTGCCAAAGACAGGCCAACCCCATCCAAGGCAGATGGAACCACACGAGAAATTCCAAAATCTCTGAAAATTTATTAGTCAGTCACACTGTCACAAATACCTAGTGGACAATCATTAAACTTTTAGAACTAGATAAAAACAACAACAAACCTAACTGAATAACCGAGTAGATAAAGCGCTCACCTCAAAACCTGAGGGTCACCGGTTCGATTCCTGACAGGATCGAAACTGGGTCCAGTTGCCATTTGTCATGCTACAAATTAATTATGCTATCTAACAAATGGTCGCCGTTAGCTAGTGACAAGACCCGGGTTTGGACCGTTCCCGATAAAAACGTTATAAAATGCCACTGGCGTTGAAATACACAAAAAAACTACTGATTCATCCTATAGAAAACAACACCGGGACAACAACCCAAAATGCTCCGGCCAATGAGATACTTGGCAGGACCTTGCGAACTATTGCTCATTGGTTTTCATTTGTTTATGTGAGAGAAATGCCTGTTGCTAGCGAAAGACAAGTGAAATTTTCTCCCCGCTCCTGCTTCATAGTTGTGTTGCAATTAATATCAAAACTGCATTTTCCTGTGTCTCATTAAACTGTTGAATGTATAGCAGTGTAAATAAATATAGCTATTAACTCAGTGATGATTAAACTGTAAATTATTTCAAAATATAGGCATAGGCCTAGGAGTTATAAAAAAGATCTATAGGTTGCATAGGTCTAGACCTGTTTGAGTTGTCTAAATATCATGGTCTTATTTTTGCCACTGTTTGTATTTAATTTCCATAATGAAATCAATGGGTAAAATAGATGAATTATGTTTTGAATTCCTGTTACCTGAATATGAAAACGATTTTAGCTACGAGGACAATCTTAGTGATAACAAACCGTCATCATAACCTCAAACGAATGACATATGACAATATTGACAATTGACAGCAGTCGCAGTCAACAAAAGACATCATTGGCAGTCTAAACTTTTTTTAAGGGTAAACAATATTTACACCATGCAACTCATTAAAAACCTGTCTTACTAAGGTGCTCGAATATATACTAAACTACGTCACGCCCTTTTAGGAGAAGAGGTGTGTGATTGTTTGACTTGATGTAACAGCACGTAACAGTGGGGAGGAGAGGAGCATACTGATGATGTGTGTGAATGTGTATCACTAAAAGCCACCGACACCGGTCTGACACTTAAGTGGAGCCAAGCGGTAAGCTTATTGGAGCGGGTTAGTTCGAAGCACTTTAGTTAGATGTCGTTGTAAAAACATGGTTTTCTTCTTCTTCACTGAATCAGCCAATCAAAACCACGATAACGATCTGCTAACTTCCTATTCCGTTTCCCCTGATTTTCTGTCACGACGTATACACAACCAAAACGAGTTGGAAATAATTTGAGTGTGGGAAAATACCTAAAGTACGTTTGCCACAAGTGCAAGTTGTTTCACGAAATACTGTTCTGCGTGATTCATATCCAGAAACCGGGATATGAAACCCGGTAACGGGTCCGGAAGTTCGTTGGATAATTTCCGTTATATGTTTACATAAAATTCACTTACATAAAATTACTTAATAAAAATTAACTAAATTAATTTTTATTAAGTGCTTTTATGTAAACATCTAGGCCTACGTATTTATTTTCTATCAATCGCTTTAAGCACAATATGAATCAGTCAGTACAGTATTTCGCGAAACAATTTGCACTAGTGGCAAACGTACTTAATCAATTTTATCTAAACAAATCGGTAAAACCATTAAAATTGAAAGTCTAGTTAACACAACAAGAAAACGAAAATATAAACAAAGCAGGCAGCGACGACGATCGATATATCGCATCGACGACGATCGTTATATCGCATCGATATTTTTAGTTCGTAGCACTTTTATCAGACAACGCTACTGTTCCCTTACCACCGAGCTAACATGGAAGTTTCGACTATTTACGAAGTTCATTATTACTCTATGGGATGGCGTCGTGGCACGCCCAAGCACCGGTCTGACACTTAAATGGAGCCAAGTGGTAAGTTTATTGGAGCGGGTTAGTTCAATACACTTTATTCAGATGGCGTTGTAAAAACATGACTTTCTTCTTCTTCACTGATTCAGCCAATCAGAACGACGATAACACTTCGGCAGTGCTGTGAGATAGTTCAAAATTTTGTGGTTGTGCCTTTCTAATTTTCCCGTTACTACTTCAACACAGTTTTGGGTAATTTTACTATGTAAATACTTTTACTACTGTCCTTTTCTATCAAGTAGCACACCTTATTATTTATATCTTCCTTCCATTAACATACTTAAAACACACTTCTGGCCCATTTATCCGTACAAGACACGGCTGGTCCTGACATGTCGTCAGGTCTAGCCGACCACATGAATAACCTACAAATGGAAACCGAAATAGCTATTAATTCAATTTTGCCGACAAATAATGAATCAAACCATTCTGACAATGAAAAGAATATTAAGCGTAAACATGATGATCAACTAAATGATGAAAATAAAAGTAATGAAAACCTAAATCCACCAAAACCCAAAAAATCAAACCAGATAAGATTATATAAAAAAGATAATAAAGGTCCATTTGAAATAATAATCCAAGACAAAAATAAAGCAAAACTCAATCATTTCCAGATAGGAAAAATCATTAAAAATCATCATACTGACATTGATTACATCCAAAGATCTGGCCGCAACGTGTCTGTGTTCTGCAAGTCTTATCAATCTGCAAATGACCTAATCTTATCACAACATCTTATTCACTACAATGTTTTCATTCCATCTATTAGGGTGTACACATATGGTGTCGCAAATATTGATCCTCTAATCCCTGAATCTGAGATACTTACTGATTCTGTTTGCAACAGTCCCATTCTTGAAGTTAGCCGTATTAAGCGGAGAGTCAATCAACAATTACAGGACACCCATTTTGTAAAAATTACCTTTGATTCTGACACCTTGCCTGAATACATCTCCTTAAACTATGTTCGTGTCCAAATTGAGCCCTACATGATTCCTGTCAAACAATGTTTCCGTTGCTTTGCCTATGGGCATGTAGCCAATTCCCCTTGCCAAAACACCAGAATCTGTAGAGACTGCGGTGACAAGTTTCATTCTTCACCGTGTGAACTTCCACGTAAATGTGTTCATTGTCTAGGCCCCCATAGTAGCAATTCTAAATTCTGTCCTGAGTACATCAGGCAAAAGAAAATAAAAGAAAGGATGAGCCTAATGAGGGAAGACTATTTTACAGCCAGTAAATTCTTCCCTATCACGTATAAGTTTGTCAAAGGCGTCTCAAAAAGAACACAATCATTTGCAGAAGCAACCAGATCTTTGGAACTAACAAATCTTACTGAATATCCAGCCCTACCAGAAATTTCATTAAATACTAGTCAAACTCCTCTCTCAAACAGGTATTTACCACTAGTTACTGTACCTGAAACTCCATCGGTTAATGCTACTCCACATACGCCACTCCAATTCCGAAAGCCATTATCTAATACAGCTAATAGATCAAAAAATACAACTCCTCGATCTAGCCCCACGAGTTCACGACAAAACATAAGTAACATCACTAAACCCAATGTAACAACTAAACCTAATCCCCCAGAAATTACTCAAGAGAGAAGTGAGTATCTAAAATCGCTTCTTAACGCTCGAGTCGCTGAAATTAGAAACAAATTTAAAAACAGTAATATCACAACAAAAAAACAAATGGATGATTTACTTGCTACTTTTATTAATAGCCCTATTCCTGACATTAAAACTAACATTTTATCTAATAAAAGCAACTCGACAAACAATTTAACGCTAAATAAAAACACCAGTGCTGCTGTCCCACCAGACAAAAAACAACACGGCACTTCATAAACTAAATATATTACAGTGGAATTGCAGATCTCTGAAACCCAAATGGCCAGAGATCTGTCAATATTTCAATAACAATCAGATTCATATTGGATTATTTCAAGAAACCTGGCTTTATGACAACTTTAAATTATCAGATTGCAATTACCATATAATACAAGTTAACAGATATGATGGTTATGGTGGAATTGCCACCATAATCCATAAATCAATCCCTTTTGATAAAATTATTGAATTTAATAATAACAAAGTTCAAATGATGGCGATCAAAATTAATGGTTTCAATAAACCATTTACTATCTACAACATTTATTGCACAGATGGTAAAATTGATTCAAACTTCTGGAAAAACAACTTATTTAATAAGGATAATGACTATGCTTTAATCTGTGGTGATATGAATGCGCATCATCCATATTGGTTTTGCCATGATGCGAATTCTCGTGGTAACGATATTTTTAGAGAATACTCTACGAGTCAATTTATTATGGTTAATGACAATTCATACACAATCATTCCAAGTATGTTTCATAGACAATCTGTGATAGATTTAACTTTTGCTACACCGGACTTATACGCACACCTCACAAAATGGGAAGTTTTAAGTGACCCCATGGGTAGTAACCATTTTCCTATTTATATGCAATTCGAATTTGTATATAACATTTCAACAATGAATCAGTTTCATTTTAAGAAAAATATTAAAAAAGCTAACTGGAATTTGTATGCACAATTAATAAAGGAAGAAATAGATAAGTTCAATAACATATCTGCAGACATGCATTATAATTATCTTGTAGAGGTAATTAAAAAATCATCAGATAAGGCTATTCCAGACATTATTATGAATTCTTCCAAGGCAGGTTTTAAACCTAAACCTTGGTGGAATGTACAATGTAAGCAAGCCATTGCATATAGACGCTTAGCTTTTAAAAATTTTAAATTAAATATGACACCTATGAATTACCGCCTTTATCAATTAGCTCAATTCAAGGCTAAAGAAATAATAAAGGCGGCTAAAAATAAGGGCTGGGAGGAATTGTGTCAAAGAATTGGTGGCAAATCTTCGACCCAATATGCATGGAAAATAGTTAAGAAGCTTAAAAATTCGAATATAACACCAGAAAAATCTCAAATAGTAAATAACAACGAATTGTGTAACCTATTCATGCAATTTATCATACCAGACCACGTACCTCAAAAAATTGAAATCATAGCCCCAACCATCAACAGTAATGTTCACCCATTAGAATCTGATTTCAATATGCAAGAATTAATGAAAGCTTTGAAATCAAAGAAAAACGATACATCTCCTGGGATGGATGGCATAACATATTCCATGATAAAAAATTTACCTTTGAATGCCTTAAATATATTATTAAAAATTTATAATAATATCTGGAATGATAAGATGGGACTACCTATGGAATGGAAACAAATTAAAATTGTTGCACTTTTGAAACCAGGAAAAGATAAGGACAAAGAAAATTCTTATAGGCCTATTTCTTTGATATCATGTTTTATTAAAATTATGAATACAATGATTAAAAACAGATTAAGTTGGTTGGTAGATAAGCTTGAGATTATTCCTGATACCCAATTTGCCTTTAGGAAGAATTTAGGCTGTGCTGATTACATGATACAGTTTATATCTAATTTACAAATAGCTCTCACCCATAATGAAACTGCAATACTGGCAGCCTTAGATATATCCAGTGCTTATGATCATGTTTACTTGCCGAAGTTATGGTCAAAAATGTATGTCAAAGGCATCCCAGCTAAATTTATTAGACACTGTCATAAATGGCTGGTGGATCGGAAATTGACTATTAAACTGCCGACTCATGAAATCACAAGGACCTCATGTAGAGGAATTCCGCAGGGCAGTGTATTGAGCCCGATTCTCTTCGCCATCTATATCTCAGATATAAATCATTGTCTGCCTCAAAATGTACATTCTCTACAATATGCTGATGATATAACTCTGTTTGTGTCAAGTAAGAACCATGATACATTACATCATGATATGCAAAATGCACTGAATAATATAAATAAAGAATTTCAATTGCTAAACCTAGATATTAATCCGAGCAAGAGTGTAATTACAATATTCACAAGAAAACGGTCTTTACCAGACTTGAATACCAACTATTATTTAGACAGACAATTAATCAAGGTTGATGACAAAGTAAGACTCCTAGGTATATTAATAGATAATAAACTTACCTTTAAACAACATATTGACCAATTACATATTCAATGTTTTAGAGACTTAAACATATTAAAGATGTTAGCCTGCAACAGAAATGGGGCCAATCCTGATTTTATCCTTAAGATATATACGAGCCTAATAAGGGCCAAAATGGAATATTGTTCTTTTCTGTATGGACATGCTCCGAGAAATGTCCTCAACAAATTGGAGGTGGTTCAAAACCAGGCATTAAGAATTGCTACAGGAGCATTTAAAACAACTCCTATTATAGCACTCCAAACAGAATGTGCTATTGTACCTCTGGAGTTGAGAAGGTTAACACTTGCTGAACGAATTATCTATAAAATCATGACTCACCCACAACATCCCAGTTATGAAAATATATTATATTTGAGACTACTCATTGACAATAACCCTTTTTGGGGTAAAAAGAGAACACCCTTGTATGTTAAACCAATAACTATTGCTCAAACGATCAATCCACCTAACAACCTATACAATGAATTCTCAACTCCAAATGACTTCCCACTTCCTCTGGAACTAATCAAATTGAATTTACAATGCAATGTACTTGTTAATAACAAACTAATTGACAAGAGTTTTAATAGTACAATCATACAACAGGAATGGTATGCAATGCTTAACCTAACCTATAAGCACCAATTCATTATTTATACAGATGGGTCAAAGTCATCCGAATGCACAGGTGCCGCTATATATATACCAAGTAATAATACCATTTTGCAATATAAACTAGATAAAAATGTATCTAGCTATTCTGCAGAAATGTTTGCTATTTACAAAGCCCTAGAATACACTCGGAGTCTTAGTAATAAGGACATAGTCATTTGTACTGATTGTCAATCAATTATTAAAAATATTGAATGTGTCATCCAAGGTATCTCAAATTTCAAAGATATGATAATAAATATAATATATGAGATATGTAATAATTCTACGAACAGGTACACATTACAGTGGATACCTGGTCATGTTGGGATAAGAGCTAATGAGGTGGTCGATGAACTAGCTAAAACCTCGATCCATAATGAACATATCTCTCGTGAATTCTACATTACAACCGATGACTTTAAATCTTTTCAGAAAAAAAGAAACTTAAACGCAATGACAAACAATTTAACAACAACAAATAAAGCTCAATGGTATAGAAGCATAAATAAATCATTTACTCAGTATCCATGGTTTAAATCCTCAAATATGTCTAGAAATGAAATCGTCAATATATGTAGAATTAGATTTGGTCATGCAAATGTGAATGTTTGTTTATATAAAATGAAATGTTATTTTACAGCCTTATGTCTTAAATGTTCACTTGGTACGAATGAAACAATTGAACACATTATTATGCATTGTCCTCATTATAACTATGAGAGAGAAAAATATCTAAAGAAGACAAAAGAATTAAGTAATCATTTTACAGAGAACTTAAACAGAATTATAAGCTTACAGGATACTGACATTTACTTAGAAATAAACCGATTTCTCCAATCTATTAAAAGAAGGATATGAGTGCAAGCACATAACATTACATAACACAACATAATTGTTTACATATGTGTAATCTCAATCCATTGGTGCTTCTTTCCGTGGCCAACCTTTTTCGGGTTAGGACATTGCTTGAGCGGCCCCAAGCAGAGAAGAAATTCCTACACCTTCCCTCCTCTAAATCCTTTCACTTATTAGATTCCTGATCTTTTATTACTAACAAATTACATACAAACATATACTACATAGTTGTTCCTTACTAACAAAATTTAAAAAAAATCAACAGGGTATTTTCATGGAAATTGTTTAAATTTTCAGTCCAATTAATTGTAATTATTAAATAACAATTTCAATTACAGCTAACAAACTAGAAAGAAAGGCACAACCAAAAGTGTACATCGAGGCCTCATGAATTTAATTTCAGGCCGCCAATTGGCAAAAGAAAAAAAAAAAAAAAAAAAAACGACGATAACGATCTGGTAACTTCTCGTTCCGTTTCCCTTATTTTCTGTCACGACGCGACGTGTACACAACCATAACGAGTTGGAATTAATTTGAGTGTGGGAAAATACCTAAAGCGTGGGGTCCCATAGCGTCTAATCCCACAGCGTCTAAAACTGAAATAAAATGAAATTCGTCGCACAACGTCTAATAACGAACATTCCCATAGCGTCTAAAAATAGCGGGAAAATAAAAAGTTCAAATCGTCTCATAGTGTCTAATAATTTGCCAGTGAATCCCATAGCGTCTAAAAATAATAATTAGACGTTGTGCGACTCACTGACAAATTATTAGACGCTATGCGACAAATTTACATTACGATTCCCATTGCGTCTAATCAAAAAATAACTATATTCCGGTTAATGTATGAAATTAGAAATCGTCCCATAGCGTCTAAAGAACGAATCTTTTTCAGAAAGAACAAATCAATAAAAAGAGTTGTTCCTTCAGAGCTCGGTCTGAGGCGGGCAGCATTGTGTTGTTAACCATGCAACCACGAAGTAAACTTTATAGTTTACTATTAGCAGTACTCAGTAGTACATGATCTTTCTGATTTATAGCTTCACTTATGTTAATTACTTTATAAAATACATATAAATTAGGTTTTTATAATGGATGTTAAGTTATCCCCATATATCGCCGTAATATTTCATTGTTAAAACAATGTGCCTGTCACGATGTTACTGAGTGTGTTTGGTGCACATCTTACTTAGGGAGTGTATCCTATACTCTTATACGAGTAGTGTTATCTTGTATGTATGCTTGCTTGCTTGCTTGCACAACGATCTCAAAAACGGCTCCGAGGATTTCCTTCAAAGTCTGGAAATAAGTAATTTATGACTCAAAAACGTCTTTTATGCAGATTACTTGGCCAGAGAAAATCTAATAACGTAATAAATCGAATTTTAAAGTTGTAAAATTTTAACATTGGCCTTATGGGTTGCTGTGATAGCAACAAAAATAAACAAGGAAAGTGTAAACAAATGAAGTAATCATAACAGCTGTTTGGAATCTACAGCCATTAAGGGAAAATACAGCAAGTGGGATGAAGAGTCCATGGAGCAATAAAAAAGGTTTCTATTTATCAATTTTATGACATTGAAATATTTTATAGTAACTGGATGAACTGGTAAACATGAAACAACACCGAGCAAGGCTCGGTCTACCAGGTACTTTATTTAATTTTAGACAGAATCATGATAGGTTTAAATTTTCTGTTGTAAATTTGGCTCCTGGGATATTGTGCATGGCTTCAATAATCATCCCCACCAATTAAGTTATTAAAAAAATGTAACGTAATTATTTGATATCATATTGTTATCCATGACTGTTGGTAGATTTAAAATAAGAATTTTTTAATCGCCAATACAAAACGGCTGTAAGATTTTGTTGTTATAGTTAACTCAATTTTTTACTTTCTCCCCCCTATACAACGTATATGGAGAAAGTATTGTTTTCCTGGTATCTGTTTCCTGATACCATTTATTTTACTAATAAAAACATTTATGGTTGAAAATAACTTATCGCCTACAGTATATAAATTAATTCTGAGTCTATTTTGTACAAATCCCTTATTTAAAGCTCAATGCTTGATTTCCAGCACCGGGTCCACTAGTAGTAATGTAATGTAATTGCACATTTTAAATTCGTTTTTATTCAAATCCCTGTTATTTCTATGTGCGTTTAGTATAATGGAAACTTATTTAAACTCAATTGATCATTGAAGATAATGATTAGGCCTACTGTAGATTTTAAAAGTGCGTTTTACATTGTTATTAAATGTAATATCGAAATCAAGAACAACATGTCCGTTTTTAACCCACGCGATATGGGCAGATATGGAATAGGTGCGCCCCCACCAAAATTTTTTCAACCTCGCAACTGGATAAATGGTCAGGGTTGATATTTTTCAAGGCTTTTCATGAGACCAGCAAATATAGTAGAGCGATTTATCTTTTATGATTATTATTGCCATAAAAGGAATAATTTAATCATTGGAAATATATGACGGCCATCAGAAAAATTAACGTGGTTTGAGGAAGTTTAATGTAAGAATAAAGTTTGTTTTTCACATACAAAAATATTTTGAAAAAATCAAACAATTCACCCCTTTTTTAAAGTTATGAGTCCAAGTTTAATTTCAAAGTACAGATTCATATGATTTATATGGATTAACTATGAAAAAAACTTTTGCTCGCTAAACAAGATCAAATTGGCATTGTCAAAGTTGTAGATTAGCTTACAAAATACATGTGTTTATGAAGTAAATTGTATGTATTTATAGCCTAAGAGTTTGCAAAACCTCTTATCGGCGATTATTTTGTTATCATACCTTTTTGGTAACCAGCCAGAACCAGATAACAAATGTAAAACCAATCTTCACTTGCGTCCCCAAAACCCTTACGCTACGCTCCTGGGCACGTGCCCATTTTGGCCAACTATGGAAACGGGCCTGAAGAACAACATTATAGTAGATGCCCAGATGCCATGCGAAACCCTACTCCTGCTCCTGCGGGGAAATCCAAGCCGGTCTTGAGTTTTATTTAGCTGAACACTGCCTGCCAGTGTTGCCAGACGTGGGGATTTTCCGCACAGTGGTGATTTTCAGCCAAGAGAATTGGTCGATGGGGAATTAGTGGGGATTTAAGCTTTGTGGGGAATTATGTGGAGATTTTTGAATTTTGGCCAATTTTTTGTTAGTTGTGAACTTGACTTATGATCAGCAAAGAAAATGGGAAAAACCGCTCCGTGAATCATGGTATTTGACTATTTTTAAATAAGCATTAGCAATCGTATATTTTATAAGTTATTATTAATTATTTTTTATATTTTAACGTCCATTGTTGTGGATAGAAGTTTGTGCGCAAGGTTTCGTTTGGTTTCGTAGGTGCCCCTTGTAATTGAATCGCTTTGTCAAGTAAGTGATTATTAAAATTTAAATAAAAGCGTTAAAAACTTAAAATGTTTCAGCAATTGTGAGTTTGAGTTGTTATATGAGTTTTTTCTCTAGCCTTGATAATAACGTACCCTTTTACTAAACTTAGAAAGGGGGGGGCGCCAAACGATACTTTCGCCTAGGGCGCCTAAAACTCTTGAGCCGGCCCTGTATGAATCCGATTAAAATGGCGGGTCTAATAAACTTTTGAAATATCTAATCCATTCCTCAGGTGCAATATTTCCAACTACTTTAACACTGCTGCGTTTAAAACTATTTAAAGCTAACCAGAACGATTTTGCGTCAGATACATTATTTTAGTTGTCAATTGTTTTCTCAAAATACGATCTTTGTTTGGCCCTCCAAATTGACTTAAATTGCCTCCTAACATGTAAATAGTTTGCCTGATCCTCTGCACAGTTAGATTTACGAAATGATTTAACAATTTAAATTGTCGCTTTCTTATTGATAAACACTCACTACATCAAACCATTTATTTATATTTTTAAAATTTAAATTAATTTTGTCACTTTGTTTTGATTGAGCTGAATCAGTAATAATTTGCATTATGTTGTTTAGATTCTCTTGGTTATCCTCAGAAAATTCAAAGCCGCCACTACACTTTACGCTCAACTCTAGCTCGATAAAACTTATTGTCGTTTTTAGTCCAATTAATTTTGGGTGATATAGTAGTTTTCATCACTAGGAACGAAAGTGGCTCTTTTTAGTACGAGATCGTAATTTACAGGCGAGGCGCAGCCGAGCTTGGAAATGCGATCGAGTACCAAGGAGACAATTTTGCTCCGTGTGATGAACAAATATTTTCATCATTATGCATAAATGATTGTAAGTTGGTAATTGTAAGTTCTTGCTTTATGCGGACGATCTAAAAATCTTTACGAATATCGAAGGGGTATCCGATTGTTTTAAACTTCAAGGTGACTTGGATAATTTATTTCAATGGAGCCAAACCAATTTGAAGTTTCATCTAGATAAATGTTTTGTAATGCGTTTTTCTAGGAAGTCTGAAGGTAATCTTGTTAATTTCAACTACAAAATGGGTGATGCATCACTAGAGTCTAAGCATATCATCAAAGATCTAGGTATAATGTTCGATGAAAAGTTCACCTTTGTGGACCATGTTTTATCAACGTGTAGATCTGCTTTTGCAATCTTGGGCTTCATTCGTAGGTCAAGTAACTTCTTAAATAATATTGAGATCATCAAACTTCTTTATTGTTCCTTGGTACGATCACGTTTAGAATTTGGTTCAATTGTTTGGAATCCGTACTATGCCTATTCTTCTGATTTAATTGAGTGTGTTCAAAAACGATTTTTAAGATTTTTATACTTCAAGAAGTTTGGTCACTACACAACAGATATTCCTCACTCTAAACTCTTATCTATGTTTGAGCTCGACTCACTGAGGAAGCGGCGGCGGGTCGCTGTGTTGGTTTACCTGCATCAACTGGTCGGCGGCGCGCTCGACGACGCAACTCTCTGTTATCTAAACTTCAGTTCAATGTTCCTCGACATAATTCCCGCTGCCGTCTGATGTTCTCTCCCCTTTACTCTCGAACTAATTTAGGTCTCAATTCTCCGTTAAATGTCATGGGTAGAATTTTTAATTCTTTGCCAATCGAATTAGATATTTGTTGCATGTCTGTTAATAAATTCCGTAATCAAGTTTTACAAAATATATCAGATTGATAATTATATGTATGTTATTTATTTTTCATGTTTGTAGAATCTATTTATTGGTTTACTGATCGTTACTGATTCAATGTTTATTCATTTGAACTACACGTTAAATTTAGAATTTAAATTATATTTAATCTGTTGATGCATGTATTTATTTATATGTTTTTTTTTTATTTGTGAATGCAATTAAGGCATTACAATGCATGTATTGTGTGACTAAGCATGAAGATATTGAAGATGGACATAAACAATTTTTCCCAGCATGAATGAACTGATTGTTTTTTAACGCTACATTGTAATTGGGTTTTATACCTGTTTTGTAGTGTTTTGTCATTAAATAAATAAATAACCATTTAATCGTTAAAAAATTAGACTACATAATTTTGAGTTATCCAAAATAGTCAACGTCATTTACACATCTGTTAGTTGTTTACAAACACAAGTTAAGAAATCGTTCAACCAGACGTAAAATAAACAAATTTTGACATTAGAGTACGGAAAAACTCACCATACCCTGTTCGAAGTGATCCAAAAACGATTCTAATCACTCTAATCATTCTTAATAAGACAGGTACCTCATGGAGGACGTTACCCTGAATATGAGTGAAGGATGAGTGTGATGATCGTGATGGTAGTGGCGCGATCTTGTAGCCTTGTTACTGTCTGCATTTTGCGTACGATTTAGAGAACTAAAAAAGGCTGTTTTCCAGACAGTATGATGAAAAATGAATTATGTGTTTACAGTCGCTTAAAGCCACACTTTCGTAATTTATTTTACAACTAAATTCAATAGGCAAATGATCTGTCCCTGTGTGATTGACAACTTGTAGAGTTTTTATTTAATAAGACTATTGTACCCCCCATATTTCTCCCATAGTTTGCCGTTCTCTCTGCAAATTTGGCTCTTAACTTAAACTTGTGTAATTTTTGTAGCAAGAAATGTGAATCACCCTCTGAAATAAACGTTTCCAAAAGTATAACAATATCATAATTTTCTAAAAATTCTAAAAAATATAAATCATTTAGCTTTTCTTTTAGCCCACCCACATTATAAGAAACAATTTTCAAATAACCTAAAATACTTTCTCTAGTCCATTTCTCTGGGTGGATTGGCGTGGAGTCCTCAGTGCCCCTGCTGTGCCGCTGATGAGTAGCTGCTCCCCTGCATCCCCGCTGGAGCCTGGTTGCTGGGCGTCCTCTCGCTGTTGGTCTCGGTCCCGCTGCTTCCAAGTAGGTTAATAAATAGCAATAAAGTCTCATTGAGCTCTAAATTTGTGTGTTTTAATGCAATCATCAAATTTATGTGATGTTATGCATGTCATGTTTGGGGGTTTTTAGATAGCGACAACATTGAATCTGTGCAAACGTTACTTATTAAAATAGTTTTCCGGTTGCCAAATAATACCAATAATTATTCTTTATTTTTAAAAAATGGTGTCAGCAAATTACATATTTACACTCTCCAAATAAATGAATATGAAGAATATTTTCAAGGTGTTGAGTTAGGAGTCGCAATGTTTACCGATTATATTAGCTGAAGAGGTGATAAGGAAAAATGTTAGTTGGTGTAGCGTTTGGAAAAAGTTGGGGATAAAATTTGGTCTTCCGATTAATCTTAATTTACAAAATATTAATTTGGATTTAGGTCGAGTCGAGGCTCAACTAATAAGCGTGGTAGATGCATTGCGAGATAAGTGGAGGTCAGAACATTTAGGCAGAGCGCGCACATCGGCGTTTCACTCTCAATATTATTACAATCGACTTTGATCTTGGTGACGGAAGGTTTCTCTCAAATTTTTTGGATATAAATAATATTTCGCGAATAATCAAATGTAGAGGGGAACTTCTGAATATAAATTTTAAACCATGGATTATTGGAAAAAAATTATTCTTTTCCATTTGTAATCTAAATGAAAATGAAACAATTTTTCAATTAGTGGAAAGGTGCCCTGTGTTTAAAGACCTAAGAAATACTCATTTAGGGAAATCAATTGTAGATCATATCGAGTTTGTATTGTACCTCAACGGGAAGGATTGGCGGAGTTTAGGGAACTACATAAAAGTCGCAGTAAATATAAGACGGGAACTAGTGCAAGAATTTAACTTTTAGACATTTCTTAGCCGTTCATAAAAAGTGAAAATACTTTTCTTATCTTTTATGTTGAATACCTTTTTATGGTCTTTTATCTGAAATAAACTTTTAGTTTATATATAAATAATGTTTCTTCTACCTTTGTAGGTTTTTTCACTTTTGTGTAATTTATTTTTTTTTTGTTCATAGTGCAAATGCCTCCAGAACTGTATTCGAATTAAAACTAGGTTACAATACCTTTCCGTCGACAGTTCCCAACAAGTCAACTTATTTGACTTGTTGGGAACTGTCGACGGAAAGGTATTGTAACCTAGTTTTAATTTATTTTTATGATAACAGCTTTTAATAGTATATGTATGAAAAGAAATAAATTGTATTTAATTTATTAGTAGTTTTAATCATTTTATTGTATTCTTAAGGAGCATTGTAGAGTGATGGGAAGTTAGCCAACCAAACATACGGTCCATTAATTGACCATTGTTTAATTGTGCTACCTGTTTTGTTTATCTTGAAAAACTTATGTAAATAAAGCACCTTTTCTATTCTATTCTATTCTTATCGAAAGTACAGTACCCTCGATTATACGAGGTCTTCGGGACCGAGGCTACCTCGTATAACACAGAGTTTACATGTGTTTTGAGGTCGGGCTGAAATGAGACCACTTCAAATTGTTTTATCAAGTATAGTATTAACAAAAAATGGGACAATGTAAGTCCTTTCGAGTTAAATATAACGTTATTTTAAATAAAGACACTTTGTTTTACACATTACTGTAAAGCTTAGTAAGAAAATAAAAACGTGCATTTAAGCTTAGAGCTGCCTCGGATAACCCAGAGTCTCGGATAATCGAAAGTGTACTGTAATCGAGAACAGTTGAAAACCAAACTCAACATCACAGAGCTCTATCTTAAATTATATCATTGTCATGTGTTTGGAAACACAATTTTATTCATACGGACTAACCCCATATCTACATGTGTGACTGTTGGAGACTTCATGTCTAAGAAGACTGGAGCTAAGCTAAGGCTGCTTGAAGAACTAATCATCACTATAGAAAAAGTGCTGTTTGCTTTCTCATTTCTGGCACTTGGGGGAAATGCAGTATGATAAATGAATAGTAAATCATCTGATAGTGTTTATAATGTGCATTGGTTTACTGTAGAATTAAAAAGTTTGATTGTGATACACACTGGCACACACCCACCACTACGTACCCATTACCATTCTACTAGGTACAGCTGGATCTGTATATTAATCTCTTTTTATTTCTTGCAGAAATTTATGAGCTAATGTCTAAATTAGTAGCGCTACATTTGTATAAAAACAAAATTAAAATTTTGAACTTAGTTTACGGCGACAGTTTAATGTTGCTAAAATAGGTCAATACCTAGTGAGTGCAACAAAGTACATGGCATGCCTCATCACTAAAAACCAATTGAACACGTGCTTGTAAAATATGTTCGCCATCTCAGGGAAACTCTTGGAAAGGTTTACTGTCGCCATTAGATGTTGGAAGGAAAATATAACAATAAATGGTAATGCTAATATGTAACTCTTTATTAATGAGCTGCAGCCCTTAAAAATTAAACACACAATATGGAATTAGGTAAGAAGTAAATCAAACAAAAATTATTCACAATAATTGCTTCCCAAACTTGGAAAAAATCATTTGTTGGGGTTTATGTGAATCACAACCGGCTTCAAAAGAGTTCTCCATGGCGTCCTCCACCATCCTGCAAAAAATATGACATTGATTGTTTTAAAAAATTAGTTACAGTTTTTTCAGGCATAGTATGAATTAAAATAAATAAAATTACTCAGGCGGTAGCTTAGAAATAAAGAGCTCGCCAGGTATGTCAAAAGTCGCTAGCTTGATGCCAGCCTCCCTCAGTAATCGTGCTCAAAGTAATTGTTTAATTTTTTTGTTTATAAAGCATAATATATTTTTTAAGTCTTCATAACTCAATGAATTACTAACTGCAATTAAAGTTATTTTTAAATAAATCAAAATTCATTTCTTAGATTAATAAAACGGTAAACATTCAAGCAAGCATATTGTTCACTTTTCATCAGATTATTAATTCAAATTTTGAAAATTATGATTGTTATTGGTTTTGATTTTTTATGATCCAATGTCATAATTTCTCCCAACACAGCACTAGCAGTTGTATTTTAGTGCGGCCTTGATTAGGGTCTATTTGTGTCTGTAGTATCACTATGTCAAAATGCTGGCCTTGTAGACACCAATAATTTTTATCCGAATGCTCGATACCATTGATTGCTACACCTTTAAATTCATTCAATGCGACCAATCAATGACATGTTAGATATTGATCAAGTGCACAAAAATGTGTAGCAAAACAGAAGAACTATGAAATAGGGGAAAGTTGCCAATATCGTACCACTTTTTGGTTTTCGTTTTTTATTTCATAATGTTAACATTAAAAGAGATATGGCCTTGTTTTTTTTTAAACAGGTACCTTTTTGGAACATTAATATAGCAAAACTTGAAGCAAATATTGATTTTTGTAACTAGGCCTACTGTGATTTTTTTGTAAATCCTTGCAAGTGGTAGAATTTACATGGTTCCCACTCAAACTGAATTTTAAAATTCACGGCTCTTTCACGGTTTTTAAGGTCCAAAAATTACGAAATTTACGGTCTAAATATAGGAAAAAATGTTGCCGCCCGCACAGTTTCACAGAGAATAACAGGTTGGGGGGGGGGGTAGCGAGGAAAAACTCGGCAGACGCATAGCTCCGGTGGCGGCGCCAGCACAACGGAGAAGTAATTTCTGTACCAATAGAATTAAACTGTGTAATATTTTAGGTAAAACAAACTATACATGACGGAAAAATAATTTTAAATACAATGCAATTAAATAAATTACAACTATTTCACAAAATACAATGTGATTTTAACATTATTGATTACTTAAGAAAACAGAAAACATTGTACTGGCGATTGAGGAACACGCACGCAACTTAAATATTTTTAATTTTTAACGCCATCCTCTCTTCCTTCCTTCCTTTCTTCCTGTCTTTCTGCTTTCTATCCGCCCACACAATGCGCAGAGTCCAGTGCGCACTGTCGCACTGTATGTTGCCATGACAACCATGTGTCGTCATAGCAACGAGCCAATCACGCACTGCGTTTTAAGACAACAAACAGCCGTGTAATGAAAGACAATATGATAGTCTGCGCTTGCGTATGTTGCCAACCTTTCGTTGAATATTCGATAGTTCATTTATTGCGTCTTGACCGAGTTGAAGTTCGTGATTATCAACTCTCTAATCATCGAAAACTCGAAATATGATCTATATAACACGTATTAAAATAATGTCGTGTTTGTTTAAAAATTAATTGCAAGTTATTAAATACACTTCAATTACATTTTTTTTTGTGAAATAGTTGTTTTGCAAAAGTTGAAAGTAAAAACGTGATTAAAAATAATTCTTGTTGCCAGTTTTGGACACCGGTTAGGCGCGCCGCCTGGTTAATATGCCCCCGGATAAATCGTTGTTCTACTGTCCGTAAATGTTAGTTAATGACACAACGTTGGTTGCCTGCAGGCATGTTTTCCAGCAGCCGAAGTTAGGGCCTTGTTGTCATTCAAACAGTGCAATGGGTAGTGAGTGATAAGTAGAGGTCTGTGGGTACCCGAAAATTCGAGTAGCTTCAAGGAATTACGTGAACCCGAGTGGTCGGGCGGGTTCGACACGTCTCAGGCTTAATTCGGCGGGTTTTTATTACACGTCGGGTCGGGCGGGTACCTACTACCCGAAAGAAATCGGGTTGACGATACCCGACACACTACCCGAAAGAAACCCGGAACTTTAAAAATGTTCAACAATAAATGATTCGCGCCAAGCTTCTGACTTACGGCGTCCACGCAATATTATAACGAGACGAACAAGGATGGTCGCGATCGCGATGTCAAACTTCGAAGCGATCTTCACTATACGTCTCAAAGTCAATGGTCTCAGTCAGACAACCAGCCGTCCCCTTGCCGACTCAAAACTATCGTACGCTTACTGCTTGATATCGTATCCTCGTATAACAACTTAAAAGGACCGTTGCTCCTTTTGACGCAATGAAATAGTCGTACAAACACTAAACAGCTTTGAATAAGGTTGAATTTCTAGCCGAGCTTATGATACGAGAAGTCTTATCGAGAAGATGATTTTTGTGATCTATTTTTGGTCACGTTAAAATGGAAGAGCGTGTCCTTCCCACGAAAAACGTACACAAACAATAATCCTGAGTGATAAGAAAAGGGCGTTGACAGGTGAAAAAATATCATCTCCAATTAGATGGAATTCGGAGTTTCTGCTATATTTAGTTGACCTTGGAGAACGACAAAATATACACCAGTTTATAGTTTGATCATAGAATTTCTCTTGAATGACAAGAGATCAAAATTTCATTTTTGTCTCAATCGATTTATACTAAAAATTAGACAAAAAATATTAGCCGTAATATGTTGTTGTAGGACAAGTCGTTTGGATTTTCGCATATAGAAAACAAAATACGCAACAAAGACGTTCGTTCTGGCGTCATTTTTAAAGAGTTTATTTATTGTCACAAACATCTTGAACGATGATACAAAAAACAGAAAATGATTAGAAACAAGCAGCGGAGACATCGATGCATTAATCGGTAGTTGAAAACCGATGAATCGTACAATAGAAGGAATGTAAAGAATAAGAAAACTATAAAAACACACACATTTGCTGCATACACAATATTGATGAATAAATAAATAAATATTCTAAAACTATGTTGTCTTTCATGATTCTTAGTGATTTGACCAGGTATTTGACTTTATTCAGTAGTTTGACAAGTTAGTTCACCAAAGGATACCATGTAGTGTTTGACACAGTAAAGTGTAAAGAAGAAATTAGTATACCCCTAACCTACCTAATAAATGAATCAATGAAAACTGGCCAATTTCCTAATATTTTGAAAAAATCCATTGTGAAACCTATTTTTAAAAAAGAGAATCCATACGACTGCATTAATTATCGACCTATATCCATCCTCTCAACATTTAGCAAAATATTTGAAAAAATAATCCTAGAACGTTTAAACTTATTTCTTGAAAAATTCAGCATTATTTCTAAAAAACAATTTGGCTTTAGAAGAAATACAAGCACTATAAATGCTGTTTATAAACTAATTGAGAACACAGTTAACTCAATTGATAAATTGAAGACTAGATAGTCTTCAGCTATCTAGTCTTCTCTCTCTTCACCTTTCCATCCTTCCCTCCCCCTTCCAAGGCAACCGATCGCGTTCCACCATTACCTCCCCAGTCTCCACCCCTCCTTCCCCAGCCACAGTGGAATCTCAATCTCAGTTTAGCAGGCCCTACCGTCTAGCCCTGTACGTACAATCTACGTCTTAAAGTACACAATTGCTGTCTTCGTCTTGGGACTGTGAATCATTTTTAATGTCTCTAATAAATTGATAAAAATATTTCTTTATAATTTAATAAAAGTATTGGCTATTTTAAAATTGGCTGATTTTAAAGGTCTGATGACGAAATTCACGGCTCTTTCCAGGTTTTTTCATGGTTTGCCAAATTCACGGCTTATTCATGGTTTTTAAGGTTTCACGGTTGAGTGGGAACCCTGATTTAGGAAACCAGTTTTCCAAATCGTACCAGCGAGTTCCTAAATTGTACCACATGTAAAAATAAAGCACGCACCTTTAAAATAGTAGCAAAGAAAACAAAGATAAAACAAAAATATGTTTATTTAGGGTTTATAAGTAAATATTAACTATAAAACATATAATATAATGTATATAAGTAAATCTATAAAGTAAATATAACGTAAAAAAGTATATCGATATTTCATGATCTACAATATACCAAATATTGTCTATTTTATAATTAAATATAAAGTTCAATTAAGTATAATATATTCCTATGTATATAATATAGGGTATAGTATAATAGGTATGACGTACCGGTAAATATTTTATGAAAATACTATATGAAAATTCAATGATTCGATTTGAGAAACCATTGGAGGTACAATATGGGCAACTGGGACTTTTTTCAAACAAAACCTCAATTCCAACCTCAAATAAAAGCTATCATGTGATCAATACTACTAAAATAAAGTACTTTAGAGTTACTTTTAAAATGTATATCGGAAATTAATCAGAACCTAAGTTGTAAATCACTATTAGCTTGCGTGTGGCAGCTGAAAACTACATCAGTTTCTGACAAAACATAAAAACTAATTTAAAATTAAGAATACTGCAAACAATTCAGAGTAAACTATTGCCCACTATTCAGACTCATAGATAGTTTCGTTTTAAGGCACGAGAGCTCTCCTGTATCGCTTATTGTCTGAAATATCGCCATGGTATGATTTAGGAGGCGGTACGATAATGGCAACTTTCTCCTATGTGTTTGCATTTTTCATTAATAACTGTGGATAAAATGTATCACTAAACTGTCATTTGGAAAAAATCTCAATTTTGTAACAGTTAACTTCAAATTACAGTTATCAAGTAACACATTAGCCAATAATAGCTAATAAATAGACTATGTGAAGAGACTAACCTGTCCATCCAGCCCCAGACATGCGTTGCATTGTGGTTGTGTTTGGAACTGCCAATCGTACGGAGTTTGCTATAAACATTGGCGCAGCAATGGGGATATCGGCCAGTGTTGACACGCAGCCTGCACAAACAATAACTCAAACACTTAATTGGTCATATTACATTTATTTTATTCCAGCATAGCTGGTGGAAGACATGACAAGCCAAAAACTGAGGAACTAACATTATTGTGTTGATAAAATTGTCTATTCCTATTAGCTTTACCGTTATAGACTCCAGAATATATACCTAAATGTTATAATTTTCAAATACAATTCCGCAGACGAACCCAGAGCCGAGGAGAGCGGTTGCGGGCCCTGGGGCTGAACAATCACGGACCTCTACTGTACCCGGCCCCTATACGATACACAGGTACAGTAGAGCGCCGATTATCCGAACTAATTGGGGACAAGGGGTGTTCGGATAACTGAATATTCGGATAATCGAACATGAAAAGAGAAAATTGAAAAATTATGTATGTAACGTAATTCTTACCAGTAAAAAGGCTAAAAAATTATCAAACAAAATTATTCACTAATTTTATTTTGAAATCGATGAGAATACATGGGTATAAATTTTTAAAGAACAATTATACATAGATACAGTACACTATATAATTATTATTTAGGGAAAAAGTCCAAAATTTGTTTTTACTTTGGCCCTGACACTTTTTTTGGCGCACAAATTTGAATTGCTTGAGTATCATGTTGAAAATATTAATTATTACGGCGTTCGGTTAACCGACGGTTCGGATGACCGACGTTCAGATAATCGGCGCTCTACTGTACATCAAATTGTCACACATTGAAACAACTTATATTAGAGTATTTTAATTAAGCCATACCATAACTTGACAGTAACTGTTTTATTTTGTAATTAATTTAACTCTTATAATAAACTGTAATTAAATGCACTTTATGATGAGTCCAGGGGGAGGGGGCTTCCGGGTTGAAGCCCCCCCTCCAAAGTACTGGAAAATCAAATGTTAACAGGGAAAGGAAACTTTTCTATACAACTATCGAATCAGTAACATCATTAAAATTGGTACAGTAACCACAAACTACTTTAAAAAACCACCTAGGCTAAAAAGTAAGCCATTGTTTTGAAATAGGCCTTTCTCAAAAAATCGGAAAACGAAACAACAAAGACAAGAAACATAGAATGATGAGATGATGAAATTAGGTTGTTGGTAGTTTTTTGATAGGCATAGCCTACAAATACAGTTTAGTCATATAGTCAGTTAATTTTAATAAAATATAGTTATAATCATTCATATATAGGCCTAATTCAAATTCAACTTATAAACTTATTTTATTTAGTTTTAATAGGTTAATAACAATGTTTTTTCGATAAAGAAGTTTCTGTACGTAAGTTTAAGTGTATTATATAGTAATCTATTGTGTAATACATTTTGTCTAATTCTAATCAGCATTAAGTTAGTAAAAGGTATTTTCAACAGGTAGATTTATGTCTAGCCTATATCGTTTGAAAAAAAATTAAAATGTGAATGAGGTTAAAAGTAATTTACATATCATAGCTCGATAATCACAGATTGGTAATTTGTTTTACTCGTAATTTTTAAAACGAACGATTTCATTTTAGATCTTAGGTTATATTTTAAGTTATTTAATAGGTTAAGTGACGATTCAAAAAATATCGAATCGATCAATAAATTATATATATCAATTCGATAGCTAAAACTATAATGGTTACGGACATGAAAGCGTCACCATACTAAGTCTGAATTGTACATTAATTTTACCAATATCATGCAGTTCCTTTTGCCATTTCATTAGGAGCTCCTTGAAAAAGGTTAAATGCATCATTTCATTTATACAAACAAAAAGAATTAGGTAGGCTATTTGAATATTACAAAATAAAACATCTTTACTTTACTTTACTTTAATACATTAATCTGAAATGGCGACCTACCCAGGTACTTAGTTATTTTAACTCAAGTATAAATGAAAGATGAGTGTAGGATGATTGTGGCTGTTGTTGATCTTGTAGTCTGACTAAGGCCGACATGTTCTTTAGACAGAACTGTTAACCTCTTAAAGTCCGGGTATTTTTACTACCATATACATGCCCGGTCCGGGTTATTTTGGAGATTTTTGGAGACTGTCAATCGGTAAAAATAGCATTTCATATTCATGATCACTTTCACTACTCTCAGATTCGTCACTAAATCTATCATTAGTTATAAATTCCGCTATTTCACAATCGCGAAGAAAACGCCGGTCACTTGAAGCCATTTCGTTTTGTTTACAAACTGAGCAACAGCTGACGACGCAACTAAAAATGTGCAGTTCATTTCGTTTCCCAGTGTTCCCACCCGGGAAAATAACAAAACCAAATATACCATTAGAAAGCTCGTTTTCTGGCAAAAAAATACATATAACTTGTGACAGAAACTTTGTTGGTCTGTGAAGTCAAGGACCGCTGAAACCGAACGATGTCTGATCCCGCCTATAAGCGGGCGTGGACCAGCGGCGGGCTGGGGGTCATCCCGCATATGCGCGAGCGTGGACTTCAAGAGGTTAATTAATAGCCTAACAGCCAATGGCAACCTACAGTTTAATGTGGGATCAGAACCACAATCTCACCAATGAATTTCGAACTGGTCTAATTATGAGGATGGGCTCTATGGATTAACGTAGTACTCACTAGTGAGGACGTTAATCCCCATTAAGGAATACCACATCCACAAACTATCGCTTATAACTATCCACAGTTCGTGACTTCCAAGTAGCTGGATTACAGGACACGCCACCATTCCATCAAAGATCATGAATGTTCGACTGAAAATATCTCATAATTTCATAGCCTACTATATGTATCTTTAATCCTATCACAGTAGGCCTACATCTGCTGCACTTATACTCTAAATTTAGGTCATATTAAAGCCTATCCGTGCACTGTAAGGAACTAGGTTTAAGTTACTTGTACAATATAACAAATTGTGTAACTGATGCTTTAAGACAGTTATTTTATTGGTGTATTTGTATGACATAATGAAACTATGGGTCCATGATTAATTAAGGTAGGCCTAGAAAGAACTGTGAAGAAACACTGACATTGGGCGCATTCAGCCGCAGTCACCGGTGGCTAACCGGTTACCATAGTCACTAATAGGAAAATCCACCGCATATTGGCAGTCAACAATGTCCGGTTACTTACCGAATCCACCGTAAACACAACATCGGTGGATGCACAACAATGATCGGTAGGTAGTACATCCACCGCTACGGTTCACTTATTGTAGGTTGGTAGATTACCCAACGGTGACTGCGGCTGAACGCGCCCAATGACAGTCAGTTATATAGGTTACAGAGGCCTATCCTCCAAAGAGGCACATTGCATCTTGCATTCCTACAAGAAAACTGGTTATCTTTACCTGGTTCACTTCTACGAAGTCCTCAAGACTTGCGAACTTTGGGGTTGCAGTTCCATCTGCAAACTCGATCATAAATTATTATAACCAAAACTGGTCTAAATTTTGCTTAACCTAAATGTTAATAGAACCTACATTTACTGCCATTGCATCACTACCTAATTTCGTAGTTCCTTTAGGAGTAGACAAAATAACTGTACTAAATCAAAACACTGAATTTCTTTGCCCGAACACGATTTTCTAATCCTAGCTACAATTTAATTACAGGTAATTGTTCGACGACAAACACACCGATCCTCATCTTAATAACAAATCACCGCCATCTTTGACATTTAGGTAATCCTGACGTCATAACCGTTCCTATGTAAAGAACTGTTCTTCTTGCAACTGCAGAATTGAACGACTCTTTAGACGCTGTGCGACGACTTGTACTTTAGACGCTATGCGACTCCTACATTTTTAGACGTTGTGGGACTAAATGTAAATTTATTTAGACGCTATGGGAATCCCCGATTTTAGACCCTATGCGACAGTCGTGTTTTTACTTTATAAAACAAAATTATGTTTAGAAATTACAAAATGTGGTTCGTCGCATAGTGTCTAATAAAGTTACAGTGAGTCCCATAGTGTCTAAAATTTTAGACGCTGTGAGACAAAATATTTTTAGACGTTATGGGACAGATTAACTATTAAACGCTATGGGATTAGACGCTATGGGACCCACCCACCTAAAGTACGTTTGCAGAAAGTTGTTCTAGTGTAAGTTGTTTCGCGAAATACTGTACTGCGTGATTCATGTTGTGCTTAAAGCTATTGATGGAAAATAAATACGTAGATGTTTACATAAAAGCACTTAATAAAAATTAACTAAGTTAATTTTTATTAAGTCCTTTTATGTAAAGATCTACGTATTTATTTTCTATCAATCGCTTTAAGCACAATAAGAATCACTCAGTACAGTATTTCGCGAAACAACTTGCACTAGCGGCAAACGCACTTAATCTAAACAAACCGGTAAATTCATTAAAATTGAAAGTCTAGCAAACAAAACAAGAAAACGAAAATATAAAAAAAACAGACGACGACGATCGATATGTCGCATCGACGACCATCGATATATGGCATCGACGACCATCGATATATCGCATCGATCTTTTTAGTTCGTTGCACTTTATTTAGATAGCGCTGCTGTTCCCTTACCACCGAGTTAACATGGGAGTGCCATCTCTTTACGAAGTTCATTATTACTCTATGGCCCAAGTGAGCGTCTGCCGGTGCGTGTGTCGGAGTCGGAGTAAGGCCGCACTTTTTTTATTGTGTTCTTGGTAGGAGTGATACAAACCGGTTTGGGCGGAGTATTTAGCATAAGTTTTCTTTTTCCAAACTACTTTTACCCAAAGCGCGGGGAATTCCCCGCGTTGTTAGTAACTTGTTACCTAGGCGATTGTGGAATTTTAGAGTTTTGTCTCCACACGCCAATGATATTCTACCGTTAAATATGGTTTTATATGATTTAATATACTGTGTCGCCTGATTACTCGTGAATCATAGGCCCTTTTCTCTTCAGGTTAGGCTAAATTATTTTACTCTCGATTTTGAGATAAACAGTTGATCGAGTTGCAAAATACAAACAACATAATAACATCAAGATTTCATTTCGCGTTTCTTCACATTTATCAATCATTTTTGTTTCCGATTTCAATTAACTTTTGTAAGTAAATTGAAAAATGAGGTGGGTCATAGCAAAACGGGCCCATTTTTTTTGAAATTGGTATTTCGATGTTTCTGGTGTATAGACTCTTTGGGAGTCTATACACCAGACTGTGTGCTCACTTTATGTCAAAAATAGCTAATTCCTATCCAAAGCAATCCCATCGCGACTGTTGTGCAAAACTGGTCATTTAGCAGCCAACCAATGGTCTGCAATGTGTCACAGCTTATGATCACGTGACTTCCAGTTTGCTTCAGTGAGATGTTATCTTTACTACTGGAGTTCGCGCGTAATAGTAAACCAGCGACACCGTTGATTTTGTCAGGTTGGCAGAGCAAAGGGGAATAATTTCCGTTCTTTGAACTACTCCCCCAAAAAGAACAACTCAGCCAAGTGAGTTAAACGATTTATTCATACATTACATTTTTTACACAACGCCAATGTAAATACAATACCGCTCTTTCATAAGTAACAAAACATTCTACATAAACGTCGAACTCGGACTAACTACGAACAAACTAACTTTTTAAGAACAAAAGAAATGACTAACTGAATCAAACGATTCGTCGTTCCTGTTCTTTAAAGATTGTAATTCTCTTACAGAGTCGTTCAAAGAACGGAATTTATTCCCCTTGGCGCTGCCAACCTTACAAAATCAACGGTGTCGTATTTTCGTTCAAAATTGCATTGCCGCGCGAACTCCAGTAGTAAAGGCCAAAGAGTAAAGGTAACATCTCACTGGTTTGCTTACATCTCAACTTAGGGAAGTTTATAAAGGTTGCAGCTACTGTCAGTGTCTTTTAAAGTTTATCATTAAAATAATTATGGATAATCATTAGACCTTCGCGACGTGTAAAAGGGCGAAAGAATAAATCTAATCCCAAGGAATGTAAGAGATTGTGACGTTTTATTACTCCTATGGGAGTCGATACACCAGACTACAGTATTGAGATGTTACCTTTACCATGCACTGGAGTTCGCGCGACAATGCAATTTTGGACGAAAACACAACACCGTTGATTTTGTCAGGTTGGCAGCGCGAAGGGGAATAAATTCCGTTCTTTGAACGACTCTGTAAGAGAATTGCAATCTGCGTCCCCTTGCAATAAAAAGAAAAGGGCCGGTGGATTAAAAAAAGTGGGCCTTGCCCCCGGGAAAATTTGCAAAATGTGAAACCCCGTGTTTTAAAATCGTGTTTTAAGGCTATCTGAATACCTAGGAATGCCTAAAAGCAGATAGTCTAGAAATTACAGATCACAAAGCCCGAACTTAGGGCCGTGCGCCGACAGGGGCCGTAATGGTTGGAAATAAGGTATTTTTAGTAAATATGTGAGGCCATAATTTGGCTGCAAAACTTTGAGCTAAAAAGGCCTACCTTTTGACGAGGCCGTTGGGGTCTTCAAGGGGGCCGCACATTAATCTGGGCTTAGGGCCGCCTGTCGCTAATTCCGTCACTGGTGCCTGGTGCTGCGGGCTGTCATTCACAGTAACTTATCGAACAATTCATTGGATGAGCCATCGGCCACGTTGTTCCACAAAGACCGGCCTCAGCTCAGCATCAAAAGAGGCTGATTTTTATTTTGGTTTTGTGAACCCCCGGACCCCCCTCCACCCTGGGAGGTATGGAGTACCCCCAGCCCCCCCCCGAAGGGTGCTCCCTTCTTTCCTGTCTGGGGCCGGATGCCAGAAGGATGCCAGGGCCGTTTTTTCTTCCCAGTCCGCCCCTGACTCCGGTAATAGTATTCCGATCTTGATATAAACTTTCTTTTGTCCGAAAGGTATTTTTAAAATAAAACTTTTTTAATGAACATTTCCATCTAAAGTTCTTGGTTTCTAATTTTTCATCTGAAAACCCACATTTCCCATTTTAATTCCATGAAAAAGTCAAATTTCTCGAAAAAATATCTTTTTAGGGGCTTAAAAAGCCTATAGCTAAACATAATATGTTCTCTAGGTTAAAAACCTAATCGTATTCCAATTGGTAAACTATTATCGAAATAATGGCCTCAAAAAGACATACGCCCAGGATATTTTCCGAGTTGCCTAGTCCCAGAAAACAAAAATAATGTAAAATATCTACAATTTTAAAAGTGCTGGAATCTGAGAACACCTTCTTTACTTAGATTAAAACATGTGGTGCTGTGTTGCTATATTCAAAACCATGGGCTAGATATTAACAAAGCTAATACATGGTTAACTTTTTATTTACATGGTTATTTACATATTGAGGACGTAAAAGCTAGTTTACTATTGAGGTATTTTGCACTATAGTAAAGACAATATTGTTTTGATTTAAATTTTCTCCATATTATGATTAGGAGCTTTTATAGCCCCTTCAGGCCACTAGTTTTATACATTCCCTTAATTATAGGAATTCAATTTCTGTAAAATGTACAGTATTGCTCTGGAAATATTTTTATGCAAGTTGCTGACGGGGATTCAAGCTTTATTAAAATTTTTTGAGAATAAATGAAGCTACAAAAACTTGTTTATTCTAATATCCATAAAGCAAACATTGGAGAGAGAAGTACATATGTATGCTGCATCAGGAAACTAAAAATTTGGCAGCAATAATCAAGTAGATCTCAATTAGAATAAGCTACTTATCTAATTTCATTAAGATATGTTGAAAAATAAGCAACTACAACAACTACACTTCTTTTCCTAAAAGGGGTGTGGCTTCGCCCCCTCGAATTTGCCATTGGATGGGAGACCGCATCAAATTTTTTGTCAATTTTACGTAATGTTGGTGTAAATTGACATACTCATTACGTGACATTGCCCCAACGAAGTAGGACATTGTTTATTATATGGAAGAAACATGACTCTTTTTTACACGGTCGGATTTACATGATCAATGGCTCAAATGAAAGCCAAAGATCATTGGACTGTTTAAAGACCAGATTGAATAATGGGGCTTATTTATAACTTTAGATATAAATATTCAGGTAAAAATACATTTTCTGTTGGCTCTATAACTAATCTCTGACTTGTTATATTTAGGCAAAAAATAGTTCAAAAAATTTAAATGGTTATTTGAGAACATGTTGAGAACGAGACTACATTTTTTTAAACTGATTGCTCCGTTTTAATTAGAATGAAAATCTACTTTGAAATGATGTGTCACAACAATACATTCATATTTGTAACAATTATCTTGAATCCAAAATCGAGGATCCAAGATGGCACCTGAAAATCAATACCCCATCAAAATTAAGTATTTAACACCCAGCAACTACGGGCGGTGGTCCCAATTCAATATTTTGAGAAATGTTTGTTTGGATACCATACGTAAATACATTTTTTTCAATTTCTGTTTCTGTATTTTTCGGCCCTATGTACTTCGACCTTTAACATTCAAAGTTGCCAGTAGTGGGGAAGTGGCGTTTCTGGGCCAAAACGCATTAATCAAAAGTGGTGTTGCGGAGAACACAACTACATCCGGTTGGTGACGTCAGAGTCTGTGACGTAGCTGTGACGTGTTGGTGTGGGCATTTAAAGTTTAAATGACCGGAAATGGGTCAAGGTCAGGTGTGGATGTTTTTAAAAAGATCTTGCGTTTTCGGAAGATCCGAAAATGCAAGATATATTTTTTTTAATTTTTTATTTTACATTAAGGTTGAAAAGTTTGCTTTCAAATTTGAAAAGTAAGTTGTTGTCGGTGGTGAAATTTCTTGCTTATTTTCATTCTTTTTGTTGTTGTTGTAAGTTGGCAAAAATACATTCTTTTCGTTTTGATTGTTTGTTCCAAAGATTCCAAAGTTCCAAAGATAAACCGAACCCAGTGGTTATAAGTTGTTTTAGTTCTTCACTAAAAATTTCCAAATCCTTGTAGGTTGTAAGATTGATAGTGTTGTAGTGAATCCCGCGAATGTTGAGAGACATGACTAGAGTTGTTTACTCGACGAGAGGTGTAGCAGGAATGACTATTGCAAAGCCGGTGCTGCGGGTACCTCCGATGGTAGTGGGGGTAATGACGGGTGTTTGTTTAATCACTTTGAATTTAATCTTTGCCACAGTAGACCGAGCCGATGTTGCAATTCTTCTAGTTTATCCAACCGGTTCTTTTGATATGTTTTGCAACTACATTTGCAGTAGCAGAAAGAATTACATTTTGTACAAGCTTTTCCGTCAACTTGATCTTCGGGTATTTTAAAACATTTTTCTTTACAACAATAAGTTATAAGTGTTAGATTATTTCTTTTGGATGACATGTTGGTTGTAGCTTGTCTTAAACAGAACTGAGCCTGTCAACGTTAAAGTTTCGTATTTATATAAATTATTCGAATAAAATAATCGAATAATACCATCGATTAAAAGTTCAAGGTCATCCGTTTGAGTTTAAAAAAAATACAACATATCAGTATATAAAAACATATACTGATATGTTGTTTTTTGTCTTTTATTTAAAACATTTTTTTACAATATTTACAATGTTATTTTTGTGTGATGTGCAGAGTAAGTTCCGTAGAGTTGTTCCCGCTCATTCCGTGTGACACCAAATATAATGATCCTGGCTGAATTTCCCGCAGATCTTCATTTTGCAGCAACTGGACGAATCGTTTTGGAAGATATACTTGAAACTTTGGTTCATCACCTGGTGTATATGGTGCATCGGATAAAGATGCGACGACTGCGTCTCCAAGTGTTGTATCAACTTTTTTCATTTCATGAACAATATAATGTTTGTGTTCTTTTAGTTCTGAACATTTTTTGATAATTAGAGTATTTGATTTTGAATGAAAGTTGAATTGTTCAAGTAAAGATTGGAGAAACTGTTGTGATGACATCCTTCACAGGAGATGTTGTCTGTTCGGAGTATGGAGTTAGACTGATACTCGGGGTGTGTTGTGTCTTCGTTTATATAACCTTCAGAACCCCCACTACATTCTTCCGTTTGTTGTTGTAAGTAAGCAGCCAAGTGATATGCGTTTTGTAATGCGCATTGAGATTGGTTGTATTTGGGATCTATTGTAGAAACACAAATATTTTTAGTATCAAAGTGAAATGTTTTGTCCAGTTTTATGTTTAAAACTTCTTTGTTCGTGTACTGTCGTATCCAACTCTTTTTTTCCAATCCTCTAGTATATATGTGTGTAAATTGTTTGCAAAAATGAAACATAATTTTGTGTACATTGTTGTACGGTAGAAAACCTTCAAACCAATGGATATGATGAAAATTATTTGTTAGCCATCTGTTTGTTATTTTAGCTTTTGACTTTAGTTCATGGACAGAACACGGTGCTTCAAATAAAAACGGGTACGCTACTTGTGTAAGTAAATCTAAAATTACCAATTCTTTTATGATAAATCTATCATTGTTTCCGCGAAATGCTTGAAATTCAATTACACAAGGTTTTGGTTCCATTTCTTCATCCTGTCTGCTCATCATGGTGTCTGTTGATCAACTGTTTTCCACACCACGGTAGGTTAGATATATAAACCAGGCCGTAGAGTTGTAGGCGCGTTGGTGTATGTTTAACGTGGGCACCGTCCCCAGTAGGCCTACACCACGGTTTATCCTTTTGTTAAATTACATTGTAGTTTTAAACTAGCAAAGTTTCTTCTTCTGTATTATTGTTGTTGTTGGTTTCTTCTTCTGTAGCTTCCGTTGCAACTTCAGTAAAAGGTTCAAAGTTTCTTAACTGCCTCCACATTTCCACTTCGTGAGGTATTCTATTAAAGATGGATGTATCTATCGGTCCGTATTGTAAAGTGCTGTCTGGTTGTTTTTCGCATGCATCTACCAGATATTCCTTAATAACAGAGCTTGAAAATACTAATTGTTTCATATACCTGGTAATAGGTGATGTTGCATAGTTTAAAATGTAGAATTCTTCACGTGTAAGTAGAATTTTATTTTCAAATTGTGTCGAGTCTCTAATTCTTACTTGTTGTTGACCACGATGTTTAATAATGTCAATTTCATTGTCACAATCCAAAAGTCGAATGTTAGTTTTTCTTCCAAAGAAACTGTTGGCTAAGTAACATTCAATAAGATGTAGATGTTTTAAAAAGGAATCCCAAGCATTTTCTGAAAATAAAACATCTTTGTACCATGGCTTAGTATTACTGCGGGAGAGTAGTCTAATGATTTTACCAATCCTATCGACACACTTTTACTCATGCAAGATGAAATATGATAAAAGATGCGAAGGAAAACTTCAGTTAAAATGTTTGGTGGAATATTTTCTTCAAGTTTTCTTTTCTTTCTTACGTTTGTTTTATTATTTTCCAACTTTTTATTTTGTTTTCCAAACTTTAAAAAGTCATCTATTTCCTTTACAACATTTTCTTCAAAATGTTTATCATCATCATTTTCCAATAAAGGTGTTGTTTCAGAAACGCCTTGTACAACTGATAAAGAACTCATTTTGTTTATAATGCTGTAGACGATGTTACCCATACAACTGTAGACAGTCAACTAAACAATTTGCGTTCACGCTCCTGCTTTTATAACCGAGTGGTGGGGGTATTTTTTTCTTTTCATTTTACAAAACTGCTTTTACTATACCGGTTAAAGGTGTATATGTAACAATTTTAACATGTAAAATAAAACAATAAGCAGATGTATCTTTGGGTACATTTTGTTCAAATTCCATTTCTATTTTTACATCTACACTGGAAGATTTTACAGATTCATTTTGTTTGGAACAATCAACTACAACAATCGGATAGGTAGATTTAAATTGGTTTGACGTTAATAAAGGTGTGTTTGTTTTTCCATAATATGAATTTTGGAATCTTGCGTACATATCGTACAAAACGCTATACTTGTCTTTTGTAAAGTTTATGTTGAAGTTGTCGTATGGAAAGAATTGCGAGTTTAGAAACACCTTAAAATTTGTAAGTTTGCAATGATCAAATTCACCAGGATGTTTAGTTATTTAATTTCTTCTTTTTGTTTGTAATCCAAATATTACATATCTTGCCTTTTCCAAATGAGTAGAAGTTTTTACAGTCCATGTATGACGTTGTGTTTCCGGTAAAACCGGATATTCATGAAACTCCCAACTTCTAAATGGTATTACGATATCATGATCTGATTTTAAAGTTCTTAATAATGAAATTCTATATTGACCGAAAATTTTCTAAGTCCATAAGTAGGTCAAGGTCATTTAGATGAAGTCTTGCCCCCCCCCCGGTGGGACTTCAACCCCTTTGGGACTTACATTCTTGTTGGTGACCAAGGGTTGAGGCTTTAACAAACACCTAAATATTAATAACCAACGCGAAAACTAAACTCACCTTTTGGGACTTATAAGTACGTGAACCTCTTGTTCGTCAACAGGGATTAAAACATTTACAAAAAACCCAAATGTCAAAAAAAATCAATAAAAGATACAATGCAAAAACTAAAATCTTACGTTATTTAAAACTTTTACAAAATATCTAAGTCTAAAAAGTAAGTTTTTTTTAAATCAAAATATATAAGTCTAAAAAGTAGGTCTTTTAAAATCAAAATATCTAAGTATAAAAAGTAGGTCATTTAAAATAATTCTAAGTCCGAAAGTAGGACAACCAAAAATAGGTCAAGGTCATTTAAAAATTATAAAAAGGGGGTGGGGAAGCGTGGGGTCCCTACTTTATTCTATACTACTTTATTTCTATACTACTTTATTATAACTTATGCTACCCCTTAAATACTATCATGCATGCAGTTACGGTGTGATCAACACGTAAGCGAACTCACACACCTCACCGCCCTATCATATCTTAACCCCTACATAACATTCCCCCTATTCTAACTTATACTAAGTAATATTACAGTTACGGTGTGATCATCACGTAAGCGAACTCACACACCTCCCTATAATATTACACCTAACTTAATATTACAGTTACGGTGTGATCATCACGTAAGCGAACTCACACACCTCACCGTAATATTAACCCTGACAATTAAACCACGCAGGAAATAGAAAGGTAGGTGGATTGCCATTGCGGCCGACTATTATAGGAGGGCGCCTCTCCCACAATAGCCGAACGCAGTGTGTGCTTGACATAGGCCATCCCACACACCATGGTGAACATTACGTTACAGCATAACCCTCCACGTAAGCGGACCAGTTACACCTTCACCGTAATGCCAAAGAGAAATGTTGCGCGCTTGCTTATATCAGCGAGCTCAAGGCGGTAGCCTTGTCTAGTAGGTCAACATGCCGGTACCCGCATATGGTAGCGAGGTCGCTAGCCTCCGCTCTCACAACTTCGTCTGGCCTACCTTGACTACAAGGTTGTCGTGTCTGCTGCCTATAATAACCCCACTCGCCCGCCTTGTGTCATTCTGCCACTCGCCACCATCGCTGTTACTATCCATTCCCACGTTTTTCTATTTCATTATATCCATGTTTTCCAATTTTTCCATTTTATTATTTCTTTTATCTAATTATGGAATCCTCATCTGCCTCTTCATCCTACCCTATTCTTCTGGGTCTGCTCAAGAAACCTCTGCTGAAGAAACCTTCTATCCCAGTATCGATCAACCTTTCTGCAATCAACGATTTTATTCCACAAAAATCTTCTACTCCCGTCCTCTCCTCCATAAATGACATCATAGCCGATGCTGCAAGAAATTGAACCCCAATTATTTATTCATCCCGCACCAGTTGCAGAAACATCCACACCGCAAATTGAAGAGATTCCCATCGCTCCAATTTGTGACGACATTTTAAATGAAGACTGAATGGAATTGTGCGGAATGCACCCTTCCTCTACCCCCCAACTAATTCAACCCGCACCAACAATCAAAGAAACCCCCACCCCCCAACCAATTCATCCCGCACCACTAAAAAACATAAGACTAAAACAATTGAAGAAAAACAAAAAATATAACCTTTACAAAATTGAAGAAAACAAAATTTATATCTTCAACGAGGAGAGGACGAAAATTTATATCCTCACAACTCCAAAAACTAAACCACTACTTGTCCCAACAACTCCAAAATTTTTACTAGTAACAGCGGAGGGTGGAAAATTTAAAATAAATATCATAAATTAAACCTTATATTCCTTCCCCTCCTCAAACAAAGTCCACCCTGGTGGCAAAAACGGCCCTTCTAAGGGCCACCCTAAGACTTTCAAATTTAGGCTTTCGCTAAAGCCTCAACCCTTGGTGACTACAAGCGGTTCATATACCTCTAAGTCCCAAAGGTTGAGTCAATAGCGGGGGGCTTTCGCTAAAGCCTCAACCCTTGGTGACTAACAAGTGGTCTGTGTACCACTAAGTCCCAAACGGTTGGACGCTGAAGCCTCAACCCTTGGTGACTAACAAGCGGTTCACATACCTCTAAGTCCCAAAGGTTGAGTCAATAGCGGGGAGCTTTCGCTAAAGCCTCAACCTTTAGTGACTAACAAGAGGTCCGTGTACCTCTAAGTCCCAAAGGGTTGCGGTTAAAATTATGCAATTTGCTACGTAATTTTACTACCCACATGATGTAGTTTAGAAATATTTAAGTAAAAGAAAAAATAGAAAATGTAGATTTTTTCAGTTTTTGCGATATAACTTTTACACCATTGGTTTTATCGAAAAATGTTACTGGACCTTTTTTGTTTGTCTTTTAATTCCGCTTAATTTGAGTACCCGCACGATATATTTGGAGCATTTTTCTTATATCCACTGCCAATGTAAATTTTTTCAGTTTTTGCGATATAACTTTTACACCGTTGGTTTTATCGAAAAATGTTACTGGACGTTTTTTGTTTGTCTTTTAATTCTGCTTAATTTGAGTACCCGCACGATAAATTTGGAACATTTTTGTTATATCCACTGCCACCGTGTACGTCGACGCAACTCCAAAGTTGAACGGCGACGAGATCAAGTCACCTCCCCCCCCCGGTGGGACAAAACGGAGAACCCCCCTCCCCCCCCCGGTGGGACAAAACGGAGACCCCCCCCGGTGGGACTTCAACCCCTTTGGGACTTAGTCACCAAGGGTTGAGGCTTTAGCGAAAGCCCAAATATAAAAGTCTTAGGGTGGTCCTTAGAAGGACCGTTTTTTGCCACCAGGGTGGACTTTGGAGGTGGGAAAGGATAAAAGGTTTTACTCGGTAAAATTTATTCTCACCTTGGCACCTGTCTTTATTATTTTTAAGTATCTAGAGTTAAGAGGAATATGAAGTTTTTTTGGTAGCTCAATTACATAAATTTTGGTTTTTTCTGAGTTAAAAATGTAAATAGTAGAAGAAAAATGTCTAAAGATTTCATATTTTTGGTTAGGTTTCAGTCTTTTTAGATGAAATTTTTGCTGGGGTACGTTGGAAGATATAGGTGAAAGAGGTGGTTCGATGGTAATTTTGGTGCCGGTAAGAATGTTCTTTCCAACTTGCTGAAAAGGTTTTTGAGCAATAGTGGTTGTAACATCATACCAATCACGATTGTTATTCGATTGAATAATTCGTACCCCTAGCAGTTGAAGATAGGAAAACCAGTTATACCAAATCTCGGTGTACTCCGAGCGGTTCATATTGAAATTGAAGTAGGTGTTGTTAGGTCAGTGGCAAAGGAAAGAATAACTTGTTGAGTGTAGATTGTATAGTGTGTTACAATCAATAACTTGAGCACCTGGTGTGCCGGGTGATGTAACAAGGACAACGACTTCTATTGATTAACAACTGCCCACATACCACAGCTCCACAAGCCTCCAACAAGGTTGACACTTGTATTGATTAACCGCCCGCATGCCAAACCTCGACAAGCCCGCAACAAGGACAACAACGAGTATTTATTTCTAACTCGCGGCTCGCATACCAAAGCATGCAAGGTCACCAACAATATAAACCTAGCCCACTTAGACTCATTTATCTTTTATTGCAAATATTTCTTAAACCAAATGTTAAGAAACCATGTTTCTATTTAATCTCAACTGTACTTTAGTTTCCATTTCTTCAACTAAATATTTTAACTAAGTATTAACGTAATATAATAAAGTAGCATCTTTAAAATATTGTAACTTGTACAAAGTTAAATAAGTATTTCAAAACAATATTTTAAACCAAATGTTAAGAACATTTGTTTAGCCCTGAGATGTTCACCATACAACACCTACATTACTACTAACACTACATATCCAAAAATTGCGAGAAGTCTTTCATGGCGGTGGTGGGGGAAGGCAGGTGTGCAACACATGTTCCCTCCTACACACCCCATGTCGAGGGAGGTCACTAAGCCACTACCAACACATCAGTTTACCGGTACCACTTGCAGAGTAAACATCTAAATAAACATGAGTTCTGTTTTATATGTTTCTTTTATTAAAGATGGACTTTGCATTGATACGCAAAGTTTCACTATTGATGCGGATCCTATACAACAAATTTTAGTACATCCTCCAGAAAGTTATGATTCCATCTACATTTCAGTACATGAACCAAACAACCCCCCACCACCAACAACTCCTGACACGGAGTAGGACAGGGCTACCACACGTCATTAAAGCTTCAGCTCTTCACCCGAGCACACATGGACTCTTAGCTTCAAGATAATACTGTTTCTTCTACATCTACACCAACTTCCGAACAATTACCTACTACAAATGAAACTACTACAAGTATACAAGTAAATGAAATTTCATCAACTGTTAGTTCTGATGCGCAAGCAATAATGTTATCATTAATTGGTTTCGACTAAAAATTCAACAATGAAAGAAGAAAGAAATTCACGACTTTACAACTTCGTTTTGGTGAACCCGTCGAAATTTGTTATTTGCCTACTTTCATTTTTATGTGGTTACAATTTTGGTTACCGTGTTCATGAAATGCTAACAGATAAAGAGGAAGAACATTCGCTATATTTTAAAGTTTATGATTATGTAATTGCATCTTTATTTGGATACTTTGTAGCAGGATATTTTCTTGTTAACTTATCGATTCCATTTTTAACATGGTATTTTAACAGAAATGAAAATCAACAAACCAACAATTAAAAAGCAGGTTGTAAAAAAAAGAAAACAAATAAAATATCTTGCATTTTCGGGTCTTCCGAAAATGCAAGATCTTTTTAAAAACATCCACACCTGACCTTGACCCATTTCCGGTCATTTAAACTTTAAATGCCCACCCCTACACGTCACAGCTACGTCACAGCCTCTGACGTCACCAACCGGATGTAGCTGTCACTTTTGATTAATGCGTTCTGGCCCAGAAACGCCACTTCCCCACTACTGTTGCCCAAGGGTGCAACTCTGGCAACCCTCATTCTGGCTCGTATGTAAATAGTCTACAATCTTTCATAAAATATTAATCATGGTCCTATTTCATCCTATTTCAAGGTCACATAGCTTGACGACCAGACTAAAGTGGTTCCTATAGTTCTGGACAGCATTACTGGCGGGTGGCGAAAATTTGAATCTCCCAAAATGCATGTCTGCTAAATAAACACATGTTTTGGTAGAACTGTCAAAACTTTGTTTACGTTTCACCTCATTTACACTACAAAAGAATGTCCTGTAATATTTCACCGAGAGATTTCTTACGCAATTAAAATTTCTGGAAAATATTTGCGCAATGCATCAGCTGGTCATTGGCAACCTTTCATCTTAAATGATTTGTTTACATTTAAGAATCTGTTTCCACACTTTAGTCGTCGTACTTCATGAATTGTGTTGAGCTTGCAAGCATTTGACATTAGTTGCACTTGCGGTTGTAGCAAAATATTTTCTTGTGTAAAGTACCTTTACATAAACAAATGACCATGTGATTTATTACCAAAACATTGCAGATACTAAACACTAATTACGAGAACAGCGCACTCACTCACCCGCCAGTAAGGCTGTCCAGAGCAATAATACAGGTTTAAATTCTTTTGAAGTTTACCTCAAGTTTGCTGACTTACAATTTTCTAGAAAATTAAAATATATAATTGCTTACAAATAAGTAAACATTTATATTTTTGATTGTTATTTTACAAAAATGTAGTAATAGGACACAAATATTAAAAATACACAAAAAATAAACAAATCTTTTTTTTATTCTTAAATATAATCTATACAGTGGCAATAGCAAAAATATACACTTTATTCAATCTAAACATGTATATGTGTATCTAAACATGTGTGTGTAAATGTA
The DNA here is from genome assembly GCA_035578135.1 of Flexamia atlantica. Classification (NCBI taxonomy): domain Eukaryota; kingdom Metazoa; phylum Arthropoda; class Insecta; order Hemiptera; family Cicadellidae; genus Flexamia; species Flexamia atlantica. The sequence continues at coordinate 168,031,854 of JAQJVK010000001.1, read as the reverse complement.
TTTCTTTGTCTTTATTCCTGGATCCATTATCCAAATATAATTTGGGTAATTTATCAAGGAAATAAATATAAATAGGGTGTTTATTTATTTTAAGAATACAGTATAGGTATGCCGAATTAATATTTTATCTCACAAAAACACTTTTAATATCCTAAGAAAATTTAAACTGATCTGAATTTAAATAACTGATTATTTACAAAACCTTGGCTGTTGAGGATAAAAAGTAAAATAAAGTTATAGTCTTAAGGGGTTCTTTTAGTTAAATAGTTAATGTATGGGAAAAACCAATGATATATATATATTGAAATCATATATATTCAATTTTTTTATTGATTAATGATTAATAGTACAGTAGACGCCCTCTAGTTCGGCTTCGATTGGATCGGCCGCCGGATGGTCCGGTCGGTCCTAGGACCTCCCTAGGAATGACCTTTGAAAGGGTTTATCCTGAATGTTTAGTTTCCGGCCGTAGAAATAAATTATTTATGACAGTTCAGTTTATGGGCAAGCTTGTAATTGATGGTCACACTTTACCTCAACTAAACAAACGATGTTGTTATCCTTTAAATATAAGGACTTTTCAGTGAGGTTTGAGGTTTGATCTGGGATTTGGTTTGCATAACAAAGGATAATAATAGATTTTTTTTAATATTTGTAGTAAGTAGGCTTTAGAAGCTAGATTTAAGTAATATGAGTATTATATCCAGTAAATTAATTCAATCCAACAAATTTCTAGTGTGTTTTTACAGTACATAGTGGGTTTTTCTGTTCACTTTGTATCCTCAGTATATGGTACCGGTAGAAACGTACCTATCTACGAATGAGGCAATATGACTGTTCAACATATGGGACGTCAAAATATTTTCTTTGGCAATTAAGCACTGTAAACATGTTTAAATAAAGTGTTTTGTTCATCTCTAAGCATAGGTAATGAATTTAATAGTACATTTTGATAGTACATCTGGATAGTCTGGCCATTTTGTAGTCCGGCCGGTTGTCCGGTCCCGAGGTGGCCGAATTAGAGGGTGTCTACTGTACAGTAGAGCGCCGATTATCCGAACGTTGGTCATCCGAACCGTCGGTTAACCGAACGCCGTAATAATTCATACATTGAACATGATTCTCAAGCAATTAAAATTTGCGCGCCAAATTCGCGTGACAGGGCTGAAGCAAAACAAATTTTGGACTTTTTCTCTAAATAAAAAGTATACAGTGTACTGTATCTATGTATGATAAATCGTTCCTTAAAAATTTATACCCATGTATTCTGATCGATTTCATAATAAAATTACGTGAATAATTTTTGTTTGATGATTTTTTAGCCTTTTTATTTGTAAGAATTACATTACATATATAATATTTAATTTTGTCTTTTCATTTTCGATTATCCGAATATTCAGTTATCCGAACACCCCTTGTCCCCAATTAGTTCGGATAATCGGCGCTCTACTGTACTTATTTTTGGTGGTGAGAATTTTATGCTGTTAACCTCTCATTAATGAATTTCATTTTGGATTTTTTATTAGCTGCAATATCAATAAGTAGAACAATTTTGAGTCTTAAACTAATTAACTACTTTAGATTGGCTAAAACTGAATTATTACTACAATTTACTATTCATAAAACACTAGGGTTGTCACACTCAGTATGATAACTTTTAATCCTCTTGTTTGAGTGAAACATTCTCTTCATAGTTTGTCCTAATTATAATCAGAATTAAATTATTTAACTGGTAGTCTATGGTATAAAAATAACAAACTTTTTTTAACATTCACAATGATAAATGACATAAGATTTTTCATTTGATAAATTAAAACTTTACCAATATTGTAATTTTCTTTTAATAACCTGGATGTTTATAGTTTAAAATTTCAGCAGAATAACTTCCATATTCCTGAAAGAATAATAAATATTTATTTAATGTCTTAATTGCTCACTTATCATTGTAAAGCATTTATGATTCAAAAATCTACAATCTTTTAATTAAAGACAGTTAGCCTTATACGTTCACAATAACGATAATTGCTTTCTTGTGCTACAAAATTTGTTTGGTTTATCTTTGATGTCTTAAAGGTTAAGTACATAGGGGATGATTGAAGTTATCGATAGTAAAAGTAATCTCTAAACCTGCATTTTCACAAAATATATATAAATTTAAGTATTTAATTTTCATATTAGGCAAATGTAACAAAATTCATTAAATCTCTCTAACTTTTTTCTTGACGAATTTGGAACCTTAGACAATTTATATCAAATTGGCATTATTGTGAAAGCTCTAATCGACCTAACTTAAATTTAATTTTTCGATGCAATTTCAAAACTTTTAAAATATCAAGCCTTAGTATAAAATTGGGAATATTATCGGGCATCGATTGATTCAAATACTTAAAAATTACTGTGGTACATAATTATTAAAAAATCAAAGTACAAAATTCTAATGTCATTAACACCAGAAACTGTTACTAGCAAAACAGTACAGTAACTGACATATAAGTACAAACAAGTGTATTTAAAACCAATAAACCTAGGAGAATCTGTTTAGTATCCAGAACAACCCTTTGTAAAAGTCCCAGAAACGGTAACTGGTGGTGGTGGGGGTGGGGGGGGGGGGGGGGGTTGGTGGCAGTCAGTTGATGGGGAGGGACTCATGGGTGAAGGTCATGGGTCCGCCCTCGGCGAAGTCGGCGGCCGTGTGGCCGTCGCCGCTCAGGATCCACTTGGTGGTCAGCAGCCCCTCGACGCCCACGGGGCCGCGCGCGTGGATGCGCGCCGTGCTGATGCCCACCTCCGCGCCTGCGGGCACAGTCAAATAAAAGGTATCATGAGACTGACTCATACTTTTTGCCTAAAAGACAGTTAAAACTATAAAAACTATAATATAATAAAAATGTAAAAAAATTAATATTTTTATATTTAAAAAATGGAAAATAGGAATTGGTATGCAAGAAATGGAATCCAATACTATACGAGTGCGCCCGTGTTTCAATGAGTGCGCCTCAGCTGACATAGCACAATCGTTAGAGACACGTCACATTATGCTGTAGGCCCAGGTTCAATTCTGTGGCCTTTCTCCTATACTTTCAGACACTAAAATATTTAATAATTAGTTATAAACATTTGTTTTCATTGTAAATATTTCAAAATAAAAATTGAGGTGAAATTATTTACTGGAAATGTTTTGGTAAGGGGTTTCTAAAAATTTCAAAACTTTTCACAACAAAGTTTGCTGGCAAAGGAAAACATTAATTTTCTCTGCAAATAGGTAACATAGACTAATAAATTGAGATACTCAATTATTTTTTAAGCCAAAATTTAATGGCTGCAAGTCAATTTTCTTTTAAGGCTACTGTTTTTGTGAAATTAAAATGAACCTTGTCCTTATCGGTACTCCTTTTACACCTTCTTGGGGCGTAATTTCAGAATTTTGATTTGAGGAGGGGGCCAAGATTTTCATACCTCTGCTCTATAAGTCAATTTCAACCCGCCCCCCACCTTAAAAAGTGTTAGACGCTGAGTTTTGATGAAAAAGCTTTGCCAATTAATTGATGGCTGCAGAATGTCTGCGAAATTGAATGGGGTTGCGATACCACCAAGAGATTTGAAGGCCGCGGAGTAAGTCCGCCATGATATAACCAAGATAAGATTACCAGCCACAATACAACCGTGAAACTTTTTCACTGCAAAATGACTGAATTTGCCGATTGCTGCAAATCCTAAAATTGGTTTTGTTTTGTGATACAAACGAGATCTGCTGCAAATAATCAGCTTATTGTGTCCAAATTCGATCGAGATTTTCCTCATCTAATACATCAGACAGGTTTGACGGCCGCTATAGAACCGACTGATTCAACGGCCATCATACTCCAAGAGCTCTGTTTATGCAATACAACCGATGTTCGCTGGCCACCAAGATACAGCCTAACCAAGAGCTGTTATTGCGATAATTCTACTGAAATTTGACGGAGACTGTTAAACAAATTCCTGACCAGTAGAATCGTCCATGTTGTGTTCTGAAACGAATACTTGAGCACAATCTTTGTAAAATTCAATATTATTTGACGGCCGCAAAGCGACCGAGAGATTTTCTAGCCGCAGAAACAATGAGAGATTTTCCAACTCTCATTGTTTCTGCGGCCGAGAGGTCCGCCAGCTGTGGAATAATGACCGCGATTTGACGGCCGCGATGCAAACTAAAGATGCAATGGTCACGATTACAGTAAGTTGTTTTCCAGCCGCAATATGTTGACAGATTTTCTGGCCGCAATGTGGCTAATTGATGAAATGTTGACCTAAAAAAGAGTGAGATACTTTCGATTGCAAAATGATCGAGGAATATGTCTGTCGACAGCTTTGTTAGCGAAAAATTTTCCGGGCACGGTATGGCCAATAGATGTGACGGCCGCGAAAAGAGCACAGGGCGTCAGCCACATTGCGACCAAAAGACCTCCCAGCCGCAAAATATACAGGCGATCTTCCGGCTGTGAAAGGAATGAGCAACTTCCCGGCCACGGGACGAACGAGCGATTCTTCGGCCTCGAAAATAGCGAGCGATTTCCTGGCCATAATACAACCGAGAGTTGTGACAGCCATGAAAAGAGAGACAGAGATTTTTTGGCAGCGATGTTACTTAGAAATTTTCGGGGAGAGCTAGCGGTTTTCCGGTCGCAATGCGACAGAGAGATTGGCCGGCCGCGATGTTAATGACTGATTTTCGGACCGTGATATTATCGAAATATGTGTTTGTTGCAATTTGATTGAGAGATTATTCGCCGCGATCACGATAAGTGACGACGAATAGCGTACGGTTTTTCGTTTCGTTTTATTGTTTGTATCGAATTTCCCAACCAAAGATTTATATTCTTTACTTTTTCACAAATTTTCCCGAACTCCCGACTGGTAGACACCCTGCAAAGGATGTACAGGGATTTGATGGCCACGATGCTGCAGAGAGACTCTCGTAATGCTCTCATCTAAGAACCTTCCGTGTTAAAATAGGCAATATTTGGCAGCCACAAAATGGCCGAGAGACAATAGAGAAGACACAATCAAGAGAATCACAGAACATGGCAATGTGACCGAGGGATTTCCTGGCCACAAATTAAATAAAGCACTTAGGTTTAATTAAAAAAAAAGTATAATCCCAAATTATTGAGGGGGTACTGCCCCCTCCCCAAATTACGCATTTTTGGACCTTTTACTTTAAAGTTCCAAAAAGGAGATGTTAAAAATGAATAATATTTGGATAAAAAGTAAAATTAATTAGAATTTTAATAGCATGATCAATATAGATATGCAATATATTGATTGATCTATATTGATCATGCTATTAAAATTCTAATTAATTTTACTTTTTATTTTAAACATATAATAGCTAAGAAAGTGTGTACGATGAATTGATTTGAGTGTTGGTATCAAGTTCTACGTATCTTTGTCAAAAGCAAAGCTACCATTTTACCCATTCCTCACTCATTCTCCATTCACATCTAGCCTAACAAACGCATACATAGCGTCCTTAAGATAGTAATTTAGATTTTTAAAACTTTAATCTAGCTAGATAATCAACAGTAGTTTGGAAATTACTGCTTAATTTTTATCACATACTTACCGAGTCCAAATCTGTATCCATCAGCAAATCTGGAGCTGGCATTATGGAATACACAAGCACTGTCTACATCTCTTTGGAAAAGTTTTGCTTTTTCCTCTGGAAAATTAATGGATGGTTTGTATAAAAACGGTATAATGCTCACATTAATAACAAGAACCCTTATTAGACTTAGCTTATTTATGAACTTTTAAATACATTTTGAATATTAACTTGAAAAATAAATTTCTTAGTAGCCTAAGCATATTTCCTTGGACAACTAATTATTAATGATAAAAGTAAGTACATCTTCAAAAGCGTTACTTGTAAGGCTGTAAAGTAAAATGATCAATATTAAAAATTTAATTTTCTTATAAAATCGTTCAGAAGAAAATGTTGGCAGCTTTCTCTTTTTTATTTGAATTTAATTAATTTATATTGATGATATGAGACATCTGTCATAGCCACATGCTGTAATTGGGCCACTTCATGAAGAGGTCAGCACTAACCGGGCACTTCATGAAGTGCCCAGCTCGCTTGGGCATATAGTGTAACTGAATGGTTTCATTAAAAATAACAGTATATGACAATCAAAACTGGGAACTTCATGAAGTGCCCATCGCTTGTTGGGGCCTTGCTGTAATTATTTCTTTTACACAAAGTGTCCAGCTTAGATGTTGGGCACTTGATGTTAAACATAAAACTGCTCTTTACGTTGCTGTTGGTAGTATCCAATGTATTATTTTTAATTAATTGTAAAAAATAAGAACATTTCCAAAGAATATAATTTAAAGTTGACAATAAGAATGTCTACCACTAAACCAGAAAATTAAGACTGTTTAAAATGCTTTAATAACTGAAAACTAAACATGAATCGTTTTAACATAAAAAATCAATATTAACACTTATCTTCAATTATTTGCTTTATGAATTAAATCAGTGTTTCCCAACCTTTTGATGCTCGCGTACCACCTACCATATTTTCAATATTTTGGCGTACCATCGCAAGGACCCCCTCCTCCCATCACTGAGGGATCCCCTCCAAGAATGAATGCTTATAGTTACCCTTTGGCTGTTTTGTTTTTACCAGGTAAATTTATTTGATTTTTCTTCTCAATGTAAATGTTTAGATCGTATTTTGATTATAAGGACATTTTTACAAATTATGTGTTCACTTCAACTCTGCTCAATAATTTTACAGTAAGTAATATACAGTAGGCCTAAGTAATATAGTCTTACATTGATTGCACAGCTCAGGGGCTAAAAACATGGATAATATTCAATAATTTTATAGTCATTTTGGCGAAAAAACTGTATGAATTCCAATATGAATTTCGTTAATGTTAAAAAATGTCTATAGATACATGGGGAACAGGGGTGCCGATCCCCCCCAAGAGCTACGTCGCCAATCCCCCCCAAAAGTTTCCAGAATCTATCGAATATCCCCCCCCTCCGCACAACATATATTTATGACATCCTATTTAAGCAGACATTAAAATAATCTGGGTTGATTATTTTAAGTTACATTACTTTCAAATTTTAAACATTTTCCCGACTAAAAGTTAATAATATTAATTACTTATAAATTATTATTTTTATTAAACTTCGATTTTATTAGTCGTCAGTTATTTCCGGAACATCGTCTGGGGAAAGTTGACAAGTGTAGCCTTTTACCATTCTTGAGCCTTGGCCCGAAAACTCGAGGCATTTCGTCTTATCACAAATACTAAAATACGTAAACGAGGACATTAGGTAGCTACCTCCAAAAAAAGTCAATATTTCCTTCTACCTTAAGCTTCACTCCAACCGTTCACGAAACCACTGTCCCAATACACGACTGACGCTCTCATTTGTACTACAAGGCCATGATCTTAACCCTTAATCATAAACACCCATCACATGTAGGCCTATACAGCAGGCAACTTGACAACATTATGTCAACATAACAACACCCACAACAACTGACCCTGCCACTATCCACTATCCCAAGTTTTTCCCTCTTACAAAAAGCACTAAAATTCTGAATTTTTGTGAGTTTATTCCACATTACGTAGCTGGTCGATAATTTAGTGGGACTAAATTAAGAATTATTTCATTCTTTTCTGGCGAAAATATGTCATTCTGTCATGAAGCTGTTATTACTGCATTTTTAAATTGAAGTTTTACAATTTTTACAATCCCCTGCTCCTAAACATTTAAACACTTTTTAACACCCCCCTCGCTCCTAGAAATAATCTTTAAAACGTCAACGCGATAATGGGGGGAACAATGAATTTTGCTAATGGATGACCTTTTGCTTTAACACCATTTTTACTTTTCCCCCCTAAAATGTGATGGTTTCTTTTTTTCAAAGTCTCCCTCTAGAAATAACCTGTGAAACGTCAAGGCTATATGGAAGGGGGGATAATTCGTTTTGCTATTAGTTGACTGATTGAAGTTTGAGTTGTATTACCATTTTTTCATTTTCTTCCTAAAAAGGACCTGTTCATTTAAACACACCCACCCCCCCCAAAAAAAAATCTTTATAACGTCAAAGCTATATTGAGGGGGAATCATTAAGTTGCTATTAGGTGACCGATTGAAGACTTTGTTATGTTACCATTTTTCAATTTCCCCGCTAAAAAGTAACTGTCCATTTCAACACAACCTTCCTCTCTAAAAATAATCTTAAAACGTCAAAGCTGTATTGGGGGTTTGTTCATTTTGCTATTATATATGACTAAATGAAGATTTTGTTGTGTTGTCACTTTTACATTTCCCCGGTAAAAAGTAATTACTTTCAAAGTAATTGTGTCCATAAGTTTGACTTTTTCAAAGTCAAATATCCTTTATTGCCATCAAACATAATAACATGCATTGACTTGCGTCAAAACTAAAATAATAATACAACAAATGATATTACATGCTTAATAATTACCCTCAATAAATTCTTTTACAGAGTAAAAGCATTTTTCATTTAAAAATCCCTTCAGTTTCCTTTTAAAAATAGCAAAGCCAGCTTCATACATGAGAAAATCAGGGAGGGCGTTAAAAAGTGCAATGGCGTTATAGAAGGTATGATGCTTGAAAAAGGAAGTAGCATGGCGGGGATTATCTAGCTTAGAGGTATTTCTGAGACAATATGTAGACTGTGGGACAAGAGGTCAGAAAATGCTATGGTTTTGTTTAAAAAAAATCAATGTTTGAAAAATGTAAATACCAGGAAATGTAAGAATATTGAAGTCCTTAAAATAAGGTTTGCATGACTCTCTTTGACGAATGCCAGCGATAATTCTGACGGCCTTTTTTTGAAGAACAAAAATGTGTTTTGTTTTTGATGTTTCTGATCCCCAGATTGAAACAGCATATGAAAGATAGGGGATAACTAAAGCATAGTACGCCGAAAGAAGAACTGCTGCGTTCGTAAAGGTTCACAGCCTACGGAGCACAAAAATACCGGAACAAATCTTTCATGCAACATTTTGAATGTGGATGGAGAAATTCAGATTTTGGTCAACATGCAGGCCCAAAAACTTCACTACGTTTTCAGAACAGACTTCAGCATCATCAATCATAATTCTAATATCTTCAGAGTGGTTTGATGTGATTGAGAAATTAAGCAATGTCGTTTTCTTGGCGTTGACAAAAAGACCGTTCTCTCGAAACCATTGAACTACAGAATTTGACTCCATAAAGACCTTCACCTCCATGTCTTCCCGACATCGATCATCGATGACAATTGACGTGTCGTCAGCAAATAAGCACAAATGAGCACTTTTGATACAACTCTTAAAATCATGGATAAACAAAATGAACAAAAGTGGCCCTAATATGGAGCCTTGCGGTACACCCGCCTTAACATACTGAATATCAGAAGAGAACCGTTTAAACATATTTCCATCTCTGTACGGTATTTCAACAACCTGTCTGCAATTTGATAAGTAGGATGAAAACCATTGATTACCCACACCTCAAACACCAATGCTTTCAAGTTTCTCCAACAGAAGGCTATGTGAAACCACATCGAAAGCCTTGTGGAGGTCAAAGAAAACACCAGATGCGGACCCACCACGATCAAGAGCGTTCACCACTTTATCCAAGAGCATAAACATTGCATTGACAGTAGAGCTTCCCTCCACAAACTCAAACTGGTTGTCAAACAAAACACTGGATTCTATGAAAGACCACAAACCCATTGAGACAGCCTTTTCAAAAATCTTAGAGAATGTTGATGCGATTGAAATTGGTCTGAAGTTATCCAGAACGTCAACTCTACCCTTTTTGTGTAAAGGTTTTACAACTGATAACTTTAAACAGTCAGGAAACACTCCACCTACAAACGACTGATTGATTAAATGAACAAGTGGCTTGATGAAATGTTGACTGCACATTTTAAGAAGTTTAGATGATACATTATCATAGCCTGAAGATGTCTTGGGTTTTAGAGACCTGTTAATGTCAGCTACCTCTTCATCAGAAACAGGAGTTAAAAACAAAGAAGATGACCTACAGCTAGCTTGCTGGCAATTAGGAAGACTAATGGATGCAGGCAAGCCACTATTAGACACACTAACAAAGAAGTTATTGAAGATGTTAGAAACAAGTTTCGGATCACTGACATCAGCACCATTCTCATCCCTGATCGATTCAGGAAACTTCAAAGAAAATTTTTCTTGCCTCGATTCTCGTTTACAATATCCCACACACTTTTAACTTTATTCGAAGAGTTTTCAATAATGTTGAGCACTTTAGATGACTTTGCGGCTCTAATGCTATCTCTGTATTCCCTCTTCAAAGACAAATAATGTTGTCTCCTCGCATCAGAAGCAGCTATATCTTTTGTAAAACAGTACCACTGAAAAACCAGTTCTTTGAGTCTCAATTGATCATTACTCAAAACCACTTTAGAGTGTGGAACACGTTTACGAATCCTGATTTTCCTCTCTGGAAATGCTTGTTCAAAATAAAAACACAAGGTGGATCCAAAAAGATTCATTTTTTCATTCAGTGTACCTGCTTCAAAAACATGGGACCATGATTCTTTTCCAAGCAAATATTTGAATACACGGACATTGTCATCGGAAAACGATCGCTTAAATAAATATTGAGGTTGATGAAAACCTACAGGGCTCGACAACTTTACAACTGCCACTTGCGCATGATGGTCAGACAAGGCCGTAATTAGAACTGAGCAACTGAATAAATCGTCCGGAAGATCAGTATATACATGATCAATCAACGACTTTGAATTCTTGAATTCTCTGGTATATGACGATATCTTATTTCTCAAATCATAAGAAGCCATCATATATAACAAGCTGTCAACTTTATTGCCAGCAACTGAAAAATCGACAAGTACCAAAGCAAGTGTACCAAAGCAAATTTGCATTTCCCCCCTAGAAGTAGTTGAGTATTTTATCGATAGGAAACAGGACAGGTTGAAAGAATTAATTTGTTTTTGTTTGTTTGGAGAGAGTCTCGTGGACTCTCTCCATGAGAGCTCAGTCACTGGCTCTGGCAAGTGAGCCAGTTCGGCTGCTTGCGTGCAGCGGCCGCCACGGAAGAAACAAGTGTACAGGAACGCTGACGGTATACACTGGACAGTCGTGCCGTGCGGGCATGTCCATGTTGTATATTCCTATTTCGTACATTGAAAATAATAATTTTAATTTATATACAATTTTAAATAGAGTACCAATTAATTTATTTTTGACGATTTATTGGTAAAAATTAGTAGCAGTACGTTTTACCCGTACAGCAAACAAAACAAAAAAATCCCCCCCCCCAAAATTCTATGATGCCATTGGCGTCATAATCCCCCCCTGTAGGCACCCCTGATGGGGAAAAATAATTTCTGTCTGTTATTTTAAACTGTACATATTCCTCACATTTTATATTGAAAAATGAACATAAATAAACAATTCCAAGTCATTTACTTATGCTTATGTTGTATATTTAAGCATATTACAAAACTGTTTACAACAGATCGACGTAACTAGACTCTTAGACAGTGCGCTCAAAGTAGAAAACACATTTGGTCAGTAAATCGTACAACTAACAAATATAGTAATATCACCGAATTAACACTGTGGTATTTTTTAATGGAAAGATAATTTCTTAAAGACCAAAATGTTTTGTAAAAAGAATTACTTTTAAAATGAAAGAGAAGCAATATCTCCTAAAAAATGGTACGAAATTGACATATTATGACCAAAACAAATACTAAAAAAGTTAATAAAGGTATAAGGTATTAAGTGTGACGTTACTATTCGACGGGACAGCGTTAGTTCGGAAACATTGTATTTTATTTTGTACTACTTCAATCTCTTTCGTACCACCTGAAAGCCCTTCGCTTTACCATTGGCTGTGGTACGGGTACCACCGGTTGAGAAACACTGAATTAAATGATCACCTACTTATTTAGTTACCCTCAATAAAACTTATAATATATCAAAATATACAGGGTGTTCAACTTAACTGTGCCACCATTGGTATTTTAGAAACTATTGGATCTAGAGAAAACTTTAAATGGGGGACTTCACCTACTTTTTTAAGACATTTAAAAAAACGAATTTCATTTTCTTCTAAATGGCCGCCATTTTCCAATATGGCGGACAACTTTGATTTTTCTTAAGGAACACTCTCTATTTTATGGCGTATTTGGATTCTACGCTTAATTTAAGAACGTTTAACTCTTTGACATTTTTTCCTAAACCCAGTGGTTAAGGAGATATTAGCAGTTAAAGTTTGATTTTTCCCCATAAGAAATACATTGCGTAATTCTCGGTACTCGGTATATCATTATTGGTTAGGTCAATTAAAAAATACTAGAGAACAAAAGTGCTTTAAAATGTTAGATTAGTTTAGATTCGATCATAGAAATAGTTTTAGTTGAGATTCACTCATGGACAATTTTAAATAGTTTTTTACTCCATAAGGATTGCATGGGATGGCACAGTTAAAATGGACACAATGCATTTTAAATGGAGAAAAACGAAACTTTAACTGCTTATAGCTTAACTTTAACTAGCCATTGGGTTTAGGAAAAAATGTCAGAGTAAAAAGTTCTTAAAATTAAGAGTAAAATCTAAATACGCCATAAAATACAGGGTATTCCATAAGAAAAATCAAAGTTGTCCGCCATATTGGAAAATGGCGGCCTTTTAGAAGAAAATGGAATCCAAATTTTTAAATGTCTTAAAAAAGTAGGTGAAGTCCCCCATTTAAAGTTTTCTCTCAATCCAATAGTTTCTGAGATACCAATGGTGGCACAGTTAAGTTGGACACCCTGTATAACAAGTGAAATAAATTTGCAAACAGTGCCATGAAAGTCTTGCACGAATTAATAAATAAAAACTAATCTTCAGTTTTCTTTGGCATCACCATTTTAAACGTTTCATTTTTATATAAAATATAACATATTGTTGCTTCTTTTAACAATTTTATTAGAATTGACATAAATTGAAGTTGAAGTTTTATTTAATGTTTGTATGAATAAATAAACATAACATCATTACATTATCATTACTTGCATTGTAATAAATCTTTTAGTATTTTTTAATTAATAGTAAAACAAATCTCAAAAGACAGTCCTTTTGCCTAACACCTTTTCAGTTTCAGTAATGTACTTTAAAAGTTTGTTATATTCCTGCTGAAACTAATAGTTTAAAAATATAAGTTTATATTAAGGCAAAGACCTATATTTGGAAATTTATATGACGGATTTGTCTAAAGGTATCCTATTTTCTTAAGGTCTAAAGATATCCTGGTCCTGGTATTGGGTATCGATATCTTTTAGGGCTTAGGTTCGGAGTCAACCGAAAGGGGCCTATATCAAGGATGTTGGAAGTGTTTTAGGTTTTGTTTGTATTTATCAAAACATATTATTTAATTTGATATAGTTGCAATGGTAACCAACAGAATGTAGCACTTCCCGACACAACGAGAAGAAAATAATCTCCCGATCAAAACCAGGGTTACCAGCTAGTCTTTACAGGCACGGCCTTAAGGACTTTGCCGCCCTGGGCGAAATCGGCGACCGCCACCCCCCCATATATCCTGTCTAATTGTTTACTCCCAGGCTCCACCCCTTCCTAGAGATCGCGTGACAGTGTCTCCCTAAACTCTTAAATAATTATGTATAAATAATTATAATTATATCTTAAATAATTATATTAGGGCTCCCAAGTGTAAATTGCACATTTTAAAATTATTTTAATTTCATAAGCTGGTTCATGTTTACAGTTGCAGAGATCTATATTTGTTTTTTTTGTTTATAATCTGATTTAAAAATTTACCCGAAGGTAATCAGCTGTTAAATTACAATTAATTGAAGTTGGTTGACATTATAAAGCGCCCTCTAGAAACAAATCAAAGGCTAGGGGGGTGCCCAAACGAAGTATCCTTTATAATCACCCGTCCGCCGTGCGCTAGATCATAAGCTTTAAAATGACACCTCAATAGTGAAAATCGATTGAGTAGGTCGGGAGAAAAGGGACGTAACAGAGAAAACCTTTATGGAATTTGTAGACGTTAGATGTATATATGCTTAACTATTTAATTTAATATGATATTAAAAACACATTCATTTGTAATATTCCCTTGCTTAAAAAAGTTCGTAGTTTTACGAAAAAACCTAATTACCATTCTGATAGCACAACTAAACCTACACAGCCCTGGCTTTTTGAATATAGGCCTACACCTGACTATGCCGAGTTGTTATAAGAGCCATTTTAGACAAATCTAAACAATAAATTGTTTATACTTACTTGTTGTTTGAAGCAATAAAAAATCGACTATGGGCCTACTATAGCTCTGGACAGCCTTACTGGCGGCTGAGTGAGTGCGCTGTTGTCGTAATTAGTGTTTAATATCTGCAATGTTTTGGTGATAAATCACATGGTCATTTGATTATGTAAAAGGTACTTTACACAAGAAAATATTTTGCTGCAATCGCAAGTGCAAATAATGTTAAATTCTTGCAAGCTCAACACAATTCATGAAGTACGACAACAAAAGTGTGGAAACACATTCTTAAATGTTAACAAATCATTTAAGATGAAAGGTCGTCAAAACAAAAAGACCTGCTGATGCATTGCGCAAATATTTTCCAGAAATTTCAATTGCGTAAGAAATCTCTCGGTGAAATATTACAGGGCATTCTTTTGTAGTGTAAATGAGGTGAAACGTAAACGAAGTTTTGACAGTTCTACTAAAACATGTGTTTATTTAGCAGACATTTTGGGAGATTACAATTTTCGCTACCCGCCAGTAAGGCTGTCCAGAACTGTAGGCGACAGGCGTAATATAATCGTGAGCCTCGAGATCACTTGAACAGCCCTTTCCCTAAGTAGAGGTAAGTGATCTGCTGTTCAAGTAATTTAGAAACACGCAGTTTTATGACGAGTAGGCTATAGTGCATAATTTATTTCGTGGTATAAATTCAAACAACTTTTGTTTTAGATTTAAACTATTTAAAGGCTTTGACAAATGTAAATCTTATTGCTACCACAATAATAAACACAACGTCGGGGGAGGAGGGAGGAATCCGTCAAGGTCACTCCCAACCGCTGCGTTGTTGCTTTGAAGCTGTCACTGTTCTACGCAGCGCAGCGCGGCGACGACGGTTGTTCCATACAAGCTGAGTGGTTTGTTTTTATATTTGGACTTGAATTACAGGGTGTTTTTTTTAAAACGCAACCCATTTTTAAGATTGAATAATTCGCATATAAATATGAAATAAGTATTGTTTTATGGTTCTTTACGTTTTATACAATCTATTATTTTTAAGTTTGATCACATTTAGTTCACCTTATGTGCTCAAAAAATCCGCCAGTGGCATTTGTAAGAAGTTATGTTCTCTTCATCAAATTCCCGAACACGTGTTGCTAGGTACCTCTTTGCATTACATTTGTTTTGTTTGTTTTGAGGTACAAAATATGCTGTGACTTGTTTTTTAGGTCTTACTTTGTATGTATTCCCAAAGAACAAAATAATATAGTGAGGTCAAATCCAGGGATCTTGGGGGAAGATAATCCTTCACCGATAAAATCAAGTTTTGGGTTGCGTTTTTAATGTGTGTGTCGTTAAGCACGATAACTTGCATACAAATGGTCTGATCTGAATGGAAATTGCCACAGACATGTAAAGTAGTATTTATTCTACAAAAAACAATTCAAAAGCTATTCAGCACCTCAAAACAAACATAACAAATGTAATGCAAGAAATTTAAAGAGGCACCTTGCAACACGTGTTCGGGAATTTGATTGAAAGAGCAGCATAACCTGCTTATATAAATGCCAATGGCGGACAGTTTGAGCACATAATGTAAACTAAATGTGTTTAAACTCAAATAATAGGTTGTATAAAATGCAAAGATCAATAAAAAAATACTCATTACACATTCATATGTGCATTATTCAATCTTAAAAATGGGTTGCGTTTAAAAAAAAAAAACACCCTGTATGATGGTAATTGATGCTTGCATTGCCGTATATTAAGCTTGTTCTTTGGGTAAAATGTGATGCAGAAAATTTTAATCTTCACATTCATGAATTTATTATTTTATTCATATTTTAAAATTTGCCGCCCCCAAAAGTCTGCCGCCCTGGGCGAGCGCCTGGTCCGGCCACCCCTGGGGCCGGCCCTGAGT
Source organism: Flexamia atlantica (assembly GCA_035578135.1). NCBI lineage: Eukaryota > Metazoa > Arthropoda > Insecta > Hemiptera > Cicadellidae > Flexamia > Flexamia atlantica. The sequence goes on along the minus strand of JAQJVK010000001.1, from coordinate 168,015,643 downwards.
CTTTATAAAACAAAGGAAAAAGAGTATTACAATTTTGTGTCAATAACTGTTATAGCATACCCTTTGTTTGCTTAAGTTGAATTTGAACAACCTTTTACTTAAAGGATTGCTATCAAACGTCAAATTTTTAATTTTTATTATGATTTTTTAATAAAGCATTGCTTAAATTTTTATGACATTGTTAATATAATTTTACCAGTATTTGGAAATCACAATATTGATTTTTAAACTTTAAACCAATCAAAATTGTTTATAATATTAATCTACAATGAGCCGTTATTATTTTATGGTGAAAAAACTACGTTATTGTTAACTGTTTATCTTATTATTCAGATCTAAACTTATAAAATCAAAATTTATCATCCAAATACTATGTAGACAAATTATTTTTGCAAAAGATGTAGGTATCTAAAACCAATACTAAAATTTGTTTAATTAGAAAAATATTTTAAAGGTATATTGGCTGCTTTATCAAAAACATTGGGATTTAACATGAACATTCCTGTGATTTACTTAAACAAAGATTGTATAGCAACTGCCATCATGCTCCGATAGTTGCAGCATGTGTTCAATAAGCGTTGAGCACTTCATGAAATGCCCAATTACAGCATGTGGCTACAACATAATATGTCTGAGGATTAGTTTTAGGATCATGAAACATGTGAATTTGTAGGTCTCAAACCACATTGTCAAGAGATGTGTCATTTATAGATTACTGAAAATCTTATATTAAAATTCTGATCTTTATTTGCTTGCTATTAACAGAAACTCATTAACTTTCCTCATAAAGTTTATCTACTCAGGAAATGTTCTTTTCTCACGTTTTATCGTGTGATACAACATAAAGCCAATCAAAAAAACTATCCGATATTGCTATCAAGGAGCATTGGGAACCTAAAAAATATTGTATTTTATTTATTTTCATGAAGAAAAAATCAATATTAAACGGTTTTGTGACAAGTGGTGGTTTAATGGTGATCCAATAAACCTAATAATTCTATAAACAAACTTCTTGTTTCACTTGAAGTGTTACATACGGTTCTCTGTGACGATGACGTCGGTGTGGCCGCTGCCAAACTGGGCGATGTGCTCCACCGCCTCCTCCATGTTGCTGACGATCTCCACGGCACACTCCAGGCTGCCGTACTCTGTCTTGAGTGACTTGGCCGGCGGCGGGCCAAACGTCAGCTTCTCAGCCAGCTTGGGCCCAGAGTACACTGTCACCTATCACAACACAACCATCTACTGTAGGCACACTCCAGGCTGCCGTACTCTGTCTTGAGTGACTTGGCCGGCGGCGGGCCAAACGTCAGCTTCTCAGCCAGCTTGGGCCCAGAGTACACTGTCACCTGTCACAACACAACCATCTACTGTAGGCACTCTCCAGGCTGCCGTACACTGTCTTGAGTGACTTGGCCGGCAGCGGGCCAAACGTCAGCTTCTCAGCCAGCTTGGGCCCAGAGTACACTGTCACCTGTCACAACACAACCATCTACTGTAGGCACTCTCCAGGCTGCCGTACACTGTCTTGAGTGACTTGCCTGGCGGCGGGCCAAACGTCAGCTTCTCAGCCAGCTTGGGCCCAGAGTACACTGTCACCTGTCACAACACAACCATCTACTGTAGGCACTCTCCAGGCTGCCGTACACTGTCTTGAGTGACTTGCCTGGCGGCGGGCCAAACGTCAGCTTCTCAGCCAGCTTGGGCCCAGAGTACACTGTCACCTGTCACATCACAACCATCTACTGTAGGCACTCTCCAGGCTGCCGTACACTGTCTTGATTGACTTGGCCGGCGGCGGGCCAAACGTCAGCTTCTCAGCCAGCTTGGGCCCAGAGTATACACTGTCACCTGTCACAACACAACCATCTACTGTAGGCACACTCCAGGCTGAACTGCTCCTCACTGGAGCAATGCAAATATGATCTCAAAAAATAATCTACTATATATATAGAATCTTACTTACGACTAATTTGAACCAAAGGTTTGGTATTGGTGTAACTAAATGTGTACAGTGTGTGTGTATTGTGTCTACTATATATATAGAATCTTACTTAGGACTAATTTGAACCAAAGCTTTGGTATTGGTATAACTAAATGTGTACAATGTGTGTGTATTGTGTTTCAAAGTATGACTAGCTGTTGATAACCCGCTTCGCTGGGTTGAAAAATCGTATGAAGCCCTAAATAGTAGCTCCAAAAGACATAATTTGGAAGCAGGCATTATAACTTCTAATGTTATGTAAAATTCCATATATTTTTATGTTTCTGCATACATATATTTGAGAAAGCCGGGGGTGGCATATTTGGTGGTAGCAGTCTTATTTTCCCTTTCAAACAGCACACAATATGCGTTTCCTTATTTTTGAATTAATTTATTTGCTATGCAATAACTACAAATTTTGTCAATCTTGCCAAATACTACGATTGGGTGTTCAATATAATCTATATTTGATTGGAATAATGTGTCCCTTACGATCAAAATCACAGTTACCTGACCTTTTGCAAACAGCTAGTAAATTGTTTAATTTAAATCAACTTATTCTTCTGTTTGATCCCTTTTTCAAAGGTTCTCCATTATCTCTATTCTGATTATTTCTTTAATCACGTTGTGCATCTGTTTCCCTTTCTGTTCCAATCTGTTACGATAGTGTTTCTTGATGTAACTGTGAATTTTCCCGTGATACCCTTAGATTTGTTTCTTTTTCGTTGTTTCATTTTTTCCTGCAATCTTTCGTCTATGTGATAAGATACAGTATGGAACTGCAAACATTTTCTCCTACGTTTTCACATTTTCTTATCTTATTTGTACTACTAACTTTGAATTTAAAACAAAAAAATGTAACTTTACATTTTAGTGCACTTTATGTGTCTAATAACATAACCTAACAGTAAAAGGTTAGAAAATAATTGAAAATATAAATAAAAACATATTTTCTAAATAAAACTGTATTCACCTGTTGTACAAAAACAATTGTAGGTGGTGCATTCTGTTGGCAACCACTGTAACTACGGTAACCGTTTCAAATTAAAGCATATGTTTTGATATAAACAAATAAAACCTAAAGTACTCACAAAATCCTTGACATAGGTCCCTTTCGGACGATCCTGTGCCTACACCCTATGAGATATCGAAACCCAACCATCATAGTGCATATTATGAGATTCCAAGCTTTAATTTGATACCAAGATTAAGGGTCTACGACGTGTAGTTTTGGCTGTAGCGCTAAATATACCATCACACACTTCTCTTTATATCTTCTTATAAGTATAAAAGAGGATGTTGGTATATATATATATTTATTTATTTATTTGGCAGGGATAAGCACAAAAACCGCTGGACCGATGGCCACGAAACTTGGTACATACATGTAGAATTTCATGGAGTAGGTTTATACACCTTCAATTTCGTGATAACTTTCAGGGCTTAGCCCTGGGACCGTCTTAAAGGTACCCATGTCAGGGATTTTGAAATAATTTGAGTTAGATTTGTTTACTAACAAAACATATGAAAGTAAAATTTAAAACAGGTGATGTAAATTATAATGGTATTTCTTTCTGCTATTTAACTGTATTTTTGTTAAAATGAAGATTTGTTACTTGGTGCCAGGTGGTCAATGAATTAGACTTTTGCATTTTTTCAAAGTGCAATACACTATATAAAATGCTGATAATATGTAGTATAACATAAAATAAATAGCTGATTACTGAAGGACTCCAGTGATCACTGATCACTTATACTTGAAGGACTTTTTTTATGACAACTAACTGCTATTTAAAGAGGAAGAGTGTGCTACTGTAAAGAATTAATTTTACCTACAACACTTTAAAAAAATTGCCGGGACGGCTCATTCAAACATTTTGCTCAATACAGAGTCTAAAAACGTAAGACAGCACTTTTTAATAATTGCTGGAGTGGCATTGTAATTTTTTGTTCAAGGTAGACCCTAAAACCTTAAGAAAATGATCTTTTACAGTGAATAAAATTTCAAGCTAACTTCTTTGATTCCTCTAACACGTATGCCTTCATGAAGGAAATAAATAGGATTTCTAATAAGCAGGTCTGCTGCGACGGGGGTGCATAATAAAGTTTTAATTAAGGGTAACATATGCGAGCAGATTCAAAGTGCCGTCGAAAAAGCCAAGGGTGCCGTTCCTTATATTGTGCCCCATGATCATCATCAGGGCAAGCTCAGGTACCGTGGAAACGACCATTAAATGCTTCTCGGCGTTCGTCTCTGTAAATTGGCCTCTTGAGTGTGTGAGCGCAATCCTCTTCACCTGATAGCACGATCGACTGGACAGCCAACACAAGCAAAACGCACTTGCAAGAGGAAGGACCACCGATATTGGGCATGAGCCTACCCAGGGCAGCAACACCATTTGGGGCTTTGTCGGTGGGGCGTTGGATATGGTCACATTTTTTTATGTACAGGCAGTTTATGCAGGAATATAATACCCCCGTCGTAGCAGACCTTCGTACTAAGAGCGAATTTCTAAAAACTTTTGCTTTATGGAAGTACATTTGATATGTTCAAAGAAGTAGATACATTACATACATTAGATTTTACAATAAGAAAAATAAATGGGAAAGCAAGACTATATAATTCATGGGTGATAGTGTATGTATAATTTTAATCGTGAGCGAAGTATATATATAAATACTTCTAGTATATATATAAATATTGATTTATATAAATTATTATTCAGATTTTGTTGCAAACATTTTTTATCTCTGAATAGTATAAAAATATGAAGAAGAAGTATAATTAATTGGTCCTGCTTTGTAATTGATATTTTTCGAGAATTTGTGTTGAAGAGCATTATAGAGGTTTAACGAAAAGGAATAAGATAAGGCAACTTAATTAATTTCTGACATTACTATAATTATAGTGTGACTGGTGCCAGTCTCAAACTGTTTCTTGAACCTATCTTATGAAGTCTTTTAAAATAATGATATTTTGCTTCCATACTAGCATGGCGATTTTTAAAATGAAATTACTGAAAAAGCCTTTATTCAAACTCATAGAAAGACCTGATAGTACAGTAAAATTTGCCCAAAAAAAGAACAAACTGAAAAAATCAGCCCCACTTTGAAAATTGGTATATAGGTCGTCTTTAGGCTCAAGTTGAAGAATTCGATGAGTCCATAAAAATTCAGGGGGTGGGAGGCCCCTTTTTCGAGGGGGGAGGGCTGTATTTTTTTGTAAATGCAATAACTCCGGTGAAAAAGGTTCGATCCATATAAAATTTGGTGTGGGCTTTTAAAACTGTATATTTTAATACTACATAAAAAATAAATTTGATCATGCCATCCTAAGGGGTCCAAAGGGGGATTTAACACCTCAAAATGGGTTTTTTAATTTTTTGGTATCCAAAAATTAAAATTATGAAAATTTTATTTTATTTTTTGAATTCAGCTCAAAAAATTAAACAATTTAGCATTTTTAATTATTACTCTATGGCCATTGCTTACTGAGATATTGAAATTGGTAAACACAGTACGTTGTCAAATATACCCTCAAAATACACAGAAACTTATAAATCTCGCTTATTTTTTTATCATTTATCAACGATATTTCGTATTTGGCTTCCAATAGTTGAGTTTTACTGGATTATGGCTTATAAGTCCCACTTTTCTTCATCCCCTTGTCAGCAAACCTACATACTCATTTCCTATGTTATTTAAACGGGAAAAAATTATGATATGTCAATTTCTTTTATATTTCTGGTTCTAATGACAATAATGAAACTGTTTTAGACTTATTTTACTAGGAAAATCTTCGGCTTTCAGATTAACCATTAACAGATCCATTTGGGTGAGTTTAAGGCTAGTTTAAATGCTATTATCAGTGTTGTATTTTTTATTTATTTTTGTTTTTGATTGTTAATAATGAATATCTCAGCTCTTAAGAAAGAGAATGCATTTGTTTTGATCTTGAATTGCTCTGTAAATTATTTTCCATAATTTGACGTATGATTTGATAAAATTGGTTTTGGTTTGGATCAGTTATAATGCGTAATTCAATGAAAAATTAAGTTTTTTTTCAAGTTTTACTTACAGTGAAAGGGTAATACCTCCGGTTCTAAAGGAGATAAAAAGTTTGTTTTGGTCTCAAACTAAACAGGAATGTAGCACCTTTGATATGAGCTATTATTCGATAAAATTGGTTTTGGTTTGGCTCAGTTATAATGTGTATTCAAGGAAAAAATAATGTTTTTTCAAGTTTTACTTACAGTGAAAGGGTGATACCTCCGGTTCTAAAGGAGATAAAAAGTTAGTTTTGGTCTCAAATTAAACAGGAATTTACCAGCTTTAATATGAGCTATTAGTCTGTAAAATTGGTTTTGGTTTGGCTCACTTATAATGCGTAATACAATGAAAAAATAAATGTTTTATAAGTTTTACTGACAGTGAAAGGATGATATCTCTAGTTCTAAAGGAGATACAATGTTTGTTGGTTTTAAATCATTCATTGAACCATTGGCTTTCATTTAAGCTATAGATCATTTGAGACCATTAATTTTAAGAGGAGCTATGAACCTTTGATTAAAAATAAACATTTAAAAAAACTTCATTTTTATGTTGATAAAACATTATATCTCGCTCCAGTATCAACCACTCTACATGATTTATTGGTCAAATGAAAGAAAATAATTGAAAGAAAATAATTTACAGAGCAATTCAAGACCAAAGCAAATGCATTCTCTTTCTTAAGAGCTGAGATATTCATTATTAACAATCAAAAACAAAAATAAATAAAAAAGACAACACTGATAATAACATTAAACTAGCCTTAAACCCAACCAAATGGATCTGTTAATGGTTAATCTGAAAGCCAAAGATTTTCCTAGTAAAATAAGTCTAAAACAGTTTCATTATTGTCATTAGAACCAGAAATATAAGAGAAATTGACATATCATAATTTTTTCCCATTTAAATAACATAGGAAATGAGTATGTAGGTTTGCTGACAAGGGGATGAAGAAAAGTGGGACTTATGAGCCATAATCCAGTAAAACTCAACTATTGGAAGCCAAATACAAAATATCGTTGATAAATGATAAAAAAATAAGCGAGATTTATAAGTTTTTGTATATTTTGAGGTTATATTTGACAACGTACTGTGTTTACCAATTTCAATATCTCAGTAACCAATGGTCATAGAGTATAATTAAAAATGCTAAATTGTTTAATTTTTTGAGCTGAATTCAAAAAATAAAACAAAATTATCATAATTTTAATTTTTGGATACCAAAAAATAAAAAAACCCATTTTTGAGGTGTTAAATCCCCCCTTTGGACCCCTTAGGATGACACGATCAAATTTATTTTTTATGTAGTGTTAAAGTATACAGTTTCAAAAGCCCACACCAAATTTTATTAATTAAAATTAATTAAAATGGAATCAAGAAGCCTAATTATTTGCAATAATTTATAAGGTAACAATAATTATATACTTATAAAAAATAACATATATAAAATTTAAAAATTTATCAATAATAAAAAAACTTATGGTATATAAAATTTCAAATATTTAACAATAACAGAAATTAACATAAATAAAATTTTAAAACATTTAATAACAAAAATAACATTATACATATAATAAAAAAACTACATTTTTCAGGCAAGAACAAAGTTTTTAGCTTTTATCTTGAACTTTGTCTTGACCTCAAAATTGTCATTCAATCCAACAAACTGTGTTGGCATAATTTCCAACAAATAACTGTTATGCTGCTCCCAAAGTAGAAATTTCCCAAAGTAAAATTTGAGTACTGTACAATTTTCTTGAATAATAGTTCAAAAGAATATTTTTTTGATATCTTATTTTTTGTCCCTATACATAATTTTTATATATGTTAAAATATGCCTAAGCTGGGAAAATGTCATTAGTAGTGTTCCAGCATTGTGCTTACCCCTTCGTGTTTGAGCATATTGCAGACCTCGACAAAGAAGCCGCTGTTGAGATGGTCCTCGTGCAGCAAGAGAGTCTCCATGGCGTTGCAGGCCGCAGGGTAGTCGCACTTGGCGTCCCTCACTGTACATCAAAATATAAACAACTACTGCCTTTATCAGTGGCATTCTTATAATACATACAATCTAAGTTCTGTCTAGCCAGAAAAGAGATTCATCCTAAACTTCAGCAACTACTGGGTAGGTAAGAAACCTCCTAAAAACTAAACTGACGTAAATAAACAAAGTTGAGTCTTTTGTATTTTTTTCTAGAAAAGGGTGGATTTCTGGAAATTTTGAAAACTCTGACCAAAGCAATACTCTTGATCCATTAGTTCAGGTGTTTTCCATTGGTTCAAGTTGTTATTCTATTTTTGTTTGTAAAGGCCTATGATAATCATACAAAATAATGTGTATTGCACAAGAGTAAAAAAATTCTGGTAAAACTATTCTATAAGATTTAACTTGTAGTCCATGAAAATGCAACTAAGTGAAATCAATAAAGTTTAGTTGTTTTAATTACGATCCAGAGCTGTACAAATATTCTAGATAAATGTTTGCAGCTGCTACTTTATGTAACTTTCAAGTTCATGGTGAACTGTGTGATAAACCTTAATGAATGGATTTTCCTTCTTTTATATTGTAATCATTTTTATCTTTATAATTATTGTTTTCTTGAGCTAATTAAATTCTTTATTGACCTAGCTATTCTTATACCATGACCCTAATGTACAAAAGATTAGCCAATTATGAACGCAATAATATTATAAAAAAATATGTTATGAAGATATATTAACTTTTTTATATGGGACAATAAATTAAAAATAATACTACAAAGATTTGATATTGAGAAGCTTCGATATTTGTTTTGTTACTAAACAAATTTTAATATAAATATTTTTTATATCTTATTCTTTTCTTTTTATATGATTCTGTATCCTGAATATTTATTGAAAAATTGAGAAATGGTGATATAATAAAAGAGCAATTTCATTAAGCAAATTTTGTCTACATTTAACAAATAAATTTAAAAGTCCAATTGCCTTTAGGGAAGTCATGTATTGTTTATTTTTAAAAATAAAATGTCAGACTCAATCTTTTTAAAAATGGTTTGATTTTTATTTGTAGGTATATTACTATTCTACTGTAAGAGACTGCTTTCTTACTTATTTTATAAAATTTGGTTATATTTTTAGGTAAAGCATTTTATTTATTAAAATATGAATATATAATGGGTTTTACACGTGAATATACAAAGTACAGTATTCACATTTTTGACAAATGACATAAAATAATTTGGCACTTTGACATTTTAGACAAGCTCAAGAGAATTCTTAAGTGGCAGTTTGGAATAATAATCTGTTATGTACAGATAGCAGCAGCAACAAAATTGAATAAATGTCACTCAAAGTTAACTTCTTTCACATCCAACATCACAATTTCATATTGTCGATGGCTTACTTTTTTTTTAATGTAACTGATTTAAAAAAATAGTAAATACAACCCATAAAATGGTCTATGATCAAATGATGCCAAACTCATTAGGTTTGAGTCTTTGCTATGAATTCAAATACAAAGTTTAGAGCTCAACTGAACTAAGTAGAGAACTAACAACTATACTTGAATTAATACAACTATGGAGCACGAGAGGAAGGGAAATTTATATATTTTTGATTCGCCAGCGACATGCCAACTGCTTGAAGGCAGATGAAAACACACAAGGAGTTCCGAAATGTCAAAAAATTCCAAATTTCATTAACCCTTTGACGCCCAAGTTTTTTAATATTTCTCAAGATTTAGTTGACATTTTTTTATTTTTCCCGTATTGTGTAAATTTTCTTGGTTATGTCCTTTGTAATTGCTCACATTTTTGACAATATGCTACAACGAATTTAAAATAGAAATAAAACGTGGCCCCCCCTTATACAAGGGTAAAACGAAGCAAAACAGGTGTCCACTGCAATCCCTATAAAACGTACAACAGCCGTCAACTTCGACCCAAGCCGGTCACCGTTTGAGGTCAGCCCTCCCACCAGCTGAACCACACTATTGCAATCCTAATAGGTATTGCTCATGGTGCGGGAATAGAACCCACGCCGCGGCGTATGGACTTCAACATTGACTTGTCAGTCAACTCTTAGACGCAGTACCGTCAGACCAAAGCTCGTTTGACTCTTAAAGCTTACGGCTCTAACGAACCCTAGTGGCGATTCATTGAACTGCTTGAGTGACCGCTTTGGTGGCAATTCATTGAACTAAGTGAGTATAACTCCCATTAGCACCACCAGATGCTGCTAACGCGCCGGCGCGAGCGTGGACATCAAGAGGTTAATCGAGCTTTCAGGAGGGAATATTTCCATATAATTACGTATGACAGGGACAGTGTACCGATCTTGAGCGCCTTGGCGTGGTCGGCGTCGCTGTCGACGTAGACATGGCAGACGCCCTCGGCATGGCCCAGCACGGGGATGTGCTGCGTGCGCTCCTGGATGCTGCGGACCAGCTCGCTGGAGCCCCGCGGGATGATCAGGTCGATGTAGCCCTCCATGGACAGCAGGTCGCTGATCTCGTCTCTCGTCGAGATCTGCAACAAAGTTTGCCAGAAAGAATATAAGCTGCTTATTTAAATGTAATATTAAGTTATAACAAATAATGACTTGCTTTAGTTATAAAAAACCATCCTGTCCCTTCAAGCCTGCCTCATCCTGTATATGTTTCCAGGAGTTAAAATTATATACATTTCACTCAAAGTCATGAAAAATCACGAGTAACATTATTAATTAATACTAAATTATAATGATAGGTCATTTAAATATAATAATATCATTAAGTTTGGATTAAGTGAAGTGGTGCTTCAGTCTATAGCTTAATCACCAAAGAAAGATATTTTGGCAAACCAAAAAAAGAGGACTATGAAGAGGCATTTGATGATTTATCTAACGACTTTAAACAAAGAGGTCTCAAACACCTAATTTGTTCTCCAGTCGGTTGTGTGCGAGATAACGTAGATGTGGAACAGTTTGCTACGAACTTAATTAAGTTTCAGCAACACACAAATGCTTCAATTACAGTGGTATCCTACTATCAAAAATCTTTTAGAAGACTTCGTAATGGATTGTCTCATGCTGAATTTCTAACAAAGATTAGACGGACTCTTGACGACCAACAAAACCATTACTTGGAATCAAAAAACAGTGAGTCTTTGATGTACATGGATCCCGGAGTGACTCAGGCTGAAGACCCATCACAGAACCAGACACTACCAGATACTTCACCAGAAAAAGCCCAACCAACACCACCATCACAGACAACATCAGACTGTGAAAGTGATGGAATAGTGTCGGGCACTCTCACGTTCAGTGAAGCGCTAAAGCAGAGAAATTGTGTTGGAAATCTGAGTGCAGTTTCAAACCTAACAGATTTATTTAATAATGATCCTATACTCTGTTCCTCATCTAAAAACCCTGGTGCATGTAATGTTATGAATGATTCAATTAATGTGTATAATGTTGTGAATGATTCAATTAATGTGTATAATGTTGTGAATGATTCAATGAATGACAGTTATTTTTTAGAGCAAACACCACTTCAAAACACAAGCTTTCAAAGCATAAGCTTTCAAAGCATAAGCCCTCTTTAAGCCAAGCTAAAAAAATCAACAATTTTTGTTTGATTTGTAATACCTTTCATGAATTTTTAAGAGATGCTAAGAATACTAAAGACCCATGGCCAATCTGTAAATCAGCTAAATTGGAAAGGAAATTTTTGTGGTTAATGCATCTTAATATTGAGGGAGGTTTGTTAAACAAGAAAAATGATCTAGAGATAATCTTAGATAATTCAAATATACAGATTGTTTGTTTAAATGAGCATTGGCTGAAGAGTGATAGCATAAATGTTTTGAATAGCATTCCAAATTATCAAGTTGCTCATTTTTATTGTAGAGAATACGGTAGCCATGGTGGTTCCTGCATTTTATTAAAAGATAGTTTGGAGTACACCACTAGAGATGATTTTTGCGTTCTTAATGAAAATACAGTTTTTGAGTCATCATGTATTGAAATTTTAACTTTGCAGATTATTGTAATTTCTATATACAGAACTCCTTATGTAATTAATTTTAAGTCTTTTCTCAATAAGTTGGAAAAATTATTTGTAATGCTTAATAAAACAACAAAAATAAGAAATATATACATAGCTGGGGATTTTAATGTTGATTTGTTGGAAGACTGTAGCCATCCAAATCAAAAATTAGATTTAATTTCATTGTTGAATCAATATGGGTTTAAAATTAATTTTACATTACCAACTCGAATCACACAGCATACTGAATCCTGCATAGACATCTTGACTCAAAGAATAAACTCACCATCTTCAGTCCAAACAATGAATTTAGAATTAGGCCTTTCAGACCACAGAGCTCTGTTTATAAATATTTTTGACAATTCAATTGAGGATGATGAGAACAAAATAAACCCAAAAAACCCAAAAAGTAAAAAAAGAATGTTTTCCAAAGACAATATCACAAGTTTTGTTAGTAATATTAAAGAAACAAAATGGAATGTATCTGTTGAAAATGGCTTTGAGGAAAACTGCTCAAACTTTTTTGGCCTTTTTCAGAATACTTTTGAAGAATCTTTTCCCTAAAAATCAAATGATGAAAGGTTTAAAAGTTATGTTAAGAAATACAAAACAATTTTCAACAAAGTTTGTAATGAATCAAAAAAAATGTGTAATGCTAAATTTATAAAGGAATCAGAAAATGTGAGTAGGGCTGCTTGGTGTGTTGTTAAATCAGAGCTAGGTTGCAAAAAAGCCAAAAATAATTTTCCTGATATAAAATTCTTAAATAAGACAATTAGTGAAGCCAAGGAAATAGCAGAGTTTTTTAATAAAAAATTCACAGATATAACCAAAGAAATGGGAATATCACCCTCTGAATCTGAGGCACTAAATCTCACCAGGAATTTAATGACAAATAAAAACCTACTCAATTTTGATTTCAAAGCAATTGAACAAAAAGATGTAATCAAGGTAATAAAATCATTAAAAAATAAGAAATCCGCAGGATGGGACGAAATTCCGGTTGACCTGATCAAAAAAGTGATATACTCCATTTCAGAACCTCTTACAATCATTATCAATCAATCTTTTCAAAACAATATTTTTCCTAAACATTTCAAATATGGAGAGCTCAAGCCACTTTTTAAAAAAGGTGAAAAGCAAAACCCTGACAATTACAGGCCTGTATCACTTTTACCCTCATTTTCCAAGATTTTTGAAAAAATTGCATATAATCAGATGTATGATTTTTTAGAATCTAATGATATATTTTATAGTAAACAATTTGGTTTCAGGAAGGGTTGTAGCACAATGACTGCTATATCCCATTTTATTAATGAGGTGTCATGGGCTTTGGATGAGTCACAGAATACAATGGGTGTGTTCTGTGACTTATCCAAGGCTTTCGATTGTGTTAACCATGACATTCTTTTAAAAAAGCTAGAAATTTATAATTTTTCAGGGAAATTAATATCAAGGCTGAGGTCTTATATGACAGGTAGGTACCAAAGAACAATAATTTTAAAAGGTGGTTTGCAATCAAAATCTGAGTGGAGGGAGATTAAAGTAGGAGTTCCACAAGGCTCGATTTTGGGCCCCCTCCTTTTTTTAATTTATGTTAATGACCTACCTGAAAATATTCCTCACAACTTAATATTGTATGCAGATGATACTACTGCTGTTGTTAAAACTAAAGCAGGGGAAGATTTATGGGCGAAGGTTGATGAAGCTTTAACAGATCTGGGAAGGTGGTTTGAAATTAACGGGCTGAAATTAAATCAAGAAAAAACACAATTGGTAAAATTTAACACAATACAATCTTGGGATTTAACAGATCAAATGTCATCCAAAACTGTCAATAGTACAAAATTTTTAGGTCTGTATGTCGATTCTCACTTAACATGGGCAAAGTGTGTTGAAAACATATTGAGTAAACTTAATTCTGCCTGCTTCCAAATGCTATGTTTGAGAGGGATTTTAGATTTAAAAACACGCCTTATGATATATTATGCCTATTTTTATTCAATACTTCAATATGGAATTGAATTCTGGGGGTTTTCATCAGAAATAGAAAAAATGTTTAAAGTTCAAAAAAAATATTTAAGAATTATGACGTTTGCTACATGGAAATCTTCATGTAAACCAATATTTAAAGAACTAAATATAATGACTGTGCCGAGTTTAACCATTTATAAAACTTTGTTAATGGTACAATCCAATTTTGAAAATTTGTGTGCTGAGAATTTTGAACATTCTTACAACACTCGTTTTAAAAGAAATTTTCAATTTCCAATACATCGTTTAAAATTAGTGGAGAAAACTCCTACATATATGGGGAAAAAAATGTTTCATAAATTGCAACCAAAATATCAAAATTTAATCAATAGAACTTCATTTAAAAGCAGCCTTGCCTCTTTTCTGATAAACAAAACGTATTACAGTATAAATGAATTTTTGAATGGTAGCAATACAAATTAATATTCATTTGCAGTAACACAAGTGAACAAGACTATGATAGATTTTTTTCCTTTTAAGAATTGATGATTGTATTTTTAGGTAGTTTAAGATTACTTTGACAATGTCACCTGTTTTTATAGCTTGTGCTATAACTTGTACACTATGTGACAATTAAGAGCTATTTATTTATTTATTTATTAAATTAAATTTTCAGCTGAAAAATAAATATTAATAAAATGATTGAGCTGAACTATAATTTCATATTAGCTTAAAATAACATTTTATCATTTCTAAAGAAGTTCAGACCCCCCATCTTGTAGACTGAAGGTAATTGAATTAGCTTTGCTTAATAAAGTAAAAAGTACTGGGATAGACCTCCATTGCTGAGCTATAATTGATTAACTCGATTGTGTCACTTTCTAAGAGAATCGGAGATAAGCAAGAAACAAAATTAGTGGCTTGGGAATAATCCTGTCTCTTCAGACAAGAGAATTTATGGTAGGTAATAAAGTTCACTGCAAAGTGATCCAACTTGGAGATCGCTCTAGAACTAATTATGCTTCTAAGTGTGAGAGTGTAAATTACCACTTGGTGGGATTGTGTACTTAAAGGAACTGTTTTCCACTACTGTATGTGAATATGAGATACTGGCTGAAAATATTACATACTTTCCATGTAATAAAACACAAACAATTTGACCAAGAAATGAAATAAATATCTTAAATTGATTGTAATATTAAAATAAAAACAAAGTACCCTTTGACTTTCTTGATTTATCGATTAATAATAAAGTACATAATTCTTAATCATTTAAGTAAAGTTAAAGTACACATAATTAAAGTTAAAGTACACAGTTAAAGTACATATAATTCTCAAAAACAAAGTACCCTTTCACATTCTTTATTAATCAATCTTTTCTTCTATACCTATAAGAGGCAAAGCCCTCACTCACTCATCACTAACTCTCCAACTTCCCAATAACCCAGAGGGCTGAAATTTGGTACACTGTTTCTTTAGGCATTAAATAGGAAAACTAAATGGTTTTCATCCTGATCTGACCCTCACACTCCACCATGGACCCTCTCAAAGATCCCATGTTATCCTTATTAGTCCAAGAGCCCACGACCGCCAGACCTTCGTTATTTTATAAAAGCTGAAAGTTTCTCTGAGCCATGTTCCGAGCACAGGTAACATGAATTAGCAACTATGAAGTTTGACTAGTGGTTGCTTTGGCTGATATTCGCAGATTCATATCATTGCAAGCTTCAAAATTACTTAACACATCTCGCGCGAGTGACGGGCGCGCCCGTCATACGCAGTTGGCTCACCAGGCGTTTGGCGGGCGCGCCCGTCATGTTGGCATAGCAACAACCTTCGTTCAGTGTGAGCTTAGCCGCGGTGGCGGACGATTGTGTTTGTTTCCCGCGCTTTTAGGGAAGTCTTCCACAGTTTTTGGCGCGCTTAGTTTTCGCTTCGGCCATTTCATTTTTTCGGGTGTGTAGTATATAGTATATAGTATATAATGTATATAGTAGTGTGTAAAGTAATATTAATATTTTAGTTATAGACTTTGTTATTTTCAAACAAAATATCTCTTTTTACATGTTTTCCTAAATTGTTGTAAACATTTTGTGTCTGAACTAAAACACTTGATACAATGGTTTAGAAAGGGGTTGTAAATATATTTTTTCTCAAAATTATGATTATATACAAATTGTCGACTACAGAATTTGAATATATTGTGTTACTGTGGCCTTCTGGGACTATTTTTGTGATGTGCTGACGGCAAGGACGGGCGCCAGGAGCGGATGACGGGCATGCCCGTCACGGAAATGATGTCACGTAACTCAACCAAAATGGACCCTGGACAACTGGAAATACCATTTGGGATATCCTGACATCATTTCTGAGTAATTAATCACAAAATATTTTTTAAGCTTCTCAGATCCGCAATTATGATAATTATCAGCACTGAATGTGTTAAACAGCTGGTAACTTCCATTTAAAATACAAGGAAGTGAACAGCTGTTTTAGTAATGTTGAAGCTTGCAATGGTGTAACTCAGAGAAAATGTGAACGAATTAGCTCAGTTTTATTCTTATTTTCTTCGGAATAATATTATAAATAATTTCATTCACTGCCAGACATTTAGCACTGTTACAACCTAATTTTTCTGTAATCTTTAAACTGTTTACGAAGGATAATTATACTTACAAACCTGAATGTTACGTATGTTACATGGGGGAATATCATAAGATGTATCCTCGTTAGCCAGACAGTTCCAATGGTTTTATCATCTCGCCAGACAACTCTGAACATCTGAGATATATTTGCTAATATATCTTTCAAAGTTACCACAAAGAGAGTAGAATTACCAAAATTTACAAGCGGAAATCATTTAAAAACCAAATATTACACCTTAACGCAGTTTTTATACATTTTTCTATTATTTGCGTCATACCATTGCAAGCTTCAATATTACTTAAACAGCTGTTCACTTCCCTGTGTTTTAAATGGAAGTTACCAGCTGTTTTAGTAATTTCCAAGCTTGCAATGATATGAATCTTTGAATATCAGCCAAAGCAACCACTGGACAAAATTCATAATTGCTGATTCTTGTTACTTGTATTCAAAACATTGTTCAGAGAAACTTTTAGCTTTTATAAAATAACGAAGGTCTGGCGGTCGTGGGCTCTTGCTCTATATGGCAGAATACAAATTGATGAAATGTTTATATTTAAACAGATGTAAAAAGCAAGAAATTTAG
Source organism: Flexamia atlantica (assembly GCA_035578135.1). Lineage (NCBI taxonomy): Eukaryota > Metazoa > Arthropoda > Insecta > Hemiptera > Cicadellidae > Flexamia > Flexamia atlantica. Next base: position 167,998,402 of record JAQJVK010000001.1, on the reverse strand, counting down.
TAGAATGTCAAACCAGCTGTCAGGAATAGAACATAAAATAAATCACTGACAAGAGATACTTATAAGACCTTTCTTCCCTGTAGGCTGTTATTGAAAGAGCTAATTTAAACCATTTGTTTTATCTACATCATTAGAAAAAATACTTTGCCTTTGTCTTTTAGCGAATTTCATTGATAAAATTATTACCATAGGTCTCACAGCAAGACCTAAGCCCGAGACCATGATAACTTTCCATTTTGGAGCTCCCAGAAGCAAAAAACACTGTTCATACTATATTTAAAGCTGAAAACACAGTACATTGTCCCTATAGAAAAATTCTATATCTCGGTTATTACTCAACATATCTTGATAAAACTTGGAATGTGGCTTTTTTGGTTCAGATTCGCCTGATATTGTTTCAAAACTACAAAATTTTTGCATGAGTGTTGCAGTAGACCTGCATACTCATTCCCCATGTTATTCTAATGGAAGAAATAAAATAGTGTCATACACATAGTCTAGGTCTGCTGCAAAGGGGGTATTTTTATGTTCAAGATAGACCTTAAAAACCTTAGAATTTTTTGACATTAAATTTAGGCAATTTCTACGTTTTACGTACATATACTTTCATGAAACAGAAAACTGCTTTAGGATTCTCTAAGTACGTAATGTCTGCTGCAATGGAGATATTTATATTCCTGCTTAAGGGCCACTATATGCCATGCATGCGAGCAGATTCAATGATATTAGGCATAAGCCTCCCAGGGCAGTGGCATCCTTGAGGCCTTTATTGGCGGGGCGCTGAATCTGCTCACATGTATAGTACAGGGAGGCAAAATAGAAATAACTCCTGCAGGGTGCAGCAATAGAATAACTCCAGTCGCAGCAGACCTGCGGACTTCGAGGATTCCTGAAAACACCTTATTTGTGGTTAATGAAAGTCCATCTTTATTTGTCCAATACCACTGGCCTATCACTGCACAGCCCAAACTACTTGACTTAGAACCTTGGCCCTTTGCATGGACGATCTTAAGGGCGGAAGCAACCGCTAAGAACGGTTTTTTTAATTCGAAGTTTTAAGGGGTTTTGGCGGGGTCAAAGTTTATAAATTTTCCTACGCAAGTGAAATGGATGATCTTTTGTTTAATTTTCAATGTTCATTCAACGAGCAGGTGGTTCAGCTTCACATACGGATACGATTTTACAGCTGATTTATAATTTGGTTACTTTCATTATGGTTATGGTTGTTTTGTTGATTTTTTAGGCGATATGTACTATATAAAAGTTAAATTTAGTTTAGTTAGTTAAATTAAAGCCATCATTCATTTCTGTACCTTATCTGTTTAATCATAAACTCAGTATTTGGCCCTATCTTCATTTAGACAGCGGGAGTTACAGTTTTTATCGTGAGCAAAGCCACAGGCAACTGCTAGTTAATAATAAAGTAATCATAATTCTTAGATCTTTAACACATCTATTAATTGATTAATAAAGAAAGTTAAAAGGTACATACTTTGTTTTTATTTTAATATTACAGTACATAATAGTAGCCCTAACCTGTGAAAGTAACAATTATCAAATCTTAAATTCAATATAGTAATAGAAAATACTGGATATTGGTATATGTAATAACTATACAGTAGACCCCCTCTTAACCGACCCTGACGGGACAGGACCTAGGTCGGATAACTTAAAAGGTCGTTTAAAGCGGCCGAAAAATAAAAGCTCTGTTAATTTAGGGTTCCATTAAAATAATTCTCAAGCAGTTTGTGGATTGTTTAGAAAATGAACTATAGTTACCAACCTATTTTTCAAAATAGGTACAAATGTCACAAATGTACAAATGTCACATTTTATAAACTAAATATTAGACAAGGCGAAATTTTTTTTTATGATGACACTTTTAATAACATGTTCATATATTTTTAACAAATTTTATATAATGATTGTCAAAATTAGTGATGAAAAACAAGCAATCATTGCATTATTACGGATTAGGCAGTTGATTTATAGCTTCTTACTGGAGATCTAAGTCAAAAACCCATTGCAGTTGACTTCGAGTGGACTACCCCCTCTCCCCTCTTCCCCACCCACACAAACACACGTGCGTGTTTTTTTGTTTTTTCTTTACTCTACTGATGAATTATATGATGGTTTCCTGATGCGAAAACGAAAACTAGGTAGAACGTTTATCTTGCTATGCGCTCTGAAAAGCACCTACTTTACGTTTTAATAAATTAATGAATGCTGTATTCAAAATATTTTAACCTATAACAAACAACCTGTGGAGTTGAGCGTAAAGTTCCCATCATCGGATATGGGAACGGAAATGCCGCAATTCCTAGAAAAGGGCGGTTAAACCGAACTGTTGTCAAAATAGGGTCGGTTAAAATGATCTTTAATATCTGACTAGCAGGGGCGAATAATTCGATCGTCGGTTAAAATGAGGTCGGTTAAGAGGGGGTCTACTGTAGTTATTTTGTACTTTAAATTACATACATTCTTTTCTTAAAACTTGTAAGCAAAGCAAATAAGAGACTAACAGTGATAACTAATAACTAATTAATACCTTTTTAAAGTTGTTCATTTTACAAAAGAGTACCGGAAGGACCGAGAGTTGCTCGGTGAAATATCAAAGAATTTAGATAATTAACATGTTGTGACTTCAATCAGTTGTCACACAAGAAAAAGGAGGATGCTCTGATATGGATGTTATTTAATTTGCATTTAGTTTTTGCTATATTTATATAATACTATATTGCATCATGTTATTATATTGCCAATAATATTAGAAGATTAAATAAAGATGAATAAATATTAGAGATAGAACCAACGATGTATGCACGCCTTATTTTTTAACTTTAGCCTATCTTTCATATTAAATCACGTGTTTATCCAGAGCTTGATTTGAGGCGAAACTGCATTTATTGATACCTCATTCTTGAGTTCTTGAACTTTGTTTGAATTGATTGGCAGAAACTAAAACTTGTAAAATTATTTAGGTCTTTGAAAGGTAATCGTCGGCTTTTGCCAAATTCTGCAGAAAATACAATTGAATCATGTGTTACAGCAGCATGGCAGTAGCGGCTTTGAAAGGAAAGATGTACGGGTTGATCGGCAGAAGTAGTTTTTCATGAAAGTCAACCTCACACATTTTGTGAAAACCAATTAAATGTTGAAGACAATCGCCTGCAACTGCCAATTATCACTGAAGAATGTCAGGTGATCGTAACTGAAAAAAGTAAAAGTAAATTTTCCAAAACAAAATCGTATGTAATTGACTACACCAAGTTTCTTCTCGAATGCCGAGTTCCTTTCATTGTTGATGAGGTTAGCTGTTAATTTTAAAACTCGATGGAAACCTCTAAGGCTTAATTACCTACTAATCTCTAGTTTTATTATAAAATGAAATACAGTCCTGGAAAAATTGTAATTTTTCTTAACATTTTACTACAGACCCAAACATAATTTTAACTTAATTTATTTTTACATGATGAAAGTGCTGATTGGTTTTTAATTATTGTGAATAGCATAAATAAATACCCCTGGTGCAGCTGACCTGCATACTCAGCGAATTTCAAATGCAAAAGAACATATTTCAATCCAATATAGCGAGAAATGATATGTTTTTGTAAGCTCCATAAGAATAACATGGGGGATTATTACCCACATAGCACCGAATATTCCTTTGACGTCATATGAATATCAAAATTTTGATATTCCCGAATATTCTTTGACGTCAATCTAACGTTAATTCTTGGTTCAAACGTCACACATTTTGACATTCATGGAATATTCAAATTTGATATTCTATTGATAATCAAAATATCAAATTTCTAACATTCCTAAAACAATTGATTTAAATTACATAAAAAATATTTTTATGAAAAATTAACTTTATTATCACTATTTTAACTGTAATAAATAATTTTTGTATAAAAATTGTTATATAAAAATATATGCCGCCAGTGAGAATTGAACCCACGACCTCAGACTCATGAGTGTAATGTCCTAGCACCTTAACCCCCTTGGCCACGGTGCTAGTTGAGAATACTAAGTGAAGTGCTTCTATTTATCCAATAATAAATAACTATCAATATAAATACTGTAACAAAGTTAATCTAGTGAGGTTTACCTACTTTCTTCAGTATTTAAAGTCAATAGTAGTTTTAAATTGTAGACATCCGTTTAGTAAATAATTATCAATTAATCTCACAAATTTACATTTAAAAAAATTCACAACTTTATAACAATACAAAAGTGAGAAACAAAGCATTTAAACCTATGTTAGTAAATTTTAATACAAATGTGATTTAATTAAAGTAAATACTTATAAATTTTCTTAATAAATAAATGTAGATACAATTGAATAATTTGTGTAATTAAATTTGAAATAACAACTAATCTTATTCAACTATAAGTAAATATCAAATTAAAGTCAAACTATGTCAAAAATTATAAATTCGAAAAATCTGAAAATTAAATGGAACATACACAGGTACAAACTATATCTTGTTCATTTCTAATAAGTATGAATATCATAACTTTGACATCTGAGAATATCAAATAAATGTCAAACAATGTCAAATGTTTGACATTCAAAAATTAAAAAAAAGATTCACAGAGTCAACAAATTACACTGACTTTATAAGAAAATATCAAATTTATTACAGTTTCATTATTTATTAGTTTTTGGATAATTTGCTTTTTGATATTTGGAATATGCTATAAATATTCATGATTTGACATAATTTGAGTTTGGCATTTTTACATCAAACTAACGTCAAACGAATATCAAAAATTTGATTTGACATTGTTTGACCTTCGGAATATTCATTTGACGTCACCAGAATATTCCGTGCTATGTGGGTATGAAGATTTGCTGCAACAGGTATGTTAAGACTGGGTAGTTTTGATTCAATATTTTAAGATCTAAACTGGAAGAAGCCAGTTACCAAGTTTTATCAAGATATGTTAAGAAATAAGTAAGATATAACATTATTTTATTTCCCACAAGGATAACATAAGGAGTGAGTGAAATGGAGATTTTATGCCATGAAAATGGAAATATCGGAGATTTTAGACTAATATACATTAGATCTCACCTAGATGAAGCCACAAACCAAGTTTTATTTAGATATGTTGAGAAATAAACGAGATATAGAATTTTACTTATTTCCCATAAAGGTTAATTAACATCAGGACAACGTACTGAGTTTACCACTTTCGATATCTCAGTAACCAATGGACATATAGTCCAGGCAACGAAAGGGTATAGAGGGAATTGCATGGATCACAATTTTTGACTTTGTAACTTTGTTTGGACTAGTTAGGAGTAAAACGTATCAAAAGTCCCCGCCCTTAGCCCTTGAGCCGGCTGGGCTAGAAGGGCCTAAAGGTACAATTTTTTGGTTTTTCCTAAATATCTTGAAAACTATCAACTTTTAGTATTCCCTGTTAAATTTTAAAATTAAAGAAAATTAAATTTCCTGCAAGAAAAATATATAATATGTCTACTTTGGTCCAACCGTTTACAAGGTAAGCACTAATTTTATTAATATTTTGAAAAAATAGCCCTTCCATAAGAAATACATGTAAATTTGAGGGTAACTTAGATGCCCAATTGGGCAAAGCTTTTTTCACCTAAAGGAAAATGAACAGCATTCAGGAAATATTGACAAAATTTCCAGTAATTTGACACCTCAATCATAAAAATTGGTCAAAAATTAAGACGTTGGCGAGCTCACAAAAAACGTTATTTTTCAAGAAATCATAACAAATTGAAATAATTCCTTGAAAAATAACGTTTTTTGTGAGCTCGCCAACACCTTAATTATAGACCAATTTTTATGATTGAGGTGTCAAATTACTGGAAATTTTGTCAATATTTCCTGAATGCTGTTCATTTTCCTTTAGGTGAAAAAAGCTTTGCCCAATTGGGCATCTAAGTTACCCTCAAATTTACATGTATTTCTTATGGAAGGGCTATTTTTTCAAAATATTAATAAAATTAGTGCTTACCTTGTAAAAGGTTGGACCAAAGTAGACATATTATGTATTTTTCTTGCAGGAAATTTAATTTTCTTTAATTTTCAAATTTAATAGGGAAGTTTTCAAGATATTTAGGAAAAACCAAAAAATTGTACCTTTAGGCCCTTCCAGCCCAGCCGGCTCAAGGGCTAAGGGCGGGGACTTTTGATATGTTTACTCCTAACTAGTCCAAACAAAGTTACAAAGTCAAAAATTGTGATCCATGCAATTCCCTCTATACCTTTTTTTGAGCATTCATTGCTTGGACTAATAGAGCAATGATTCAAAATACTAATTTTTTTTTGAGCTGATTCCAATGGTGCAAATAAAAATTGGATTACTGTATTTTTATTTTACTATGTAAAGAACTCAAAAAACCCTTTTTTGAGGGGTTTATCCCCTTTATTGCCCTCCGATGGTCCCATCGGGCTGATTAACAAACCCAAGTGATTACCACTTTACAAGTCTGTATAAAATTTCATCGTGATTTTGAAACACTGACCATAGTGCGGCCACTATAGTGTTAACAGACATATGAGGCACACCACACACGCCGATGTCAGGGATGTGTTATCTATCTGTATATAGATTATAGATATGCTATAGATACATGTATATATATATATATATATATATATAGATGTATATATAATTCTAACGAATGGTGTCTTTGCTTCTGAGGGCCCCAAAACAAAAAGTAATCATGGTCTTGGGCTTAGGTCTTACCATGAGTAACACCCCTTTCCCTATAGGGAAAATTTGCAGAAACATTGTAAATACAGTAGTCCCAAAAAACCCGGCACTCCATAACCGGTAGTCTGGATAACTCGGCAACCACCAACATCACTAAGGAGGATTCCCTTACAGGCAAACCTGTTCAAGGTCATTGTCCCCGATGGGCAGTTTATTCTTATGTCTTGTTGTTGTACTATATTTGATGACCAAATACTGAGTTGTAATGTAAATATAAATAATATTGGTGGTTAAAGAGCTTAAAAATTGTGTTGTTCTTATTTTTAACCGTAGTTCCCGATAACCCAGCATTTAACAAACTCGGCACCCTTCCAGTCCACATTAAGCCGAGTTTGCGGGACTCTACTGTAACAAAAAATTTCCTTGTATGTACAGTAAAATCACCTACCTAAGTTTTAAACTTTTCAAAGATTGAATACCTTTTAGCACTGTGTGATAAAAGCGTTATTTATCACACATAGCGAATGTATCTTTTTTGTGCTTAATAGTTTCTCCAAGTTTGATTTCGCCTTGCCCTTAAAAATGATCGTACACAAAAAAAAAACAACTAATTTTATAATTTTAAACCTATTCTATACTAAGCATCACGAAATTCCCATCTTTTCTCCCAAGAATTTAAGAAAATGCTCAAAGCTGTTTTGAGATAATTGTGCAAACAAGCACACTTATTGCTGATATAATGATAATGAATTTAGAGGAGGTTGGAGAGACAGGTGCTGCTAATAGAATGCTGCGGCGAAGCTAGAAACTTTTGCTCCGCCTTAGACAATGCACGAAATAGTGCGTAATAATATTGTTGAAACTTTTCATAAATATCAAATTAATGAAAATATCGTAAACACCTTTTATTTAAACTAAAATCTTTAGTCAATCATGCTGAAACAGCAAGCAACGGACACTCATACGTGTAGTCACCAAGCAGAATGTATTCCTCCACGCCGGCTAATTTTCATCACAAGTCAGCTGATTGCTGACAATTCCTTCTAATTTACCTTGAATTTTCGCTTGACATGCCTTTTGGTATGCAAAAATTTGTCGTTGTTATTAATTGGATAATTTCAAAAGCCGAATATTAGAAATCTTAATTAAATTATCTACCGGATGTAGGAAGCCGATTTTCGATAAGTTTGATAAATGACGTAATAAAACGCAAACAAAAGTTATTTTTTCAATTTTACAAAACATGGCAAGTTTATGTGAAAATGTAGCTCCTACGTCCGGTAGAGTTTAAAAAGAGCTTTAATTTGACATATAAACTTTAGTTTTCTGACCAAAAAGAAACCAGAAATCCTGCATACCAATTAACATTGGCTCTTATGGAGTGTAAATCCAATATGGTGGCCAAATCCAACCTTCTCTTAAGAAATGGGCAGTTAGAAGCTTGATATTACTGACCAGAGAGATAGCGTTTTGCACACCGACAGTTGCCAGTGCTTCTTGTACAACAGAGAAGAGAGCTTTGTTGCTGTGTGATGCTTCTTTTCCTCCCTTTAGCAGCAGACCATTGGCAGAACTGAGGGCCAGGGCAGCAACCTGTCAAGACCATAGCATAATTAAAGACAACAATACTATACTAAAAGCTGTTCACTATCCTCATAAGTTACAACTGAAAAAGTGAATTTTATAGCCTTACATTTCTGTCAACATGTGAGTTATAGAGATTTGAAATCCAGTTTGTTTGTTCCTTTAATTTTGTAAAGAACTCAGGAAGCAAGCTGTAGTAATGCTACTATTTTCTTAGCTGGCAACGTGTATATGTTTGTCAGTTTATAACTACTAGGCTTAAGTTAAATAGGATCATATACTACCAACAAAACGATGTTAAACTAGTTGAAATAATGATTTATTCTAGCAATTATTTACAATAATATTACAAAAAAAATTTAAATGGAATAAAACTGACCTGTGACCACGCACTTCCAAGTATATATTAAAAAAAAACAATCAAAAATCAAAAACGCGCTAACCCAATTTTCAGTTCACAAATTTTTTTTATTTGGTTTTTATAATAATGTTAATTAATTTAGAAAAGTAAATTCATAGTTTTAGGATTTGCCTTCATACATTTTTATGTCATGAACCCCTTTGCAGGTCTCTACGCCTGAAGCCCACGAACTCCAGGCAGAGCACTGTCGATTTGTTCAAATATTGACTCAACTTAAGCAAAACCCTGATATGTTTGGTTAATAAAATGTTTTTCACCTTATCAATGAGTTATAATTTGGAATTTCGTGTATTTATATGCTGTAATTTTTTAAATGTTTTGATTGGGGAAAAAACCAAACCCGCGTCTAGTTCCTATCTAATGGTGACCTTTTATTAGATGGCATCATTAATCCATAGCCCAATAACAAATGGAGCTAGATATTAAATAAATTTATAAATTTATTTGATCTCAAATTAAAGAAGTAACAATTCTAATGTACCGTAATCGAAATATTAGTATTGAAACGTGGACAGTTTGAGCAATTTAACCCAGTATTTTGGATACTGGAGTTTGATGAGGTTGTTCAAAGATGGAAAGAGTTGTAAAGATTCAAGATGAATAGAATAAAACCAAGTGGTTCCATTTTAACCCGTCATCACTGACCAGCTGATGTAGACGAAAATATGTTACCAAATTTATTTTCCTTCAGTTGTATTTTAGTTCAGAATTCACAGCTGGAAGTAGACGCGAATACATCATAAGAATAAACATAAGTTACGGGACCACCTATTTTTTTCTACTCATCTTAATAAAGATTTACAGGAATCAAACCTGCGGCAAGCAGTCAGGTCTGGATTCGAAGATGACTAGAAGCACTCCGATGGGAACGGTGACCTGGGTGAGGTCAAGCCCCTGGGCCAGGCGAGTCCTGCGTACCACTCGCCCCACGTTGGTGTGGCTCGTCTCTGCGATCTGTCTCAGACCTGCAAACCATCCCTTGTGTAAAGCTAATGGTATCGATGGGGACGGTGACCTGGGTGAGGTCCAACCCCTGGGCCAGGCGAGTCCTGCGCACCACTCGCCCCACGTTGGTGTGGCTCGTCTCTGCGATCTGTCTCAGACCTGCAAACCATCCCTTGTGTAAAGCTTGTGGTATCGATGGGGACGGTGACCTGGGTGAGGTCCAACCCCTGGGCCAGGCGAGTCCTGCGCTCCACTCGCCCCACGTTGGTGTGGCTCGTCTCTGCGATCTGTCTCAGACCTGCAAACCATCCCTTGTGTAAAGCTAATGGTATCGATGGGGACGGTGACCTGGGTGAGGTCCAGCCCTGGGCCAGGCGAGTCCTGCGCACCACTCGCCCCACGTTGGTGTGGCTCGTCTCTGCGATCTGTCTCAGACCTGCAAACCATCCCTTGTGTAAAGCTAATGGTATCGATGGGGACGGTGACCTGGGTGAGGTCCAGCCCTGGGCCAGGCGAGTCCTGCGCACCACTGCCCCACGTTGGTGTGGCTCGTCTCTGCGATCTGTCTCAGACCTGCAAACCATCACCTGTGTAAAGCTAATGTAACTTCTTTGGTATCAATTGTGTTATAATTATTTCATTCACCATGTAGCTGCTACGATCGAATGTGAAATTTACAAATGATTTCATGTAGGGGTGTGCGAATAGTGATTTTTTGGTTCGAATCAAATCGAATCGAATAGTTTATAACTATTCCGAATATCGAATATTTTCGAAACGAATATTTATGTCAATGGTTATTCGTTCAAATGAGATCAAATTTTAAATCGCAGCATGTAAGTATAAATACCCTTTCACAGCAAACCTGTATACTCAGCAAATTACCAAGCATTTTTTAGCAACTATTCAATAATTAATATAACGTTATCAAACCAAAAGTGTTATTTCATTATGTTTTTTTACTCTTGTCCTTACTTTCTCCCTCCCCTCCCTGTATTTATCTTATTTAATTATTAATAGCATTATAACCAGTCAAAATAATATAGGTCAAATATCAATTACCAAGGTACACAAAGGTACAACTAATCAATTGTTAAGAATTTAGAAATGTATTGATTCCCCTTAAGCATAGGTAATATTCATTTGAATAAGCATAATTAGGCCTATAGTAGCAATTTCAGGATTTGGCTACTTAACAATTCCTTTTCATCCTACTGCAACCTAAATTTGTTCACTATTAGGCCTCTGCATCCCTTTGTTCCTTTTCCTGTTAATGAACCAATAAATTATTTGATCAGGGACTAGGCTTAAGGGGTAGACCAAAGAATTACATGTAAAACTTGGTTCCCCAACTACTTCATATTTGAAGAAAGCCTTACAATCTTATTTGTGCATTAATGCCTGAGAACAAAGATTTTGATTCTCCTAAAGTAGGCCTAATACTATAAAATAATAATAAGTCAGACCAGTAAACTTAACCTAAATTTTAAGATAATTTACAATTGCCAATTTCTTACAACAAAGTTTATTTGTTTTACATTATAAACAGCAAGAAACTCATTAATTATTATCATAGGCTTAAGTTGTCAAACCAACATTGTATCGTAATCTAAAAATGACTATTTTAATCACGTATCAAAACAAACACGCTCCGCCTGATTCGTCAGATTTCAACAAAATAAAACCAATTTTTGATCATTCAACGTTTCTATTTCTACGTAATTGCTTATTTGAAAAATAAAGAAATCTGAGTGATTGAAACAAACACGCGATAGACGTTCTCGAGTTATTATTAACAACTAAACTTCAAAAGCAAAAGGAGACGAAGTTTCGAACGACGACGAAATTCGAAAACGAAAAGACAAATAATAAACAGGTCCGCCAACTCTTTGCCAGCCCAAAATTATTGTACTTCATCGTATCAAAGTTGGAAGCGATGGTGATCCCGGATTCCGTTTAAGATATTTACGGCCTGAAAAAGTCGTACGAAACACCAACACGACTATTTATTTATGGGGTATTTACGGGATTTTACAGCAGCTATTCATCTGCTGTCTGTCCACGTGAGGACGCAACTGTTTCTGATGTAAAAAATGGATTCGTAGTTGTTTGCAACTAAAAAAAACGTACTTTTATTTTGAAAATGGGAACGTTTTCACCTACTTTTGATTTTATGCCAGTCCTTTAAATATTCGATTTGGTTATATCGAACTTCTTTGCAATCTCGAATCGAATCGAATATCACGATATTCGATTAGAAAAAGTTCGAAGTTCGAATATTCGCACAACCCTAATTGCATGACAAGCAGAGCACTGATTGTACAAGCTTAGGAGGATAATAACAAAAAATAACAGGTGTAATTTTGAATAGCAAAGAATTATACCTGCAGCGAGAGACTTGAGCTTGGAGGGGGAGAGGGAAAGACGAGACAGGAGTGGCTTGGCCGTGTTGCTCTTGGTGGCCTCGGCAAGGTCCTTGGCGTTGGCGGCGAGGATGTCGGACTGGCGCGAGAGCAGGAGGTCGGCCAGAGTGAAGATGCACTGGGCTCGGTCACTGGGGCTCAGGGCCTGCAGCTTCCTGCTGCCTGCCCGAGCGTTCTCCGCCAGGACATCCGTGGAGGTGTGGCCGGTGGCCGGCGCGTCGGTGAAGAACGTTCCCAACTTGCGGCCACTGATGATAGTCTTGATGGCCTTCTCTTGATGACCGTTGCAAATCACAACACTCACTCCTCTCTCCAGAGCCCATGTTGCTGCTTTCACCTGTCACCGAATATTAAATTTACATTACAGTATTGACAAAGCGAAGAGATTACTTAGTTCTTGTTGTTTGTGATGTGGAAAGTGAAAAGGGTTCTCTTGTCGGAATTTTCTGGTTTTGATTTATTGAAATTCTGGAATCCCTTTTAAACGGTGAATAATTTGACATCTATATTACTTATTTAATACGCGAGCAGTTTTTTTGTTACAAAGACTCCTCCTAAACTACTGAACCGATTTTCATGTTTTTGGTGTCATTGGAAAGAGCTTAGCATGAAGTTTTGCAGGAAATAAAATTTAAAAAGCTTTGACTAAAGGAAAGAGCCCTAGACGCCCTTAAAGTTTCATATTAGCCCATAAGATTTAACATGGGAATAGAAATTTCAAATAAAGCAGCTGATTGGAGCAAACAAAGTTTTTCAGCAAAGCCATATGTTGTTAATGGAATTGAAACCATTGCATGTAGAGCTGGAGGAATTTCAGTTGATGGAAGATGTAAATAAATAAACTATTATCCTAATACATACTTAACGTCAGAATTCAGTTTTAAAAACATTTATTTTGAATCACATGTGTGAAGATCTTAATATTTAAATATGTTTATATTCCAAGTAAAAAAAATCTTAAGTATAAATTCTATCAATATAAATAGAAATTAAAGAAAAAGAAGCAGACTAAACATTCATTATGAGTATAAATTTATTGAACCATTTTAGTTCGGTTTAAGACTAAGACAGGTCGTACGCTACTTAGGGCCGCTTTCCCCAATTAATTAAGGTTTAAAGTAAACGTGAATTTAATTTAAACCATATGAATATTCTAATTTTTAAATTATAAACCATATTATCAGGGAAATTCAAATGTTACTAAACTTAAGTTTCAGAAGTACAAATAAAACTAGATTTGGGGAAAGCAGCTCTTAGTAACATATACCCTACTGAATTTCAGAAAGTTTTACAAAAATACATTTAAAACCGAATAATACATTTTTTACCCATTTAAGAACATTAGTGTTGTCTTAACAAATTTGCAGTCGATTTTCAAATATCAATTTGTTTTGGTTAATTTTCTTTCATATGGTGCTTGGGGTATTTCAAAAATAATTAATATATGTGTATTTCATCTTGATGAACTTGGTTGAGTATACGCTTCAATTGGAGTTTATGGTGAATGATAATGTGAAGCGTTTGTGAGCAATTATTTACAATTATCCTAAAGAAATTTACATGAAAATGTAAATTAATTTAGTTCAACTATGAAATGCTAACCTTGAATGATGTAAACATGTAAATAATATAATTTTAACAATTCTTTTTGTGTTTAGTGATGTTCTATAGTAAAAAGAACCCAGTTTCCAGTAATTCCTGTTTAGGTAACTAGGTATAGGTATAGGTCAGGGTCAGTCCATTACATATGGACTACTGTATATGTGGCGGCAGGTCAAGCCAACTCCTTTGAGGTGATCATAATATTCATAGAAAACACTAAAGAAACATGGACACCTCTTTAAATATGAATGAGTATTCACAAGAAATTTAATTAAAAAAGCTTTTGTAAAAAATTTCAGTAAAACACTAAATTCAACCATAAAATTAATAAAATAGTTCTAGAATACTATACCATGATTATTTTTATGTTGAAATCAATACATAACAATTGCTCGATTTCGAGCAACAGGTTTACTAGTATAATTGATAGTGCTATGGTTTTTGTTTGTTTGAATCAGTGACATTTGAATTTTGACTAATCTAAATGGGTATTTTGAGAAACTGAGGCCAAAAACTTAAAATGTAAAAAAAAGTTTCACTAGGTCACAAAAAAATTAACTAGAAATAAATAAGATTTCAAAATAAAAATATAAATTAAACTAAAAAAAGTGTTTAATTACAATTATATTTGTAAAATTAAGTGTTTCTAATAAGAAATCGAGAGGTTGGATAAGGGATATCAAGTCAGAAAATATAATACCGAGGAATGGAGAAAAATATTCCGTCGTGATGGTGGTTTTTGGACTTAGACAATATTCTCCAACTACGATAAACTTCAAGTAGTTCACACTCTTCCGCTGATGACAGGAGAGACTAGTTTTTGATGCCTCTAACTACCCTGTCATTACATGCTTGAGCATTTGGGAAATGGGACCTGCCATCTTATTTCCCATTTAAGCGACAGGAGGTCCCTTTTCGAGTGCATAGCAAAAGTTGCAAAATTGATTATTTTTTACTATATCTCGGATCCACATTGTTAAATTAACTGAATAAATTGTACAGGAAATACTGAAGTATCCTTTTCAATTGAAACCTAAGAATCTATATTTTTGACCTGATTTGACAAAAATGCCCGTACTGAAAAATTTGCTTCAGTGACAAGAGGTCCCTTTTCACTTTCCGCATCACATTCATTATATTAGCCACGAACAGTTTGTCTTTTATGTTTTAGGTGACATTTAAAACTACAGAAATGCAACTTTTTGATTCATAATTGACCCAATTTAAGTCTACAAATTTTAAAATTAATAACTAACTGACATTATGTACAGTTTTAAAATGTTTGACAAGAAGGAGCCACCTTTAAAGTAATTTAAGAATGGTAAAAAAATGAGATAACTTTTTTAGTATTATTGTTTCTCTTACCTTGGAATCCATCCCTCCAGTGCCAACCTTTGACTTTTTGCCAAAGCGAATAATATCATGCATCTCGGAGGTGTAGGTATGGATGAGGCGGGCACCTTCGACCCAGGGAGGAGCCGTGTAGATGCCGTCCACGTCGGACATGAGGATCAGCAAGTCCGCCTGCACCTCGGCCGCCAACATGGCCGCTAGACTGTCGTTGTCCTTGATACTGATGATCTGCAACAGACAGATGCACAATTAATCCGATGAAGTAATTGAAGGATTTAAATCTACGACTTATATTTTTTATAGACCATCAAAATTATTTATTTTTGATTAGAATCCTACCATTTTACAGTCTGCGCCAGAACTCCCGACCTCTGGACTACCTGTTTAGAGTCTCTTTTAAAGGGATATTAACCCATTTCAAGGTATTGTGAAATCCTCCGGATATGATAAAGGGTTTGAAGGATACCTTTTGATAAAATCCCTAGAACAGGATTTAAGTCACTTAAAAACAATAGAAACTCCGATCGATTGGAGAGCTGGTCCGTTAGTCAGATATTCGAGCGCAGACAGTAAGTAGTTGATTGTTTTGATTTAATTATTTTTTTATTGCTCGCTTTATGTCATATTAAATATAGTGGTTGAGAAAACCACTTATAAGTCCATGTGGGTTAGACATATATAAAATACTTAATGAGAGACATTTCTTGATAATAATTGAATAACAATTAGAGCATCAAACTTCGTAGTTCCCAAATAAATAACAAAAATAAAAATTACCCAGGTGAATATTGAAGGCATAAAAAAGTACAAACTCACTTCCATAGATTCATTCAAAGTTGTCATATCTAATTAGAACTTGAGTCTGACTTTAAATTCATTGTTAAATATCGGAATAAAATCAAATTTAGGTAAACAGTACAAATGCTCAAGACAACAAATCTAAAGAAATGAAATAGTTTTAAAAAATTTATACCCATGTTAAGTAATGCCCTGACAGGTTTTTTCACAATCAGTATCAGAATATTTCAGGTTATTGCCTAAGTTCAGGGTTCTAGGACAGTAATAGGCTATGTTGAATTGTAGAAAATTGTTTAAAAAAATTGTTTTGAAACATTTTCAACAAGATATTTTCATTTGAGACTAGGAAGTACCTTTTAGACCGAATTTCCCCTGTTTTTTAAGTCTAATTCTTATTCTTTGTGCTGTTATGAAACATACGAGCAGACAGCTCTTAATATATCGACTTAAATGATTTACATCGATGCTCCAGCATTAGTTTTGTTTGTTTCTATTTTTCGTTATTATTTAGTCACCAATTTAGCAACACATATGGTTCCTATTTAAAATCATCTTTTTACGTACCTCAATTTTTACTGATGAACTGCTTGGAACACATTTTTGAGCAATAAATTAGTTATATTCAGACTTTTAAGGAAATCCTCATAGCCGTTTTTGAATTAATTGTGCAAACTAACAAGCAAGAAACTCTGCTCACATATAAGAGGATAATTAACCGTTTGAAATTCAGTATTTCTTAGGATTAAATAATCCTATTAGTATGTTAAAAACATGTATTTTGCTGCAAGTTAACTGATAAAAGACAACTTTACCTTGTTAATTTGGGAAATTAAAATAAGGGTCAATCAAAATCAACTAAATTAATCTAACTAAATAAATTAATAAATTGTGTATTTTTTTGTTACTTTTTTGCCAGTCTTCTGAATATCTTCCTCGGCAGCAGGCGGGGGTGAGACCGCATCGTTGGTGTTGATGATTGGTACAATGTTGAGACTGATGAGCTCCGAGAGAGTGCTGAACAAGTTCTTGCGAGTTTCCTCATTGTAGAAGTCGGGCTTTGTCACCAAGACCTAGTATCAATAGTTAAAAGTCAAACATTATTCAAACTGTTACATACAAAGTTTCAAGTTAGATGGAATGGTGTAAGATATCTTTTAATAAATTAATATAATATCCCAAAACTACTAACTAGTTTTTATCAAGATATGCTTTCAAATGAGTGTAGAATAGGCCTTTGCAATGTCAGTAAAACATAATCTCCTAAGTGTCCTGCCACGTTAAAAACAAAACAATTAGTACAGTACTTATAAAGGTTTTTGCTAAAGGTTGTAATAACATAAAATAATAAAATGAGAAAGTGTTGTACCTGAGCAATCTTGACTCCGTACTGAGCGAACATGGCGTCGTAGAGGGACATGAGGCCGGACTGGCCCACGGCGGCCGCGGCCCTCGGCTCCACCATGGTGTTGGCCTCCTGCGACACGTGTCACGTGCAATGTTTTGTTGCAATATACACTTAAAAAGACCAAAATTTGGAATGCAAAGTAAAACTGTAATGTTTACTGGACTCTTAAATTTTAATGAATTATTAATTTATCATTAATTGTTTCAGTTTTGGAAAGATTGTCTTATATTAATGAGAGTCTTCCTCATGCATCAATGTTCAAAATAAATCTTAAGTTAGTTTACACTCGCATAAAATAAACAAATAAATTCAGCTATCAGCGTGTGTCACAAATTCCAAAAGAAATTATACTATTTTTATTTTAATCCAAACATACACATACTGTATTCTACATAAATAGTTTTATCAGTTTAATTTCAACCAAACAAAACAGTACAATACAGTAAAACATATTATAAAATAGGCATTATTTTTTTAGAGCCTCAAAATTATTATTGTTTCAGATATACTGTACAATCTGAAGTATTATGCAGTAAATTGTTATGGGTATAAGTTAGAAATACGAATAGTTGTAAAACTTTAGTGATGTTCACTTAGAGTTCTGTATTGTTATCTTCTGTTTAAGGATAGCTATTGTTCAATACCCTTGTTCATCTGACTGTTATTGTAACTGAGGCAGCATCCAGTATCGGGAAACCGCCTTTGATGTTTACAACAAACTCATATACTTTTTGTTGTCAGGCATTTTATGCTGTCCTATCAGAGTTGTATGTTATTTGAAACTAAAAAATAAATCTACTACTTAAAAATAGCTTTGAAGTAAATATTCTACCATTACCTTATTAATAGCTAAATTTAACTCTCCAATTTTAAAAACCTTTAAGTTTAAGGACAAGAGTTTACTAGAGTCCTTTCCATTACATTCTTTGTGTTGAAATTTGTCAAACTAAACTCTGTTAATTTTTTGGTATATATGATTTCATTCTTTTAAGTGTGAGGTGAGCAGAGCCATCTGCTGCTCACCATCACAAATTTTTTTAACACGACTTTCACAGGCACACAGGAACATGCACAAAACACATAAAATGACTGAACAGTTCACTATTGTTGCTGCACATAGTCATATTTAACTGTTAGCTCTAAATGTCAGTTTTATGTGAGGATTCTAATCGCCTACACACACGGTAATTTTTTATGGTCATAACTGTCAGTCTTGACTGAGCACACCAATCGACTACACACACTCATTTTGGCATGTCAGTTGTACTGTCTCAGTTGATATTGAAAATAAGAGCATTTTATGGTTTCTTATGTACTTTTATTAGAGTGTTAATTTATGCAATACTAACTGATAACCCCGGCTTTGCCCGGGAGATTATTTTTTCTTCTCATAGTCTTGTTGTTTCTTAGAGCTGCATTCTCTTAGTAACCATAGTAGCTATTTCTAATGATAACCATAGCAACAGTAGTAACCTCCACACAAAGCACTCCCAAAATCCTTGACATAGGTCCCTTCACCTAACAGGAAGGGATAACATATAATCCTGGGCCTAAGCCCTTAAATGTACAAAATCCAAACTACCATAGTGCACATCATAAGATTCCAAGCTTTAATTTGACACCATGATCAAGTGTCTACGACATGTAGTTTTGGCTATAGTCCAAAATATACCAACACACAACTCTTTATTTACACATATTATATTGAATATTGATTACTGTTACAATTTGCTATTCAACTTTTTTACTCCTTTGAAATAATAGGATAGGATAATTAAATAAATGGTATCAGG
Source organism: Flexamia atlantica (assembly GCA_035578135.1). Classification (NCBI taxonomy): domain Eukaryota; kingdom Metazoa; phylum Arthropoda; class Insecta; order Hemiptera; family Cicadellidae; genus Flexamia; species Flexamia atlantica. The sequence goes on along the minus strand of JAQJVK010000001.1, from coordinate 167,979,376 downwards.
AAACTGACACATACTTTCTCCTTTAAGTCATTAAAAACCAGAAACATATACAGTGAAATAAAACAAATTAACAATTAATTATCACAAAAATATATACCAAATGTTATCAAAATCGGTTAGTAAATAACGGAGATATCGGTTTTTAAATATTTGCCATAAGAATAACATTGGACAACGTACTGCGTTTACCGCCGAACTAAAATATCAATTATCTCCGCAACCAGTTGACGTAAACTAATGATTAAAAATACTGGATTATTTAGTTTTTTAAGGCGAATTTAATGGTTGCAAGTATATTTTCTTTAGAGGTTACAGATTTTGTGAAATTTAAAAAATATGAATTTTTTAACACTTAAGCCCCCATAACTTTTGAACCTGAATTTTTACAGACATTCGGGTGGTGTCATTTTGTTTTTCATCTTAAGCACTAAAAACGATGAAATCTTTATCAAAATCGTTAGAGCCGTTTTTGAGAAATTTGGATTTTTGTCATTTGTTATGGGTTTTTTATGGGGTAAATACCCTTAAAAATCAAAAATTAAAAAAAATGAAAAGTACGCGTGGAGATACACCGGATTTACACCTACATGCCAAATTTCATGAAAATCGGACCACTGGTGTCGCCTCTAGCTTTGTTTACATCCACACAGACACACATACATCCACACACACACACACACACACACACACAAACACACACACACACACACACACACACACACACACACACACACACACAGACAGACAGACAGACAGACAGACACCACGCCAAAAACCACTTTTTTGGATTCAGGGAGCACTAAAACGAATATGTCCACTAACAACTCAAATTCGAAAATTTTGACGAAAACAATACTTTCTCCATATACTATGTATAGGGGGGAGAAAGTAAAAAGAAGTAAATTAATGACAAATGCAGATAACAATACTCTGAGAAATATTAATTAATTAAAAAACACAAGTAAAATTTGAGGTTGATAAGAATTTAGGGATGATAAAATTTAGGGAGAAGTTTTAAAGATTAATCTAAATCAAAATGATTTTTTTACAAATATTTAGACTAGTTAAAACTGACAGTTAAAAATGACCGAGTGTAGCAGACTTTAAGTCCGAAATTTCCATGAATTAAGCTCCATGATCCTAAACTGTGATAGCTAAACTTTGAAAGAGCAGAGACTTTAAAACCTTTCTTCTCTTTGCAGTGGTCAGACATAACAAAGAGAAGCTATTAAATATAAAAATAAAAAATCGTAACACTAGAGTTCTGGTGGTTAGGTATGCAGACCTGGCGCGTGTGGTCGGTGGGGGAGAGAGTCTCCCTCATGCTGAGGGACATGAGCAGCTCCTGCGTCAGCTTCTGCTTGCCGAACGCCACGGCGCCCGACGTCACCATGATGCACTCCCGGCCCTCCACGTGACACTCCGCCACCTGTGCACGTCATGAAAACTGCAGTGATCAATTCCAATTTTCGCACTAATTTTACGAGAGTTCATAAAAAACAACTGATTAAATTATGAAACAAATCCTTTGAACCGTTTTGCATTAATTAAAAACAGTTGTAACATTTTTTATTTTACTACCATGGGGGAAAATAATTTTTGAAGATTATTTAAAATACAAAATATTCTTCTAGTTAGTAAGATATGTAACAATTGTTATTTGTATATTGAGTCAGTAATGTACAAAATTGTTTTACGAGTGAAATTGTTGGCGCCCAAGGCTTGCCGAGGAGAAAAATTTTCACAAAAAACAATGTACTTTACTCTCGAAATGCACACAGTATTTTTCCTCCGCCTACATTAAAAATCAGTCAATAGACATCCATTTTTATACCATAAATTTTAATGAACCAATTTTATTTTGTTTTACTCTGCTATTAGCACTAGCGATTCGGGTACAGTTGGCACACGGTCATCCCGACCATTTTAAAGAACGTGTGTGAGAGAGATGGACAATGAATGTTTAAAGAGAGATAGACGATTCCTAAATAAGCGTATGCCATTGGCTGCAGAAAATTGGTTTTTTGTACCCATTTAGTTTCCTATTGGGCGATCATTTTGTTTTTTTCTTGTTCTTGAAGTGATTTTATTATCCGTTAGATAGCGACTCTTAAACCTCGACCGAGTTGACAGCTATCATCAATCAAAGAAAATAAACAATACTTGTTTACTTTTGGGAAAATAATTTTTTAATTAAAACTTATGGAAACACAACTATTTCAAGTTTAAACTCTTAAACTCTTATTTAATAACAGTACATACAAATTCGGAGAGTACAATGCATATTTCCAATTTTGCAGGTGAAATGACAAAGATAAAACTTACGTAAACAAAACCTCAAACCATAACCTTAAATATATTTTGACAACCAAGAATTTTACTTTTGATTTGAATATTAGTTCACTTATTTACAGCTCGTAAAGGGGCGGGGCTTGAGTAGGGGAATGACTTCCCCTCCTCCCCCACACCCCGATGCGTCAAAATTCTCGCGCTAGTCGGGATGACCGTGCGCCAACTGTAGCTGCAACCATTCAAGCACCAGCAATCAGCTGATTTTTGCAGAATTCTAATACTTTTAATAATCAGCTGGTTGTCATCAATTTTACTCTAATGCGATTTTTCTTGCCCCTGTAATCAGTTGTTAGCGGTGTAATCTAGCGAGCTTCAACATATTTGCATGTCTGCTCAGAAATTTGAAGGTTATCGATTTTTTAACTATTGATTAAAATGTTGTTCTTAAGGGTTTACTTTGTCTCCCTCAAACAAAGTAATCACTTTACTGCCGCTTTGAGACAAAATATTATTTGACTCACTCATTACAAGAAGTAAAAATCGCCTAAACATAGCAGGTGGAGGAAAATATATTTCTGAAAAAAAATTACACAATACTCTCTCTAAAGTCATTATTTGTGAAAAAAAACATAAAATACATTAAAAATCACAGGGGCAATACATCCCATCGCTTTATCCTACAAAATTCACAAGTTTCATTTTGTAATAAATTTCCAGTTAAAACAAATTAAAATGTAGGTTTGCAGACTCTTAAAGTTTTAACAAATTTATAGATCTAAGTCCTTAGAACTGTTAATTAATTGTTGTATAACATTTATACATTTAATGTTTTATAAAATGACACTCCCATAATATTTATTTAAACATTTTTCTGGTAAAGGCTAATAGAGTAAAAATTAAAAATTTTAAAGATTTTGACCAAGATAACCTACTTACCTTGCATTCCAAAACATCACGCAATAAGTGTTAAATGAATACTGTAAAAATAGCTGAAGGTCACATTCCCTCAATAGAGTTTTTAACAAACATGGGGAGACAAAAGATGTTCAGACAAGTGTATTATTACGAGTATTCTTGTTATTACATCGTATGTAGAAGCAAGGAAAATAAATAAAGAGCTTTGAAAGCTTATGAGGTGAATCAATAAAGGCAGGTTTTTTTACCGATGAAAGGCTTATTATGATGCACAGCTTTGGAGCTGTTTTTTTTTATATAAACACAAAATTATTTTTAGTGATTAAAACATTGATAATATATTAATCAGCTTAATTAACTTGTTTGCTACCAAATGGCATAGTGTTTTGCTTTCAGGAGGCAATTAAAAATTATAAGGGTTGTTTTCCAGCAAGGTTTTCCCGTTGTTTTTTTGGTTAAATAAAGTGCACTGGACATTTATACAAATAACTATTACGATCAAAGCCTACACTTTTTTCTCTATCTTTCTATATAATAATGTGCTTAATAAAGCATTTTTCATACCGTACAATCAAGATTTAAAATCAGTTCTTACAGAAATTTGCCGCCACCTCATGTATTTCTTGTGGTATCATTAATTTAAGCCTCTGGATCGTTAAACAGAGAAAATTAAGAAAAAAATAAAATTTCTTGTAACTAAATGTTTTTCCTCATCAATTTCACTTCCTCAGTGAATTGTTTGCACCCAAGATGGTTTATCTTGTACTAAAAGATTTGAAAATCATTCAGCTCAAGATTTTGGATGTATGGGGTATATTTAAGAATTGAATACCCATCAAAATGAATCATCAATTTTTGGTCTAATCTGTAGCAACATTGCTTTGCATTGTCGTGCGGGGCCATTCTTTACCTTCTCACATATTTTGTATTGTTTCGCTCAACGGAGTCTTTTTAGAGATAATAAGTTAGATGTGTCGTTGATTTTTAACCTTGTAACTTGAACTGGAGGTACAAAACACATCGTGTGACCCAGAGGACAAGTTGCAATAAATTATCTTGTCCTCCGACAGTTATTATTTGGCTTTCAAGATGGTGTTCACTGACTGTTGCTTTAAATCAAGGTAAGATTGTGCACTAAGAAGTGTGCTTTTAAATATCAAAAGCCATCTTGGAGCTAATCTTTTTATCTGTGGAAGCACGAATGGCAACCATCATATTTCTAAACATTTGAGAGGTTGCGGCAAATTTTTATGGAAAGGGGTCTCAAATACTGCTTGATATTATGGTTTAATATTATATCATGAATAACCAAGTTGTTATTTAGAAAAATACAGAAAAGTGTGTGAAATCTAAAAAATAATAATTGTTTGTAAATATTATCAACTACTAAAAGTCAAATAAAAAACTTAAACACTTATGGCAACTTAAACACAAAAAAACAACTGCGGCACTTACTTAAAAAAACAACCATTGCATTTCCTTCTAGAATTGAGGAGGATTTTTAACGTAAAATCATTACTGCGTTTTTTTAAAGATTTGAACACAAATTTTGTATTTTTATGCAAATTTTAATCTCTGGTCTTTTACATTACATACTGAGTAATCAAGCTCCTACTATATTTCCATTGACCTCCTGTCCCAAATATGAGCATGAGCTGATATCTTTCAAACATATTTATAAATAGTTTGTGAGTTTTCTTGTTTTAGGTTGAAAGTAAAGCAGTAAGCTGCAACTTAGCAACTGCAGTAAAATTAAAATGTGCAGAATGTTTACCTGCTCCACGATGGAGGCCAGCCGACCCAGGGCCAGTCCGTGTTCGTCCTCTCTAGTGATGACAGCACTGCCCAGCTTGACGACGAGTCTGCGGGCGTACTTGAACTGCGACCTGTCAGTGAACGTGCCCTTGCGGCCCTCCGCCGTCTGCAGGGCTCTCCTCAGGTCCAACTGGCCCACCTGCAGACACCCACACATCTGCTTGTATCAATAACCTCGAGTCTGCGGGCGTACTTGAACTGCGACCTGTCTGTGAACGTGCCCTTGCGGCCCTCCGCCGTCTGCAGGGCTCTCCTCAGGTCCAACTGGCCCACCTGCAGACACCCACACATCTGCTTGTATCAATAACCTCGAGTCTGCGGGCGTACTTGAACTGCGACCTGTCTGTGAACGTGCCCTTGCGGCCCTCCGCCGTCTGCAGGGCTCTCCTCAGGTCCAACTGGCCCACCTGCAGACACCCACACATCTGCTTGTATCAATAACCTCGAGTCTGCGGGCGTACTTGAACTGCGACCTGTCTGTGAACGTGCCCTTGCGGCCCTCCGCCGTCTGCAGGGCTCTCCTCAGGTCCAACTGGCCCACCTGCAGACACCCACACATCTGCTTGTATCAATAACCTCGAGTCTGCGGGCGTACTTGAACTGCGACCTGTCTGTGAACGTGCCCTTGCGGCCCTCCGCCGTCTGCAGGGCTCTCCTCAGGTCCAACTGGCCCACCTGCAGACACCCACACATCTGCTTGTATCAATAACCTCGAGTCTGCGGGCGTACTTGAACTGCGACCTGTCTGTGAACGTGCCCTTGCGGCCCTCCGCCGTCTGCAGGGCTCTCCTCAGGTCCAACTGGCCCACCTGCAGACACCCACACATCTGCTTGTATCAATGACCTCGAGTCTGCGGGCGTACTTGAACTGCGACCTGTCTGTGAACGTGCCCTTGCGGCCCTCCGCCGTCTGCAGGGCTCTCCTCAGGTCCAACTGGCCCACCTGCAGACACCCACACATCTGCTTGTATCAATAACCTCGAGTCTGCGGGCGTACTTGAACTGCGACCTGTCTGTGAACGTGCCCTTGCGGCCCTCCGCCGTCTGCAGGGCTCTCCTCAGGTCCAACTGGCCCACCTGCAGACACCCACACATATTCTTGTATCAATAACCTCGAGTCTGCGGGCGTACTTGAACTGCGACCTGTCTGTGAACGTGCCCTTGCGGCCCTCCGCCGTCTGCAGGGCTCTCCTCAGGTCCAACTGGCCCACCTGCAGACACCCACACATCTGCTTGTATCAATGACCTCGAGTCTGCGGGCGTACTTGAACTGCGACCTGTCTGTGAACGTGCCCTTGCGGCCCTCCGCCGTCTGCAGGGCTCTCCTCAGGTCCAACTGGCCCACCTGCAGACACCCACACATCTGCTTGTATCGATGACCTCGAGTCTGCGGGCAAACTTGAACTGCGACCTGTCTGTAAACGTGCCCTTGCGGCCCTCCGCCGTCTGCAGGGCTCTCCTCTAGAGGTCTGCGGGCAGTGATTTTTCAAGCCGGGTCGGGTTCGGGTCGGGTAGTAGATTACCATCAATTTTCGGGTCGGGTCGGGTTCGGATATTATAAGTGGAATAAAAATTCGGGTCGGGTCAGGTTTGGGTATGTAAGTTGAAAAAAAATCGGGTCGGGTTCGGGTATTTTAGTTAAAATTCGGGTCGGGTTCGGGTATCATTTGTCAGCAAAACAGTGATTTCATTAAATTTTGATGGGACTACCAAGCAGTTACGAATTAAAAATCTAACATAACATTCACATTACTTACATATATATTAACAAGAAAAATTACAGTTTGCATGAAGAAAATAACACTACACATGACCATGGGACAAGAAATATTGATGAATTGAAGCTAGACAACGAACAAGATACTCTAAAACACGAAGAACATACACAAATATAAAACTTTACAATAAGTTACCATCAAACATGAAAAAAGTAAATGATTTTTATTAATTAAAAGAAAAAAAATTAAAATTAAAGAATAATATTAATTAAAAGACCAATTTAAAAAGTACATGAAGACATTCTTTACAAATCATTGTAGTTATGATACAAATGAATTTTTTAAGCTAAAATTTTAATAACGTTATAATTTATATAATGAAAATTTTGTAAAACATTGTAATGCACCAAAATGGTGCCACATACAATATACGATAACCAATACAGTCAATAGATATTCATATTCATGACTAAACTTATTATTTCAGAATCTATCAGTGAAATAGTATTTTTATTTTATAACAACAATAATCAACAATAATTTGTTTTCATCATAAAATTAGTTTTATTATAAAACTTCTATAAAGAAAATAATAGTTGGTTTAAGAAATATGGAAGAGCAGGCAGAAACCATAAATTACCAGAGCAGAGGAAGGGAGGAAAGAGAAGGAGGGGGAGAGAGAGAGCTAGAAAAAACAGCTTTCTCACTCTCCTTATCAGTGGGAAGGGGGGAAGTGGGGGGTTCGTTTACTCATCAATTAACCTGTCCGCCAGTCCGGTGTTATCTGCGTTCGTGCGTGCGTTCGTCTTTTCCCTACTACGAAATGCGAAAATCCAAACCATTTGTCCTACAACCACATATGATGGCTCATACTTTTTGTCTAATTTTTTTTAATCTATTGTGACAAAAAAGAAACTTTTATCTCTTGCCGTTCAAGAGAAAATCCACGATCAAACAAAAGACTGATGTATACTTTGTGGTTCTCCAAGGTCAACTAAATACAGCAGAAACTTTCCGAATTCCATCTAATTGGAGATATTATTTCATTTCACCTGTCAACGTCCTTTCCTTATCACTTCAGGGATAATTTTTTGTGTATGTTTTTCGTGGGAAGGACACGCTCTTCCTGTTTAACGTGTCCAAAAATAGATCGCAACAATTATCTTCTCGATAAGACCTCTCGTATCATAAGCTCGGCTAGAAATTCCAGCTTATTGAAAGCTATTTAGTGTTGGTACCTACGACTATTTCACTGCGTCGGTTCCCTGGTCCTTAAAGTTGATAATCGAGGATACGATATTAAGTAGTAAGCGTACGATAATTTTGAGCCGGCAAGGAGACGGCTGATTGTCTGAGTTGAGACGTAAAGTGAAGATTGCTTCTAAGTTTAACATCGCAATCGCGACCATCTTTGTTCGTCACATTATAATATTGCGTGGACGCTGTAAGTCAAAAGCTTTGCGCGAATTAATTATTGTTGAACATTTTTTAAGTTTCGGGTTCCTTTCGGGTAGTATGTCGGGAATCTTCAACCCGATTTAGGGTAGTAAGTACCCGCCCGACCCGACGTGTAATAAAAACCCGCCCGAATAAAACCCGAGACGTGTCGAACCCGCCTGACCACTCGGGTTCACGTAATTACCCGAAGCTACCCGAATTTTCGTGTACCCGCAGACCTCTACGTCTCCTCAGGTCCAACTGGCGCACCTGCAGACACCCACACATCTGCTTGTATCAATGACCTCGAGTCTGCGGGCAAACTTGAACTGCGACCTGTCAGTGAACGTGCCCTTACGGCCCTCCGCCGCCTGCAGGGCTCTCCTCAGGTCCAACTGGCCCACCTGCCGACACCCACACATCTGCTTGTATCAATGACCTCGAGTCTGCGGGCGAACTTGAACTGCGACCTGTCAGTGAACGTGCCCTTACGGCCCTCCGCCGCCTGCAGGGCTCTCCTCAGGTCCAACTGGCCCACCTGCCGACACCCACACATCTGCTTGTATCAATGACCTCGAGTCTGCGGGCGAACTTGAACTGCGACCTGTCTGTGAACAGTCTGTCGTCGGGTAAAAAAAATCCGGATAATCTGTAATAATAGTCCAGGCAACTAAAAGGCATAAAGGGATTTTTTTGGAACACAATTTTTGGCTTTGCAGCTTTGTTTGGATGGTTAGGAGGTGAACATATCAAAGGTCCCCGTCCATAGCCCCTGAGCGTGGGGAGGGAGGGGGGTCTGGAGGTATCAGTTTTTGGGTTTTCCGAAATATCATAAAAACTATCAACTTTTAGTATTCCCTATTAGATTTGAAAATTAAATTTCCTATAAGAAAAGTATATAATATGTCTATTTTGGTCCAACCATTTAAAACATAAGCACTAATTTTATCAACATTTAAACAAAGTACCTGGTGGACCGAGCCTTGCTCGGTGTTATTTCATGTTTACCAGTTCATCCAAAGTTACTAAAAAATATTTCAATGTCATAAAATTGATAAATAGAAACCTTTTTATTGCTCCATGGACTCTTCATCCCACTTGCTGTATTTTCCCTTGATGGCTGTAGATTCCATACAGCTGTTATGTTCACTTCATTTGTTTACACTTTCATTGTTTATTTTCGTTGCTATCACGGCAACCCATAAGGCCAATGTTTAAATTTTACAACCTTAAAATTCAATTTATTACGTTATTAGATTTTCTCTGGCCAAGTAATCTGCATTAAAGACGTTTTTGAGTCATAAATTACTTATTAACGACTTTGAAGGAAATCCTTGGAGCCGTTTTTGAGATAATTGTGCAAACAAGCAAGCACGATAACTTTACTCATTTAAGAGTATAGGAGTACCTGGTGGACCGAGCCTTGCTCGGTGTTATTTCATATTTACCAGTTCATCCAGTTACTATAAAATATTTCAATGTCATAAAATTGATAAATAGAAACCTTTTTTTTCTCCATGGACTCTTCATCCCACTTGCTGTATTTTCCCTTGATGGCTGTAGATTCCAAACAGCTGTTATGATTACTTCATTTGTTTACACTTTCCTTGTTTATTTTCGTTGCTATCTCGGCAATACATAAGGCCAATGTTAAAATTTTACAACTTTAAAATTCGATTTATTACGTTATTAGATTTTCTCTGGCAATGTAATCTGCATGAAAGACGTTTTCGAGTCATAAATTACTTATTTACAGACTTGGAAGGAAATCCTCGGAGCCGTTTTTGAGATAATTGTGCAAGCAAGCATACAATCAAGCAAGCAAGCACGATAACATTACAAATATAAGAGTATAGGATATCCCTTCCATAAGAAATACATGTAAATTTGCGGGTAACATACATGCCCAATGGGGCAACGCTTTTTCACCTAAAGGAAAATGAACAGCAGTCAGGAAATATTGACAAAATTTCCAGTAATTTGACACCTTAATCATAAAAATTGGTCTAAAATAAAGGTGTTGGCGAGCTCACAAAAAACGTTATTTTTCAATGAATTATTTGAATACGTAATAATTCCTTAAAAAATCAAATTTTTGTGAGCTCGCCAACACCTTTATTTCAGACCAATTTTTATGATTGAGGTGTCAAATTACTAGAAATTTTGTCAGCAATTCACGAATATTGTTAATTTTCTTTTAGGTAAAAACGCAGTGCCCCGTTGGGCATGTATGTTACCCGCAAATTTACATGTGTTTCTTATGGAAGGGATATTTGTTTAAATATTAATAAAATTAGTGCTTAACTTGTAAATGGATGGACCAAAATATACATATTATATACTTTTCTTATAGGAAATTTAATTTTCTTTAATTTTAAAATTGAATAGGGAATACTAAAAGTTGATAGTTTTCAAGATATTTAGGAAAAACAAAAAAATGATACCTTCAGACCTCCCTCCCTCCCCCCGCCCAGGGGCTACGGATGGGGAATTTGGTTAGGTTCACCTCCTAACTAGTCCAAACAAATCTGCAAAGTCAAAAATTGAGTCCACGCAATTCCCTCTGTACCTTTTTTTGAGCTTTCGTTGCCTGGACTAGTTATCATTTTAATATGACCTAAATAGCGATTGCTAACCTAGCCTAATATAGATGCTACAAACAGCATATCAAGGGTGTACAATATGATAGTTTTACACCTACTAATTTTAATCTTAATGTTAGATCACACAAAACTTTCACAGCTATAAACACAAGTGACAGTAACAAACTAAGCCACGGAGTTGCCCTATATGTTATGCATCACAATTTTTTTATTACTACTTGCGCTCATAGCTGCAAACCAAAACACTCATTGCATTAAAATTCTGCCATGAACTGTACATGTAATACGGCTTCTTCAATTTTTGTGACATAAAATGCCCACTGTGGTGTATTGCTTCAGACTTTTAGAAGACACTACTCCTACGTAAAACTCGCTAAAATGTGTTTTAAATTGGTTTTTATTTCACGGATAGGCCGATCTGAGTAATCCAGAATCCTGATAATATGAGGTCTGGATAATCCAAGTTGTACTGTATTTGTATTAGTATTCTTCAAGGAAAAATAAAATAAGGCAAAAACTGGCTTTAGGGATGATAGTTAATAATTATTATGCATTTTGAATTATTACCTATTAGCAATAAAAGTTCACACTGAGTTTAATTAATCTCATTAGGTTCAACATCTGCCAAGCCGGACTTTCACATTTTTTGTAGAAAGCAATTAAAAATTTAAACTTATTAGAGTCTAAAAATATTCTGATTTTCGAGCTTTACAGTTTTAAATTGATAATCAAACCTCTAATAAAAAATAACCCAATTGGTAAGGGTCTTATAATTGTTTTGAATCAGGTAAAGCGATTGGAAATTGGCAAATTAATTGTTCGGACCCATGTGCATTGCTGATAAAATAAACCGATTGTTTTTAAAATCAGGTTTAGAGTGACAAAGGGGATGCCAATGACACTCGTGTGATCATTTCATATTCAGCAACTCTCTCATTCCTGGCCCTTTGTGTCGCTCTTGGTGACGTCGGTTCATACCTATGTTTTATGTATGATGTTTTTGTAACTTGAGATTCATGACATAAATAAATAGGCCTACATGGAAAATATTTTATAAAATTACTCTAGGTCAAAGTTAAAATAATATTTTCTGAAACTAACTTGAATAAATCAGAGATTTCAATATCAGTTAACGGACATTAATAAATTTTACATAATGCACTAAAATTTAAGTCAAAACTTGTATATTTTAGGATAGCGTTTTTCAACCTTTTGGTGCTTGCGTACCACTTAGCCTACAACGTTTACAATATTTTGGCGTACCATCGCAAGGACAGTGCTTATAGTTATCCTTTGGCGGTTCTGTTTTTGCCTGCTAAATTTGTTTTATTTTACTTGTCAATGTACATTTTTAGATCTTATTTTAATTATAAGGATAGTGTAATAATTATATATTCAATAATAATAATAATTATATATTATAAGGATTTTTAAATTATATGTTCACCTCAGCTCTGCTCAACAATTTTATAGTCAATTTGTGGGAAAACAGTATGGATTTGAATATAAATTTCGTAATGTGAAAAAATGTCTAGGTACACAGGGGAAAAATAATCTCTGCCTGTTATTTGGAGCTTTACATGTTTCTTATGATTTATATTGAAAAATTAACATAAATCTTATACTCTTAGGAGCAGTGTTATCTTGCGTGCGTGCGTGCGTGCTTGCTTGCTTGTTTGCACAATTATCTTAAAAACGGCTCCAAGGATTTCCTTCAAAGTCTGGAAATAAGTAATGTATGGTTCAAAAACGTCATTTATGCAGATTACTTTGCCAGGGAAAATCTAATAACGTAATAAATCAAATTTAAAAGTTGTAACATTTTAACATTGGCCTTATGAGTTGCCATATAATAGCAACGGAAATAAACAAGGAAAGTGTAAACAAATGAAGTAGTCATAACAGCTGCTTGCAATCTACAGCCATCAAGGGAAAATACATGCAGTGAGTGGGATGAAGAGTTCATGGAGCAATAAAAAAGGTTTCTATTTATCAATTTTATAAGGGATTGTACCAGGTATAAGTTAGATCTTATTGATTTAATTGAAGATCTTATCATCGATGTAAATAAGTACACTGGATTGGTAACTCAGGCCCCGCAACACGAGCCGCCGGCAGTGGTTGCGTTTAAGATTTTGCAGGGGCGATGGGGGAACGCATCTTTTGCCGGCCAACTTGTACTGACCGTCTAGTTCAATATTAATTGTAATTACTTAATAGTTATATCAATACATCTATCATAGCAAGCTTTACCCGTAAAACTGCGGGTAATACGGTGCGGTTTCAATCCGTGCGGTTTCAATACGGTTAACAATACAGTTTCGCGCTTTTCCCCCCAACGCCCCTTCAATTCGGCCCGGCTGCAACCCCAACGCACAGCTGCGTTGGCTCGGAAATCACTACACGAGCCTTACGGGAAGCGTGCTATCCAGTTGTATTTATTTACATCGATGGATCTTATTGATAGGTACCTTGCAACCTGTGTTCGAGAATTTGATGGAGAGAGCACAACTTTATACAAATAATGTCAATTGCGGATTGTTTGAACACAAAATGTAAACTAAATGTGATCAAACTTAAAAAAATAAGTTGTATAAAATGTTAAGATCATCAAAACAATGCTCATATTCATATGTGCATTATTCAATCTTAAAAATGGGTTGCGCTAAAAAAAACACCCTGTATTTTGTACTACGTACTTCTTCAATCTCTTGCGTACCACCAGTGGTACGCGTACCACCAGTTGGGAAACACTGTTAAGGATATTCTTCTATTTGAATTTTGTGAAATATATTACTGAGTATTGTAAAAGATACTTTAAAAATGAATCCTTGTTGAAATTGAATAATTTGTATAGAATGCTCTCGTTTTAACTTAACCATAATATGTCTTGTTACAACTAGTATGAATATTTTTGTGTAGGTACTACAGCTTCTCTACTACTTCCACCCTATAGGTGATCTACTCATTTCTCCAAATTTTAATTCTGACTGAAGTAAAAATTCAAAATGTAGTTAAATATTCTGTTTTATATAGATTAGGACTTCCCTTCTTTAGGTCATATAAATTTTAACGACTAATCATGGAGTTAATGCCACACACATAAATTCGCAATCAGTTGAAGTAAGGAAGTTTGACTAAGCTAAAAAAAATAAGGTGAAATCAAAATCAAAATCAACCAAAGTTGTCAGGTACTCACGTTCTGCGACTGTGAGAAGGACTTGTGGCCGGCGATGGACAGGCAGCGGGAGCGCGAGGCTGCGGGGCGGCCGCGGGACAGCAGCAGCCGGGAGCCGGCGACTGGGCCCAGCGGCACTGCCCCCGCACTGGACACCAGCACTCGCCCACCGCATCTGCTCCCCGCCAACATCTGCACCAGGCACAGTTAGATCAATGTCCACTCCAACTCGACTAGCAGGACTTGTGGCCGGCGATGGACAGGCAGCGGGGCGGCCGCGGGACAGCAGCAGCCGGGAGCCGGCGACTGGGCCCAGCGGCACTGCCCCCGCACTGGACACCAGCACTCGCCCACCGCATCTGCTCCCCGCCAACATCTGCACCAGGCACAGTTAGATCAATGTCCACTCCAACTCGACTAGCAGGACTTGTGGCCGGCGATGGACAGGCAGCGGGGCGGCCGCGGGACAGCAGCAGCCGGGAGCCGGCGACTGGGCCCAGCGGCACTGCCCCCGCACTGGACACCAGCACTCGCCCACCGCATCTGCTCCCCGCCAACATCTGCACCAGGCACAGTTAGATCAATGTCCACTCCAACTCGACTAGCAGGACTTGTGGCCGGTGATGGACAGGCAGCGGGGCAGTGCCGCGGGACAGCAGCAGCCGGGAGCCGGCGACTGGGCCCAGCGGCACTGCCCCCCGCACTGGACACCAGCACTCGCCCACCGCATCTGCTCCCCGCCAACATCTGCACCGGGCACAGTCAGATCAATGTCCACTCCAACTCGACTAGCAGAAGCCATATACCGAGTTTTATCAAGGTATGTTAAGCAATGGGGAAAATATATAATTTTATTAATTTTCTATTAGGATAACATGCGGAATGAGTATGCTGGTTTGCTGGCAAGGAAATGTAAAAATGGACATTTTATCAGACTAATAAACAATAGATTTCAACTAGATGAAGCAACATAATAAGTTTTACTAAGGGGAGTCTCTACCGTAAAAGCTAAAATGGTTATTAAAGCTGTTTTTGAGTAAACAACACTATTTTATACTTCGGTTCAACTTAGCCTTAAAAAACCACTTAGCCTTTTAAAAATTCGATATTCCAAAAAAAAAGATTAGGTAAGGCCGGAGACACACACACGGCGTTTTTTTTATCGCGCGATAATTTTTCCGCCGCCACTGACGAAATCGGCGTTCGTACACACGTGGCGATAAAAAAAACGCCACGGAAAAAACGCCAATCACGGTAACATTTTAATTTTGAGAGACGACTGTGGGTGTTTACCAAATGCATTTTACCACATACTGATCACAGAACTCCTGACGTCATCACTCAATGTTTAGAGTGTCTTGCCGCCTGACCATGGCGGCGGTAAAAAATCCGCCAAATATGTACGCTCCCATAGTCCCATTTAATTGCATACGCCACTGTGATGACAAAGCGGAAAAAACCGCTTTCGAGCGGCGTCAAAACTACCGCCAGCGGCAATATTATCGCGCGGTATTTCTTCCGCTCCGTGTGTATTTAATTTGAAACGTGTCATTTTCTTCATCATTAAATTTACTTTAAAATCACGTATTTTAAAGATTTTCTTATGCACTGATGAAGTCATAATTTTTTCACTTTTTGGTAACTATTCTAAAAAGTTTCTAAACAATCGACTATATACCAAGTTTATTGAAAATACGTGATTTTTTAGATAATTTAATCTAGATAACCATAAAAAATTCAAAGGTATAGCTTAAGTACCCTCAACTCTCAAAAGAGGTAAGTACCCTCAACTCTTTTGGAATATAAACTTTTGTATGCTGAAAACAGAAAAAAATGCTATTTTTGGTAATCACGATCGAGTTTTCTGCGGAAAGTGCCGTGCCGCATGCAGGGCCGCCCACGGGGGGATTGATGGCGCAAGTTACGCCATTGTCAAAGGTTTTGGGAGGGATTATCAATTTTGGGGGGGCGGTAAAAATTATGGGAGGATAAATAAAATATAATTACGTTATGGACCATAAAATATTTACGAAAAACCGGTAGACTGGATCTGTTTTACTATCAATCTGTAATCGTGAGTTTGCACTGAGGCGGTACGCACACGCTTGGTCAGCGCTGACAATATAACAACCTAACAAACAATATAACAATATAACAACAAGATAAACAATTACAATAAACAATATAAAAAAAAGATAAGCTATTCAATACGAAAAATAATGATAAATTCAAGAAAACTTGGATGGCTTCTTCTAGTTAGGATCTGTTAAATATTGAATTAAAAACACCCAGTTTTAACACACCTGTTGCATCAAGTCTGCATACTCATTCCCCATGTTATTCTAAGGGAGAATACAAAAACATGCCATATCTCCCTATGTAGTGGATTGAAATGAGTTTTTCTTTTTTTGAAATTCACTGAGTATGCAAGTCTGCTGCATTGGGGGTGTTTTGATTTGATATAGTAGCCTATTTACAAGATTAGATTCTTTATTAAGTTTTCACTTGATCGATTCTTGAAATAGATCAAGGAAGAAAATTTTTTCGACATACCAAGATAGTTCTCAATTAAATTAATTACAGACAGAAGAATGCTTGTACATTTTTATTTGTGACCTTTATAAATGCAATATATTTCGTGTTATACTACACAATAAGTATGACAGATAATTATTTTATAACAAACCATATGTAACAAAATAGTATAGCATGCAGAAATCACACGAGGTTGTTTTAACTACTTATTGCATAACCGTCTACTTATTGCATACCGTCATAATGAC
Source organism: Flexamia atlantica (assembly GCA_035578135.1). Lineage (NCBI taxonomy): Eukaryota > Metazoa > Arthropoda > Insecta > Hemiptera > Cicadellidae > Flexamia > Flexamia atlantica. The sequence continues at coordinate 167,962,635 of JAQJVK010000001.1, read as the reverse complement.
TAGTCCGAATCTATTGAATCATACATGAGTGAACTAAATAGTTCAATAGCTAGGCTTGAAGTGTGTAAATGACAGATGGGTGTGCTTTCTTTCATTGTCGCAGGCGAGTACAGGCACTGCAGGCCTACTAAAACATGCATTTATTCGTCTGTTCGTGTCAACTGTGTATTAATTCATGGACAGGCAATTTTTGTATTAAATAACAACTTAAACATCCTATGCTGACAAAAAATATGTGTATCTATCTTTATCTAATTATTTGACGTTTGAAATAACTTTTTATTACAAACATGTAGGCACTACAGTAAGGCCTCGTGGCCAGGACGCCACATCCTTTACATTCTAGGCCTAGTCGTTTTGCCCATACTCGTGTGCACTAAACCATAGAGGAAGACACAGGAACTACTTTTTTGGCCTTCGATTAAACATTGTTCAGCTAATGCAGTTATTACAACGTTTATTGTTACTTAAAAAATCAATGAAGTATACTAATATTTTACACTATTTCTCTATAAAAACATGTTCAAAACGTCAAAACCTCTCAAATTATCCCAGATCCTTTTAGAGACTTCTATTAAGAGATTAAGGCCTCCAGACATTTAAGGAAATACGGCAAAACATTTTAAAGGATAAATATTTTGAAGCGGCATAGTTTAATATTTTCAAGGAATGGAATACTGAAATGAATAAAAAAACATTTTATTATTTGAACACAAAAATGAAGTTTAAGCTATCTACCTTTAGGCTTGGCTACCTCTTTGGTTATTTTCTTCTAGCATTTGCGATTTGAATAAAGATGCCTTTGAATCGCTTTAAGGGATGCTTTTAGGCTTTCAAATACAGGGAGGGTTAAAACTTTCGCTTTTCAACTTAAGGGGGCGGTCTACCTTAACAGAAAAATCTGCATCACAGAGCGAAATAACATTGTAAAGATAGGGCTAAAGCGCACTGAAGTACGCTTGCAGACGTTTTGTATCTGGGCGACAAACGCTTTATTTTTGAATATTTAATAAAAATGAGAGTGGGTTCACGTTCTTCAGAATATTTCATAGGCTTCTACAATTTTTATTTTTCTATAAAGCGTTTCTGTTGTTAGTTATGAGACTTTAAAATCTAACAAAAAACTACCTTTTTTGAAAGATTTACACAATTCCTGTAAATAAACGGGGATAAAATCAAAAATTCTAAAATTATAGCGACCTAAAAAAACATATCCTTTTTAAAATGACACCAAAATATTGGAAATCATATGAAAATCCAGCGATCAATGAATAAGATACAAAACCCTGTTTTAGCGCTCGGAACTTGAGGTAGACCGCACCCTTAAGTAAAAGTGTTTAAAAAGTTTTGCTGTAACTGAATTCCTCAATTTTTAAATTTAACTGCATTAATAAGAAACTATGATTTAAAAATTACTGTGTATTGCTAAATATACCTAATGATGTGAAGATCCACATCATATATTTAGTGATTCACAGTAATTTTTAAATCATAGTTTTTTTATGAGTACAGTTAAAATTTATAACAAACTACTGTGTATCGCTAAAGATAATGAGTTAAGCTAATTTCAGTTTGGATAGTTAATATTAGTAGTTTTTAGAACGGTCAACTTATGCGACTGAGTCTCAGCACATGTTGTTTGGAATCGGAATTTAAATCAACATAAATGTAAAAAAATCCATTTATAAATTTCAAAAATGTAAAAAATCCATTAGTTTTAAATAATGTAAGCGTTTTTTATAATTTTTAATTATTACACGAACTATAATACAACTATATAAAGGGTGTTTTTTAGTGGTGCGATTTTTAAAACGAAATAATAACCCCGTTGCATCAGACCTGCATACTCAGCGAATTTTAAGTGCAAAAGAACACAGTTCAAGCCAACATAGCGAGATTTGACATGTTTTTGTAAGCTCCATAAGAATAACATCGGGAATGAGTATGCAGGTTTGCTGCTACAAAAATGGAAATATCGGGGATTTTAGACTATCAAACATTAGATCTCATCTAGATGAAGTCACAAACCAAGTTTTATCAAGATATGTTGAGAAATAAGCAAGATATAGAACTTTACTTATTTCCCATAAGGTTAACATTGGTACAATGTACTGTGTTTAACACTTTCCATTTATCTCGGTAACAAATGGACATAGAGCAGTGATTCAAGATACTAAATTGTTTGTGTTTTCGAGCTGAATTCAATGGTACCAACAAAAATTCGATAAGTTTTATTTTTCTGTGTAAAAAACCCAAAAAACCCATTTTTGGGGGGTTTATCCCCCTTTAACCCCCCTTCCAGTGGTGCGATCGGGCTGGTTTACGAACTCGTCCGAGTGATTACCACTTTACACGTCTGTACCAAATTTCATTCCGATCGGACCATTTTTGCGGCCGCTATCGTGCTAACAGACACACACACACACACACACACACACACACACACACACACACACACACATATATATATATATATATCTAAAAATTCGAACGAATGGTGTTTTTTGCTTCCGGGAGCCCCAAAACGAAAAGTTATCATGGTCTCATGCTTAGGTCTTACCATGAGACCTACGGTAATAGCTTCTTCCCTATAGGAGGAAATTCGCTAAAACGATGAAAAATAACCTGTATTGACATAAAAATGCATTTATTTTAACCACAGTTTTATGACATTAGTGTTTCAAAATGATTTCTGCCATATGGGCTCAATTGCGTTCCCATAGAATTCCCAATCTAGCTGACCAATTTTCAAATACCCTTTCCAGCAGCTGGGAGCGTATTCCGTCGATAACTCGACGAATGTTGGCTTCCAAGTCATTCAGAGTCTGTGGCTTGGCATATCCCACAGAAAATAGACATTAGCCGCATAGGCCCTAACCAGAAATGAGCCTCATCACTGAAAATAATCTTGCTTGTGAATGCTGGGTAACGTGCTATCTTACTTTGAGCCCATTCAACGAAATCAAGACGCTTGCGATAGTTAAATCGTTTCAATTCTTGCACCAACTGAATTTTGTAAGGATATAGGCCTAGATCCTTCCGTAAAATCGTCCATAGAGTTGATGGGCAGATCGCTAATTGCTGTGCACGGTGACGAATCGACACATTTTTTGGATCCTCTTCAACACTACGCGCAACAGCACCAACGGCATCTTCGGTCCTTACTTTGCGGCGTCTCTGTGGATGATTATTGTCAGCTAGAGTGTGGGTAGTGCGGAACCGATTCATCAAAGCTTGAATACCTGACTCTGATGGTCGATAATGAGGTCCTTAAATCGGAAAAGTGCACGGTAGGTTGCCCGAACTGCAAAATAAATTTGCACAATTCGCAAACGTTCCTCTTTTGTAAGTATATTAATGTTGGACTATGAAAACAGAATAAGCACTAGACTATACAAATATTTAAATAACATAAGATAATAAACAAAAATCAGCTGTTTGATTTTAATTTGATTGTTGTGTTTAGCAATAGTGCCAACTTAAAAACCACACAACTAAAAAAAACACCCTTTATAATTACATAAGGGACATTTTTTGGCATCATAAATTATGGGCGTTTGGCAAATTGCAGGATGATGGGATGGGACTCAAATTGAAGGTCTTGATGCCAGGGACTCGGGAATTGAAATCGCTTGATGGTTACAAGGAAATTAGAAAAAAACCGTAAGATATCTGTCATAAAAAATGGGATTCAAAAACGTCTGCTTTGTTTACATTGAAACAGGTTATGTTGTCAAAGCCAGTTTACTATGAGGGTATTTCGTACAATAATGAAGAAGGATTATTTAATTAAAATTTTCCCCATCATTATTGGGGGATTTTGGCCCCTTCAAGCCACTAGTTTGAAATAACTTTGTAATTTGATTATTTTAACGATTTTCCTTTATAGGGAAGTATATGTTATTAAGTCTCATGGTAAGACTTAAGCCCGGGACCATTATATCTTTTCGTTTTGGAGCCTTAAGATACCAAAACACTATTTGTTCAAAAAAAAAAAAATATGTGTCTGTGAGCACGATAGTGCTCGCAAAAATAATCTGATCGGAATGAAATTTGGCAAAGGTGTGTAAAGTAGTAATTATTCGGACGAGTTCGACAACCAGCCCGATCGGACCATCGCAAAGGGGGGTAAAGGGGAATAAACCCCCAAAAATGGGATTTTTTGAGTTTTTTACATAGAAAAAATTGACACAATCTAATTTTGGGTTACGCCGTTGAATTCAGCTTGAACAACAATTTAGTATTTAGAATCATTCCTCTTTGTCAATTGGTTGCCGAGATACTGAGAGTGGTAAACACAGTATACGTTGTCCCAATGTTAACCTTACGGGAAATAAATAAAATTTTATATCTTGCTTATTTCTCAACATATCTAAATAAAACTTTGTATGGGGCTTCATTTAGTTGATATCTGATTATTACAAAAATCTCTTTATTTCACATTTTCATGGCAGCAAACCTGCATACTCATATCCGATTTTGGTCTTATGGAGAAATTTCGTAACTAATTTCAGGCTCTGCCTAAATGATTTATTTAAGAATTTGAAATTTGCTGAGTATGCAGGTCTGCTCCAACGGGGGGTATTTTCTCCTTCCTGGAAGGAGAAAATAAGTAGCTCTGATTACAGATACGATGTGGACCCTCTACACCGCTTTATTCAAGCGCAGAACAGTGGTCTTCAGACTACACTCTGATTCGTCATTCTGACAAGAGGTTCATCCCAGCAGTGTTGTCTTTGTTGGGGCGGGTGGCCATATTCGCCTGTCACCAGCGTACGGGCAACGTCGCTACATCGCCTACACTTCAGTTCCCCAACGGACTGAACCTCCATTTTAATTTGTTGTATGAAGTATCCGGAAAATCTACTCCATTATCATATTATAAAAAAATATGTTGTCCATGATAATGGGTTTCCATATACTCAGTTCGTCTTAAAAATAATGAAAATGGAATCAGCCGCTTTAGAACTTTCATCGCACTGCGAACTTGCCTTAATCTTGCTAGCCAAAGGACTCGCGAGCAACGAGAATATGATCGAGGTATATCTCAGGATATAAAACTGTTACAGACGACAGAAAGGCAAAGGCAGCAAACCTTAAAAAAACCTTTAACCTTTTTCGCCCTCGTGCCCTGCACGCTGAGGGCGAATTCTCGACTAGTAATTTTCTTATACACATCGAAAATTGTGAGAAAAAAGGAAAATGAAATAGAAGTATATTGATAACAATGTTATCCTCCGAAAATGTTAACAATAACATTGAAGATCGGCTCACTCATTTAACTGCTAGAGGCAAAATGTGTTGTAGAAGTAATCCATGTTTTTGAACTTTCTTAACTAATTCAAACCCTCCAGCGATTTTTAATTTTGAAAACCTCGTTTCTATTGGATGCTTTTACTTTAAATGGAATGTCCATTCAAAGTTTCAAGACTCTAGTTTGATTATGCCTACTTCGGGTGGTACATGTAACGCGAATAGACAAATAAATACCTATAGTTTTTGACAAAATTATAGTTGATGAGCGTAATGTAATAGATTTATTTAAATATTTTAATAAAATGGATTATTTCATCCCTTGACACTATTCTACAGACCTTCCATCTATAGTTTTAAAAACTGAAAATGGTCGCAATTACGAATTATATAATGCCCCCCATTTCAGCCTTTTAGAGAAAACTCTTGAAAACCCTTTCTTAAAACGCATTTAAAGGGTTGGTGCCCAATTGTATGGCGTAATAAGCCTTCAAAAACATTTTAAAAATCGAATAATGGTCGGGATTTTTTATTTTGTAATGTATTCTATTCTATTATTTTGAGAGAATATATTTTCCTTTCTTACCATGCACCTAGAGCCTATAAAGCTTAGTTTTGGCAAGTTTCAAGGCCCAAAGCCTTATAGTTTTTGAGAAGCTGTAATTGCTGTTAATTGACTCTGTTAACAGTTTTTGGCTTGTTTATGTACAGAAAAGAATGTAAACTATTACTTTATTTGTTTGTTTGGTTACAATTCAGTTGGTTAAAAACCTTCTACTTTTTAGTACAGTACACCTAGGATTATCCGGACCTCACATTATCCGGATCCCGGATTATCCGGACCGGTCTATCCGAGAAACTGAACAATTAAAATCATGGCAAAATCATAATTTTAGCAAGTTTACCGGTGAAATGCGCCTTCTAAAAGTGAAATACAATTTAATTCATTAATGTATACGCATTTGTAATAACATTAATTGAGGGAATCAACAGTATAAACATTACAGCATTTTCGTGAACGTAGTTATCAACAAAAGCGTAGCGTATGGCAATTTTGCGAGTTTGTTTCTTGCTGTCATTTGACGCGTTACGTTATTTCTTAAGGAAAGTTACTGATGTAATAAGTTTTGAATTCCATTAAGTTTCGTCATTATTATTTCTAGCTTGAATTATTTTGAGTTATGATTATTTAATCTGATTAAATTAAATATTTTAATCTGGAGTTTTATTCCAAACCTAAACCGTAGGTACGGTAAATATATTCCTCTGATTAATAACGAAATTTAGTTCTTATATTTGTTTCAAAATTAAACCCTCCTAAAATTTGAAAGACTAACATGTTGTACAGTCCTGATACGACGTTTGCAGTATCAATTTAGCAGGGGATAAGGTACGCAATCTCTATTTAAGCGATATTGAAATGACCTCCGATTATCCGGATTTTTTGTTATCCGGATCGGTGTACCGCCATTAATCCGGATAATCCGAGGAGTACTGTATTCTGAATTCCCATAAACTGAAAAGGCTTATATATATATTTTTTAATCGCCTAGTACGTAAGCCCTACATCTACTTTGATTGAGGTTTTTTTTATTTTTCCTTCTCCTTGATTTGATAGCTAATCAACATTTATTATAAAATTATTTTGTAGAAGTATTCTACGCCTCACTGGTCTTGAAAAATCAAATACAGAATTTAAGTGTTCTCATGCATCATCAATTCATGTCCGCATTTCTATTCCTGAAGCCGCTATAACTTCCTCCTACGCTAGGATGGGTTGTTGATGGCTTTAATATCAGATCGCCATAGATCAGGTGATGCATCACTCACCCCCGGCCATTGACGGCCTCTCAGCAATGTTGTATCCATACGGTGATGGAATATTAGACTACTTTCACTTTTCGTGAAATTCTGCACAAAGCGAGAAGTAGTACAATTTTTTGGCTTTAATGTATTAGTTGGCAAAGGAAAAGTGTTTAAAATTGAAGTAATGTTTTTATAGCATCATACATGAGGTGAAATATGTCATGATTAAGTTCTCAATGATTACCTGCGTAAATTGCATTGGAATATATTTTTTAATTGAGGCACTTAAAAAGCCGTTCAATAATTCTTATCTGTGGTGTATAGGCCTTATGCATTTAAAACTACCAATGAAAAGAAACATACGAAATAAAAAAAAAACATGATGAGACGGAGTTTTTAAAGATCAAATAAACATCTGTTTTGAAAATTATAAATGATTAAAGCGATCTACAGTACACCGTGGCCAACAACTAAAATGCAATAACAATCAACAAGCGAACGAAGGGGATTGAGTATAGTAACCGTTATAGTGCAGATGAGCAAGACAAACAATTAAAGTTTTACCTACATCTGTTTACATCACTATCTGACCTGCTATGCAACTTTTCAACTTTTGTTTATACGGTAAGACAAACAGTCGTTGTGCAACTGAACACATTCGCCACACTGAGAAAAATCAGAGCTCCAGATTGCGAGTAAATGTTGATTTCGCATGATTCTTGGCGCTACAACCAGCGGCATGTGGTAAACCAATGTGGTCTGGAGTCACACACATTACATCTCCAATTTGGCTTTGGTCCGTTCCTAGCAGTGTAATGTTAAAACAGTCCAGACTAGAATCTAGGCGTTAACAATAAACAAATGTTGCGGACACTAGCAATGCTAGTGTGATGAAATCAGTGACGTCACACTTAGCCCCAGCCCGTACTAGTGCTCGTTCAATGCCCTAGATATTTTGTATTCCTCTGCCTAAAACCAGGCGCGCATTGTGGTAGTCACATATAGAATGTCATGTGGCAAAAAACAAAATGTTTGTGAGGGACCCTAGCGTATAGACGCGACGTACTTCCAAGGCTGGGGTTTGCAGCGTACCCCAGCCAACCAGAGGGTGGGCTCTAACCGTCCCTGTGCCTGACAGGTGTCCGCGCATGCGCAATCACACTGATGACAGCGTCATACCTCTAATCTTCGACCCATGCAGTCCTGAGTGAGTTGTTGGTGTAACTGGTTGGACTGTTTATTATAGTGACTTGTTTCTTTGTTTCCTTTGTGAATAATGGGTGAAGAAACTTCACGCCTCCTGCAGGATTGGGGCCTCCACGTCTTACAACAGATTTTTACCGGTGAGTTTGAGTGTCATGGCAATAAAAGTTACCGTATTATTTAGTCAATAATGTCATAATAAAATTTCATGAGATCACATATCTACCCATTGACTATAGGCTCTATAAATTATTTAGCCGATTTGAAAAATACTTCCTCAGTTAAATCGTTCAATTACATTTGCGGGCTTAGTAAAATTTCAGGGTTTTGGGGACATAAAGAAAAAGTCAAGTGTTAATGTCACAGGCAAGTGTGTTCCTACGTACGATTATCTTACTTTTACATTTGTGGTTTGATCCAAATGTTGTTAGGTATGTCCACAATGTTTTAAGTTCTATTCTGGGTGTCATTTTTACTGTTATTCAGGATTATTAAATTATTTTTGACGTTTCAACAGAGCATATCAAACAAAAAATGGTTTCTGCCAGCCGTAAATGTTTGTCTTGTATTCATTGTCATAATTTCGTTTTAATTTTATAAAGTCATTTCCAAATAACAGAGGGTAATTTTGAAATAATTTTGTAAAGTCATTTACAATGTACGAAAGACATTAATGAGAATGGTGAATTTTAAAAATAATTTGAAGATAATTATGGATTTTAATGGTACTTTTACGCTGGCAACACTGACGACTGACAGTGGCACTTGCCAGCGTAGAGGTGCCTAGCAGAGAAGTGGTTGAAATTATGTATTGATGTTTACTTTGTTTTCAAAAGGATTTTTAACTTTTATCCTGTCAGTACTGTTCATTTGTTAATGTGTTCGAATCTGGATCTTTACATTAAATAAACTAAACCGAGTAGGCGACTGAAATTTGAAATGATTTTCAATATTACCTCAAATTAATTCTTTGTGTTTTTTTTAGACAACATGATTGATTTAAATACCACCACTTGTTAAGTGAAGTTAATGTACGTCACTTGATAAAACCATATTATTTGAACTAAGTAACTTAATATGTCTCCAGTGATAGATAAATTATAAAATAAATAGCCGTTTCGGACCATCGTGTTAACTCCCACATACTTGTACCCAAGTTAAGACCTTACGGAGTTTGAAAAAAACTTGTAGGCTAGGAATACCCCTGGCAAGAGGATTTCTTTTCATAGTCATAACTCAAGAACGGCTGGAAGGAGTTTAATATTTGAGGTTTCAATTTAAAGGTATTTCTACTTATATTTGCCAATGTGTCTTAGAATTGTACAAAATAGGCCTATAAAATAATGTAATTTATTTGAGTACACTAATCAAGGGTTGAATTTTCGGAACCGTGGCGCTATCAGTCGACATCCAACTTGATTTTATTTGTTTGCAATCAAAAATATAGACGGTTTTTTGAAATATATTTAAATAATTAATTATTATGATGAAAGAAATTAAAAATACTCATCTGAAAATGTGGTCCCGTTCTTTTATGGTCCGGGGCAATCTGCCCCCTTTGTCCCCCACCCTTTGTAATGACATAACAGCATATACTGGCAAACGTAATGTAATTTAGTTAATGAGAAAAATAAATAATATTTGCGATTTTTTCAGAAAATAGGATTATAGGATTATAATAATGGGGAGATAATTCTGGCCAAAGTTTATGGTTCGAACCTTATTTTTTTTCACTTAAACTCCATTAATAATAAATTCTCCTTTCAAGCGTACATAGAATTTTCTATAAACAGCTAAAAAAACTCTTTTTAAATAAACTTTGTTTGTTTCCAGTTTCTTCAAGATTTTGACCATCTCCATCCGAAAAAGAGAAGCCTTTGAAACAATATCACAGCGTACAGGAATAAAATCCTGACTATAGCAAATACCAAGGAACAACAAACTAGGGATAAGGACAGGAAACAGGCAATAAAACATCTTAAAACCCTTGCATCAGGTAATAATATAACATCGACTTAATATAAAGTTATTATTAATGACAATTTCGAATAAAAATTTAAAATTATAAAATTGGGATTAGTTAAATCTAACAACATTGGGAGGGCGTTTACTCTGGGTTTACAACGTGTAAAATTGTTTTTTTTACAAGCAAAAAGACACTACGTTTTTCAAAGTAATTGAAGAATCATTAATCAAACGGCATTTAATGTATTTGATTTGAAAAATTAAAAATTGTAGATGTCACACATTTAATTTGTTGTTACTTTTTTTTATCAAAATTGCCTTTATTACATATATTATTATTTAATAAATGCAACATTCCCCCAATGTAATATACCGGGTGTCCTATAATATTCCCCCCAACTTTTTCCTATATTTTTCAAATATCAATCCCACACAATCCCCAAACATTGTTGGGTGGTTAAAATACTTCATTCTGATTAGGTACCCAATTTTTGGCCGCCATCTTGGATCCGCCATATTGGATCAAAAATATTTTTTTTCAAAAGTAAAAGTGGTGTTGTGACCCATTATTTCAAGCTAGATATTTTCACTGATTACAATTCCGCAATTCGTTTTTTAACATCTCAATTGGATCTCATGATATGAATACTTTAAATTCATTTATTTTCAACCAATTTAAACATTAAAAATTAAAAATTGATCAAATAGGCCATAACCACAAAATAATGCTAGATAGTGACGAATAACCACCACCAGTCATTGTTGAATTATTTCCACTTAACTTTCTCCAATGTAAATGTTTTGGCCTCCATCTTGGATCCGCCATTTTGAAATGAGGTAAGTTATTTCAAATATGAATATGGTGTTGTGACCCATCAGTTCAATCTAGATTTTTTTTCAATGCCGCAACCCGTTTTTAATTATCAGGTTAATTTTCAAGATATTAATAAATTTCTAATAAACATTTAAAAAATATGAATTCCTCGAAAACTAAAAATGAGCCTATTTTATCAATTTGTAATGCTTAAATTGGTTGAAAATAAATAAATTTTTAGTATTAATAAAATTTAAAGTAATCATATCTTAAGAACCAATCGAGATATTAAAAAACGGATTGCGGCATTGTAATTAATGAAAAAATCTAGCGTAAAATGATGGGTCACAACTCCACTTTTACATTTGAAAAATATATTTTGGATCCAATATCGCGGATCCAAGATGGCGGCCGAAATTGGGTACCTACTCAAAATGAAGTATTAACTACCCAACAATGTTTGGGGGTGGTGAGGGATTGATATTTGAAAAATATAGGAAAAAGATGGGGGGGGGGTTATTATGGGACACCCGGTATAATTTTTAATGGATTTTTCAGATTTATAAATAAAACTGTAAAGAAAAAAACAGTAAGCCCTATAGTTAAAAAAATAATAATTTGATGACATATTTTCGCTAGGCTATTAACAATTTTTACAACATTTGAAAATTATAATGCAGGGTGCTTTGCCATCTTCAATAACCTCCCTCAGACCTCTGACAGGACACCCAACCAGTCTTACAAAACTATTATGGTGCATTACAAAAAAAAACATGTTGCTATTATGTTGGTATATAAAGATTATTACAGGTATGTCTGCCCTTTTTTCAGAGGATAGTTCTCCTCAATCAAGTGTGGCCATCCTGCTTCTACTTAACTATCTTCTGTACACGAGGAAAATTAGCAAGATACATGGAAAAGGACTGAACAAGCCTTCGAAACAGGAAATTCATTTCTTTCAAGTGAAACAGACATTTTGGCTGCGGTGCAGGAGATAAAACGGAAATATGTACGGTATGGTCCCACACTTCAGCCTTTTATAATTATGGTAGGGAGTTGTGAAGATATGAAACAGAGCAAAGTAGTGATTAGTTGTGACTTTTCGATTATTTATGACTTTTAAGCAGCAGTTATAAAATTGTCAGTACTATAATAGTCGGCCTACTGTGGCCAGAACAGTTAAGGGTTTTTCTCAAGCTTAATTTTAATGGATGTAGTGTCTAAAACTGTTAGCTAATGTTCTTGCATTGTATTTTTTCTTAATTATTTTAATGCTGATAATATTGCAAGTAGGGCTTACTGTAACAGCTTTTGTTAAAGCATAATACTTTTATTTTAATGATGACAGTAGCTATAATTGCCTGTAATACTGTAGTTAATATTTTTGTATAATATTTTTTAAGAGAGGGTTCCAGTCACGAAAAACTTCACATTCGTAACTGCTCCTCCCAAATTTTCAAATCCAATACAGCCTCAACCGCCCAACCAAAAAATTTTTGAGATTTATAGCTAGCTCATTTAAACGATAGTATATTAATATTTAAAGGATAGTATATTTTTTAATATCTGGATAATTTAAACAAAATTATCCAGATATTCCAGTGATGTCAGTAGTATAGTAATATAATAGTTATATGGTAAATAGACATTTGAGAGTAAATTAACAGTAAAGTCAGAGTAGATTGACAGTCAATCTACAGAACTTTACTGTCAATTTACTCTCAAATGTCTATTTACCATATAACTATTATATTACTATACTACTGATATCCTTCCCTTGATATCACAACCAATCCAATTTATAAAAATACAACTAATCATTATTTTTATATTCTATATTTAAACCTAAAGCGATATCAAAAATCTGATAACTGGAATCGATAAATAGTTTTTCTCTTTCAAATGAGCTATAAATCAAGACTTTGGTTGAGCAGTTGAGGCTGTGTACAAAATTTTAAAGTTAAAATTAGTCTTGAGGGAGGAGCAGGTAGTTGTGTAGGATTGGAACCCCCCCTTGAAACCAACATGTTTGCAGCAGTTATATAATTTTTTGTCAGTAATAGTTATGGTTAAGGGAATATTATTATTACAGCCATCATTATTATTAATTCAATGTTATTGATTTGTACTTGTTTTAATTACAATTAATAAATTTGTTACAATTGGAGTCTCAAATATGTTATTTAGCCTATACATTCAAATTAACCGTTTTTAGAAAATTTATTTATATTAAATGAAATTCAGTGTCAAAATTACAAAAGTTTTAATAATGTTTTCATTACTTAAATAAGTCTTTGATTGCAGATTTATCTTGGCATATACTATACTATTTATTAAATACTAGCTTTAACAATGAAGCATCTGGTACCCTTCAAAATGTTGCACTAGAAATTGTAAAAGTTTATAATGACACATACTTGTCCTATTTTGTTCAAAATTTAACTTCTCAAATGTTTATATTTTTATAATGTTTAGTTGATTATTAAATTATATAATATATCAGATAATCTGTTGTAATTATCTTCGAAGCTGTATTGAGTATTTTTTAAAAGCTGAAAATTTGCTAAATTTAATGTTCACTTTACTTGAAACAATCAAAATGAAAATAAGTCTTGTGGTATATGTCTATAATCATAATATTAAAAGCAAGAGCCAGCTTGGAACCAAAACCCATATCATCAAATTAGTCTTCTAATGAGATCAACCTTTTATTTTAGAAATGTTTAATTTTGCCACAATAGTTGTAGCCATAACACTACCTAGTTCCAGATCCGATCTGCTAGCAGCTACCACCTCTTTCTGCCTCTGTGTGTTGTGTAAAGTAAAAAAAAATCAGCCCAGAAGCCAACTGCAGATACAGTTCTTTGAATCACAACCCACCCCTTGTTCCTATGTCTTATTTAGCATTTCAAACAAGCCAGTTTTTTTTTTTAACGTAACAGTAACTCATTAACATAATTATGACGCTTTTGGTATAAATATAGTTAAACTAGCAGAAATTTAGGAAAAAAGATTTAATCATTGGATTAAGAATAAAATCAAAACTGGCTTAAACGGAAAGGTTGATACTGGAGCATTAGGGGGGAGTGTGATTCTAAGTCCTACATCTGTGCCCGATTTGTGGGCTAAATCAATTTTAATCGATGGAACCAACCTGCTGACAACACGAGAAGAGGTCACTAGCTAGCTGGGATCTGGAACTAGTCAGTACTGGGGCTACAACTATCAAGGGTGGAACGCACACCAGACGCAAAGAGAGGTGGCCACTAGCTTGCTGGGGTCTGGCACTAGACAGTAATGGGGCTGCACCCATCCAGGGTGGAACGACACCAGATACAAAGGGAGGTGGCCACTAGTTTGCTGGGGACTGGCACTAAACAGTAATGGGGCTGCAACTATCCAGGGTGGAACGACACCAGACACATAGAGAGGTGGCCCCTAGCTATCTGGGGTCTGGCACTAGACAGTAATGGGGCTGCAACTATCCAGGGTGGAACGACACCAGACTCAAAGAGAGGTAGCCACTAGCTTGCTGGGGTCTGGCACTAGATAGTACTGGAGCTGCAACTATCCAGGGTAGAACGACACCAGACACAAATGGAGGTGGCTACTAGCTTGCTGGGGTCTGGCACTAGACAGTAATGGGGCTGAAACTATCCAGAATGGAACGACACCAGACGCAAAGAGAGGTAGCTGCTGGCTGGCTGGGGTCTGGCACTAGACAGTACTGAGTCTATAACTAGTCAGAGTGGAACACACACCAGTCCAGTATGCTTGTTACCTCAAGAATTAAGGATATAGTAGTGACGTCATTAAGTTATTACATCACAATTACAGCCAAAGATGGCTTGTGGCGCACACAAGATGTGGCTGGAGTCCTTACACTAGCCAAGGCTGGTGGCAGCCTCAAGAATGGCATCCGGCAAGGTAAGCACAAGATTTAATGAGGTTCCCTCTTTATTTCTGTAGTCTACCACTAGACTTTTTTCTCAGTGCACTGTGAAGTGAGCTTTGGCCACTGAGAGTGGCGCTGAGTAAATGATGACGTCATCACGAGGTATGACATGCGTCTTCACCCGAATGTGGTGCATTTCTAATACCTGATTCAACTGATAGTCCGTCGCACAAATCGGAATTTGTAGAATATCAGTGTGTAGATTCTGATATTCTACAAATCCCGGACAATCGTTTTAAGGGTAGCGTTTGCTAAAAGTAGAATTTGTTAGATTGATCCATTTGCATAATATTGTACAATTTCTTCTGGCAATTCTTTTCGATGAATCCATCACCCCAAAGCCCCTTAGATCAGCCAGTACGTTTATTTCACGCATCTGCTATTGCACGCATCTATCTATATTCTATATAATTAACAGGCAAGCATAATTTTTTTGATCCTTTTTTTCTCAGAGCGTGTGTGCAACGAAGCAAAAATCTAAGCACACAGTTGGAAAATTTATTTCATGCATAGATGTGCACAATCCCCTAACAATTTACTATATTTTTTGAGAATTGTAAAGAAATGAATTGAAATTATGAAAATTTAACATAAGCTTTATTATTTGCCATGTTGGTTACGGAATAACAACAAAATGTAAACCAGTGCAATCACATGTTTTATTGGAGCAACTAGTAAAAACTATTTTCTGAATGAATTTCGATCAGTAAGCGGTCTCTAGATAGCAATTCCTTAGATTTCATTTAAAAATATTTTTATTTAGTTATTATAAAATATTGTATAAAATTTAAAAAATAAGTATACGGTATTTAAATTTTATGAATGTAATTTTACAGGACCTGTTGTTTGAAACCGAACATAGCCCCTTTATTAAGTAACCTTGAAAATAGTTTTATTTGCAACATACCTATAACAATTCGGTTGAAAATGCGAATCGTACCCTGCAGAATCTAACTATCGGTAATTGAAACCCAATTTGTAGTGCTCCATGTGGTTGAATGGAGCATTGAATTTATCTGTGTTGGATAAGTTCATATTGAAAAATTCTTAAAATAAAGGCGATGATCTATTCCAAAAAATACCCCATTTGAAGAAAAGCTCCATACTTAGCGAATTCGAAACGATTTGAAATAATTAGGAACAAAAAATATTTTATACGGAGTCTCAAATAAAGTAAAATCAACTTAAACCTCAAAATGAGAATTCACAAATAGTCTCCATAAGATTACCAAGGGTAGTAAGTTTGCAGGTTTTCTGCCATGTAAATGTATGAATGGGAGTTTCAGTCTATTATTCAGTAGATCTCAGCTAAGAAGCCACACACAAAGTTTGATTCAAATATATTGAGGAATAAGCAAAATAAAAACTTTTATGTATTTTCCACCAGGTTAACATTGGGACCACGCATGTTTACCACTAGCGATATCTTGGTATCAAATGGAGGGATAAATATATAGTTGATGAAAAATATTTAGTTCAAACTTCTGCCTTCTGATTGATTTTTTTCTGGCTACTGAGTTCTTTGGTTCAAGCCAGTGTTTGATTATAGCGAATTTCCCCCTTTAGAGAAGAAGCTATTGCCGTAGGCGGTGGGACTCAATTTCGGATCCACGTTTTATTCGTTCGAGGTCCCTATATACCACCTAAACGCAGTCGTTCATTTTCCTATTCATGTAGTCGCGATAACTTTCGAAAAAAAGTCCGATCTCGATGAAATTCGGAACAAACATGTAAAGCGACATTCATAACTTCGAGTTCGAATACCACCAATAAGTATCGGTTTACTTTACGAAGGTTCTTTGACAATATTCATTTAGTTTTCAAGATTTCATATATTCCTGCGAATTCAATGGTTAGAGGTTAGTTCAGCTTAAGAAATAATTTAGCATTTTGAACCATCAATGCTTGAACAACCAATCGGCTACTGAGAATTACGGGTGGGCTAGATGCAGTATATTGTCTTTTTATTTCCGTCAAAAGAGAACATTATCGATACTCTGAAATAAATACCGAAGTTTTTTATGAAATAAAAAAAACTAAACATGAAATTTATTTACTATTTTCGTTATACCACTACGAAAACGGCAGTTTTTATCATGTGTAATGAGGGTCTAAAGCAGCTCTTTCTCTCCCCAGGGAGTAAAATAATCAGCTGCAGTCGAGGACTTCAGTTGTTCGTTTTTATTGTAGTAAAACCAATGTATGTTGAGAAGAAAAGTGCAATAATATAAGGCTACCTAACTTCCATAAGGCCTGTGGAGCCAAAGCTTGTGATGTCAATGCCGGACGTCAGTCCTTATTGGGAAAACTAGAGCCTCAATCGAGGTGTCAGTAATATGTACCCTAAGATCAAAATCAATATTGCAAAACTCGCTCATTTTACCAATTAATAGTTCAATGGGTTCGATACATCAATTTTACTGTCAATTGTTGCGTTTTCATATGTACAACATTAATAAAATCGTACATGCACACCCACGATGGGAAATGATAAACTGAAGGAAATAAATGGATTAATAATAAATAGATTATTAAAAAATGAATACATCATCAAAATGTTGAATTGAAATTATTTTTACAATTATTTATATCCAAACTTTAAATGAATACTGAGGACAGAAACAAAAATTATTATAAACACACATGTTCTGCTGGTTTAACTAATCAATACGAAACACACTACAATGAATGTTCATTCCGAATGCAGCTCAACAAATGTTGTCATGATTAATATGTCATTAGCTGAACCACGATGGTTTAACATAGACATTGGTTTCAAATTTATGTCGTAATGATAACTGTATGTGAGTAGCTTTTCTAATTACGTAATTTTAAAAATACGTAAACAGTACAATACAACTGTATTTACTAACGCGCGAATTGCTATCCCTTCTCCTATGAGACCCGAGTCAAGTAGTACACGAGGAGTATCTGTCCAAGGTCGGTGTTGCACGCCGAGACCTTGTGCTCACTCATTATCTCTCTGGACTGGCCTCCACTGATAGCAGGGTGGCCTAAACTGTATTGGGGAAGGCACTTTGCTTCACACAAATGCATTCACAGTATGAAGGTGAAGTACCTCAGTAAAACCTTTCACTTACTGCATTCCGAGAGCGAAACCGTTTTCATTGTGTAGGATAAATATTTAATATAGCATTTATGTATGGAAGTTAATGCATTATAATTTGAACTCTAACGAAGGAGCCTAATAAATATAATGGAATATAATAGGTGTGCAATACAGGTACATTGCAATCCATCGTAATTGATTTACATTGCAATCTGATTACCCATTATCATTGGTTGTCATGTTTTACTGGAAAGCATACTAACCGTATGATAGGAGATTGTGAAACGGAAGTAGGCCTAATAATAAAAGTAAATCGCCGAAATATTTCCAATGTAACAGAATGAGTAAATTAACAAAACGAACGATAAATGAAAAATAAGATGATTTCGAACGGTTTGGTAAAAAAATTATACATTAATAGAATTAACCTCTCAAACAAGTTTTGACTATTGTGGGTTTAAAATAGCGCTGCAGGAAGGTATTGCGATATGTGTTACTAGATAACGTTTTTGCTAGGTATGAAATCGATACTGATTTAGGGCTTGTTCCACATAGTTTGTTTCAAAAATAACATTTTTGTAGATCATACAATATTAGCTCTATTAACCCTTTTAGTGCCGGAACAAAAAAATTAATGTAGGTACATGTAGTGCCGGACCTTTTTCATTGTTACCGGCAAGAAGTGTTACCTTTTTAGCAAAAATGTAAGCGTTTGGAAAAAAATTCACCAAAAATTTATTTACTAACATTTTTTAACAAACCTTTTTTCTTTGTTTCTAAATACTTGTATTATTTAAAAATGACAAGAAAGTCGAATTTCATGTTTCTATTATCTTTTTATTATCAAATATTATCTTGGTTTGACTATTTTAAATAGTTAAACTAATAAAGAATATGGACATTGTTACAAAAACCCAAAATATCCATGAGGTTTTAAAGTAATTTTTTAAAGACATGATTCCAATTCTGTAAATAATATAAAAACCCTATAAACACGCAATTAATACAGTAGTGCTCTTAATGCAAACCTATAACAGTTTATTAAGAATTGTATACATACAACGCTTCTAGACTATTCAATACTACATTTTTACCATTTCACTGAATATTGATAAAACTAGATATTTGAGAAACATAAAATCCTGGATCACAGAAGGGTAAAATTCTGAAGAATTGTTGAAATCTTTTAACAATTTTTTTATATCATCTTTGATTATAATCTGTCTAAAGTATTGATGGTGTTTACAATTTTCGATGTTCTTGTTACTGGTTATTATCACTGCTTAATAGCGTTCTTAAACTGATTGCGTTTATCAAGAGTTTCTGCACATATGTTTACATCATCAGCAGCAAAGCTTGTAAAGATTTCTTTTGAAATGAATTTTCAAGTGCGGTCCTTAAACATTTAACAGCTTGAGGCAGAATTGATCAACTGGAGGCAAATAATATACTTTCCTTACTGTAAAATTTAATATGTGAGGGAACCTCATTCAGGCCTAAGACTAGGGGCGACCCATTTTTTTACAACAATTTTATCTGTTTTAATTAAAAAAATCGTGACTGTTGAAAAATTCTGCTCATAATGTATCGTTAATAGCTCATGTAATTTTGATTTATTGTGCTTGTCTACTGTATTTGCCACTTAAAAGCATGAAGTGTAGGGGAGAGTTGGACAAAATGGGATAGGAGGGTAAAACGGGATACCTTTAAGGTTTGCAACACTGTGGCAGCTGAGTACGAGCATACTGTTCGAGGATGCCATAACAGTATTCTGAGATGGTCTGTAAACAAAAGATTTGCTGTGATATTGTCAATAAATTTTCCAAGTTTTGTTTACAATTATTTTTGAATATTCTATATTGAACTGTCGAACTAATACCATAGGATTTCTCCATTTGATAAGATTCGTTTTCGATAAGGACATGTGTGAATTTATTAATAGTTAGGGAATATTTTAGTAAGATAAACTTATATTTTTTTATGGAATTGGCGGCTGTCATGTTTGTTGGGTATCACGTTTTACCCAACTTTCCCCTAATTGATTGTATTTTTGGCAAATAAAGATTTACTGTTATTATTACAAATGTAATGATGATTAAATAATGAAAACGACGAATGCTTTAAGCCACATAGGGAAAAATACAAGTAGATAACATGTTAGATCTTGACACACTTCAAGTAACCTCGATAAATTGGGGCAATTAATGGATATCCAACTTGATGTAATCGCCGGTTTTATGTCCACATATTCCTATTTTTATTTACATATATATTGTTTGTTATCCAAGAAGAAGCAAACTAAGTTTGCGAATATCTGACGCATAAAGCAAATCAGACGTCAGTTTTTAATTCAC
Organism: Flexamia atlantica; assembly: GCA_035578135.1. NCBI lineage: Eukaryota > Metazoa > Arthropoda > Insecta > Hemiptera > Cicadellidae > Flexamia > Flexamia atlantica. Next base: position 167,942,215 of record JAQJVK010000001.1, on the reverse strand, counting down.
TCAGATAGTGTGAAAAATTGCGGCAATTCAACAGGTTGGCAGCACGTACCTTTCTGGAGTATTACTACTGAGTATTATCCTTTTGTTTGCCAAAACCTGTTTTTCTGCTCGTTGACTTTATCCCATATAAATTTGTTTGATTAATAATTGAATTGATTTATAGAAAAATAACAATTTGACCTTAGGAAGTGCACAAACATTATCCTGATATTAAGAATAATTGGTCTCTGCTGAAACAGAACTGAGCACGCTGATTGTAGAGTAACATTTTAAACTTAAAACTGATTAAGTTAGGAGCCACAATCAGTTGAAACACTTGCGTAAAATACTTGGAAGTAATGGTTTGTTACACTAGAATGTTTTTAGTTTTTTTCGGTTAAAAACAACATAAGAATAATAAAATTGTCATTATATTTGTTATTTATGAACTTGCTGTATAATAAATATTTAAGTCTATTTATGAACTTGCTGTATAATAAAGATTTAAGTCTTAACAAATAGTAACAGTTAACAAAAGAACAAGTAAAAATTTGTATTCTTGATGTTTGAGTGCTATTTTACTATTTTCCTACTTAGAAAACAACAATGGGTCAGTAAAAAAGGAAATAAAGTAATAAAATTCAGACATCAAAGTTTAAATTAATTTAAAATAAAATGTTATTAATAACGGTTATTTGATCCAATTTGTTAACATTAACTAGTACACTCAATTGTTTTTATGAATGTCAGTTGAAACAAGTTAACCATTTCTACATTTCAACAAAGTTTGCAAAACATTACTATGTTGTGATTCTAAACAATACATATGCTTTCTAAACAATCCCAAAATCGCCTTCGCTAGACGATGCACTACATGACCAGAAAATAATATGTTCTGTAGTTAAAAGTATTATGTTAAATCTCTGACAAGATAATAAAAATAGCTTGACACCGCATTATAAATCCATAAATAAAATATTGAAATACAATATTGTACTTATTACTCAAATCATTCAAGTTAATATAAAATATAATTTGGTTGAGTTATTCTGAAAATCAATTTAAACTCAAACCGCTCCTATAATTTATGGTCTTTATTATCTAATTTAGTTTGTGCTAGCCGGGACAAATTAGTTGCAGTAAAAATAAATACTCCCTTTGCAGCAGACCTGCATACTCAGCGAATTTCAAATGCAAAAAAGATTTCCATCCGACATGGCGAGATATGACATGTTTTTGTAATCTCCAAAAGTATAAAATGGGGAATGAGAATGCAGGTTTGCTGCAACAGGTATGTTAAAACTGGGCGGTTTTGATTCAATATTTAGTAGATCTTAACTAGAAGAAACCATGTACCAAGTTTTATCAAGAGATGTTAAGAAATTATGAAGATAAAGCACTTTTTATTTCCCATAAGGATAACATGGGGAATGAGTATGCAGGATTGCTGCCACAAAAATGAAAAGTTTGGGGGTTTTAGACTAAAATACATGACATCTCATCTGGTTGAAGCCACAAACCAAGTTTCATTAAGATATGTTGAGAAATAAGCGAGATATAGAATTTTACTTATTTCCCATAAGGTTAACATTGGGTTAACGTACTAAGTTTACCAATTTCAATATCTCGGTAACCAATGGATATAGAGCAATGATTCAAATTACTAAATTGTTTGTTTTTTAGAGCTGAACTCAATGGTGCTAATCAAAATTAGATTATTTTTATTTTTCTATGTGAAAACCCCAAAAACCCATTTTTGGGTGGTTTATCCCCCTTTACCCCCCCTTCCAGATCGGGCTGGTTTTCGAACTCATCCGAATAATTACTACTTTACACGCCTGTGCCAAAATATCTAAAACTTCGAACGAATGGTGTTTTCCTGCTTCTGGGGGCCCCAAAACAAAAAGTTATCACGGTCTTGGGCTTAGGTCTTAACATGAGACCTACGGTAATAGCTTCTTCGCTATAGGGGAAATTCTCTAAAAGGAGGGAAATTTCGCATATTTATTTGTTGAACTCGTATACATAAAACTGTATGATTGTGAACTCGAGTATAACAATAAAATAATAACAGTGTAATAATAAATAATAAATATTCATGAAAAAACATCCATGTGGTGTTTTTATTTAGATCGTGGCTTCAGGCTATGCAATAGTTGGTTCTTATATCAACTTATATTAGTTTACCATCTCTCGAGGCTCGATAACTGAACTTTAAATTAAAATAATACTAAATCGCGAATTTGGTTTTCTGTTAGATTTTCCCTTTGTTAGCAACATCGCTACATATTTTAGCCTAAATGGGCATTTTTGCAAAATGTTATTCACTATTTATTACATACAAAAATATATAAAATTCCATACATTTAAACAATATGTTATTTTTAGAACGGGATACCACAACGGTTAACTCCAAGTTAGTGATTTACGATATCGACAATGGAACTGACTCGAGGACATTTAGGGGAATGAGGGACACTCCTAGCGAGAGACTTGCTGGCGGTGGCTCTACTCGCTCCAAGCACTGGTTGCGGACGAGGAAGTGGCCCGGGGTTATCGTGCTGGCTACAGACAGAGGGAGCTGGACTTCGACTGTTTGCACAATCCGCTGCAAGCCGACGGTTTATCGTTCTCGGTGTTAAGGAACTTATTGAATCGATGAAATAAAATATGAGTAGTTTAATTGATGATCATTACTAGAGATCGTTTACTGGTCGAAATTAAAAAAAAATTGGGTTTACTGTTTACTCATCGCTGCAATAAAACACGTGACTTCATTTGATTACGTTTTGTTGTCATGAGAACTCATAAAGCGCTTGCTATTTTTTTTTAGAATTTAATATTCATTTAACTAAACTTCTCAAAAACTATAGTAAATTTAAAGGGATTGTGCACATCTAAAGGGAATATATTTTCTAACTGTATGCTCTTGGATTTTTACTATATTGCAGACAGGCTGAGAAAAAAAGGCTGAACAAAAATGTGCTTGCTTATTAATATTATAGACACGTCCGTTTGTATAGACGTTGTGACTTTTTGTAAGAAGTTATTCTTAATATGTTCTTGGTCTTTCTCATCAATAAATCGCTGCTAAAATCTAAGTCTACAAGGTTATTTCCAGCTTTTATAAAAACTCATTATTAGTTTGATACAGGGTTTCGGAAAAAGTCTGCAATATATTAAATAACTTCTATATTATTTAGCAGAATGTAATGAAACTTTACAGTTGTATATCTGTCCTAATTTTGAATATTTTGTTGTATTTAGCAATTTTTTCGCAAGACCAGGGGACGGCCCACGATGGAAGTCTTGAAATTCTTAAAGGAAAGCATACCTCGAACTATATCTTATTTCAAAGGTCTTATTTAGTAGATCACAACAGCGCAAACCGGGCCTCAAAAGGTTAATCCAGTCAAAAGTTACAGCTCCTCAAATATTGTGATATCTTACTTCTAAAGTGTTTGGAAAAGTCTACAATAGTGGTCATAATCCGAAACTATCATACATAATGAGTTAAAACTTTGAATTTACGTATATTTTATGTAAAAAAACAATATATTGATATTTATAATATTTTCACGTTCCTAGGGGACGGCCCTTGGTGGAAGTCGTAAAATTCTTTAAGGTAAGTATACCTTGAGTTATACCTCATTTTAAAGGTCTTTGGAAGTAGAACACAACAGTGCAAACCCGACTGCAAAAGGTGAGTTCAATCAAAAGTTATGGCTCATAAAAAGATTTAATAGGACATCATTTAATGTGATAATTCTTCTAATCAGCTGTAGCTTTGTGTTGGGTCAACCTTCTACGACCGGGTTTGTACTGTTGTGGTCTACTTCCAAAGACCTTTAAAATGAGGTATAACTCAAGGTATGCTTACCTTAAAGACTTTTAAACTTCCACCAAGGGCCTTTTGAACGCGAAAATATTATAAATATTGTTGGTTTCCATAATATGCACAAATTCAACGGTTTATCACATTATACTCTATAATTTAGGAGTAATTACTACTGTTCCATTGTTTTCCCCAGAGTTGTAAAACATCAAAAATTTTGAGGAGCTGTGCATTCTGACTGGATTATTATTTTGAGACCCGGTTTGCACTGTCGTAATCTATTAACTAATTAAAAACTTTATAATAAGGCATAACTTGAGGTATGCTTACACTTAAGAATTTCAGACTTCCATTGTGGGCCGTCCCCTGGTCACGCCAAAAAATAGTAAAATACATATAAATATTTCAATTTATGACAGATACACGACTGCAAAGTTTCATTACATCATGCCAATTAATACAGAAGTTATTTAATATATTCCAGACTTTTGCTGAACCCTGCATACATATATACACGCTGATCGAAAAATGTGGGGCAATAATTTACTCAGTGATTCCTTGGGTCAAACTAAGTGAAAAAGTTAATATAGACATATGTCGTTCACTTTAGCGACTGTCTGTGTGTTTTTACAAAATAATTCATAACTTCTTAACGGTTTGAGTTACAGTGTTGAGATTGTGCACAGATTTTTATCTTATTAGTCGCTGTCTTTGTACAAAATATTAAACAAAAATCATTAACCATTTTAAAGTGGCGGCAGTTTTAAATATTTGGCCGCAAATTTTTAAAAATTTCCAAACCGTTAATTTTACAAAGAAATTGCAAGATACATAAATTGTTGTAGGTTTTATGGATATTTCAACGATACTGTATTTTACTAAACTTATTTAGGACGAAGTATAACAGATAAGTTAATATCTTTCTTGCAGTTTCCTACAGTTTTCCCCATTTAAACAACGTTCCACGTTAAAATACTCAAAAAAGCCGCCATTTTGAAACGGCTAAAGAATTTTTGTTAATATTTTGTACAAAGAGAGTGACTAATAAGATAAATATTTTGCACAATTTCAACTCAAACCGTTAAGGAGTAATGAATTATTTTGTAAAAAAACACATACGGACAGACAGACGATAACTAAACGAGATAGGACATATATGTCTATACAAACCTTTTCACTACGTAAGTTATTGTCCCACATTTTTCGAACACTCTGTGTGTGTGTATATATATATATATATATATATATATATATATATGTTTTTTTTCTATACATAAGATTGTGTCTCTGAAGTTATTCTTAAAAAAAGGTTGTTTGAAAATTTGTTTGTATAGCGAACTGTAACAACATTAATTTACCTTTGAGTTTCATTTTACTGCTTATTGCTTTACATTCTGTTGAACCAATGATATGATTTAGCTAGATATGTATATATTAAGAAATAACATGAAAACAAAAGATTTGCAGTGCGAAATATTGAAGAGGCAGATTGATTTTCTGTTGATTGAGGAAGCATCTCCGTAGCTTTCATTCTAGAAAACGTAAGGCAAAAATATTTAAAAGACACCTAATAGTAAATTAATGATATTATACCTTGATTGAACATCAAATTCTCCCTACCAATTCAGAGGAATAATTTTAAACATTAAGTAACAGAATAATTTTAAACAGTAAGATATTCGGTAACACAGGTTTTAATAAACTGGTGTTGAGTTGTGATTCTACTCGAAATTGTCGCCACCTAAAGCTTTGATCATCTAAGCTGCCATTTTGTATGAAAAATTGAAGGTTAATTGTACTCAACGAGCTAGCCTCAGATAGATGGGCGTCACAGTACGTGATCCATGTATATCAGATATTGAAGCCATCAACATCCCATTCCGTACAGGAAATGGTGGCTATGGCAGCTTAAGGTCCTCGATTGTAACAATTTGTAATGTATCATATTTTGATACACCGTTGTATGTACAAGCTAGAGAAATTTGATCGGTCGTTGACAATAGAGGGAATTTTATATGTATATATTTGACACAAAAACCAATTAATGTTTACAGTATTTTGTATACCATCATATAAAATCCATTTTACGAAGTCCTTATTTTATTTTACTAATTTATTCGTACTAATAACAAAGTAGACTTGTACAGTATTACGTCTAGTGCAAATATTTACGTATAGTAAGTAGTCTTAGTATTCACGAATTGCATCTTTGAATTTAAATCTTAAATAATTTGTTTTTCAGTTATAAAAAAGATGACAAGAACTTTTTTAAGAAGATAAAGATCATAATTTTGACTAATAAATAACGGAAACGCACTGAAAACAATAGGTATATCGCGTGAAGGTAGCTGTTAATTTTGATATCAATTTAAAAATATAATCAAAGTAATCAAGTTGAATTAAACTAAGTTAGTATAAGTCCTGACATAAACTTAGTACAACCTTTAATATCCGTTTGACACCTTTTATGAAAAGTAACTCCGAAGGCTGGTTATTGAATATAAAACAAAATCATGCACTTACCTATACAAAGATATTTAAGAGAATACAATATCATTTAGGGATCTAATACTAAAACCGTTTTAAACATTAAATGCCAGTTTTTCATGACTGTAAAATAAGGTAATTATATATATTTTTTAAATAATGCAATTTTACGAGTCAAGACATTTAGAAGTGCCCAAGAACTTTTAATTAAAACTAATAACATTACTTTAGCGCCTGCAGGGACAATCCGTTCGACGATTTCCTTAATGATGAAATTTGGGTAAGGCTGTTAGGCCAAAAATTAAAAAATATTTTCTTATTGGTGCATTCGATTAAGGGGTGTGGCAGGAACAACTTGGTAGCCTTCATTGGTTAATGAGGATTGCCTAACCAAATAATGCAGGCGCACATTTCAATTTCTTGGTACAACTTCATAGGGAAAAGTTTTAAAACCTAAGCTGTCCTTTTTTGTAGGTAATTTAATGGTACTGACAGTCCTCAAAATTAACATAGCTTTTGAAGCCATAACATTTCGTATAATTAAAAAATAATAATAATTTCAAAATACAAAAAATAATTTTTATATTTTTATGTTTAGTTCTAGCTAGTTTTTGATTTTGGTATGTAAAACTGCCCAAAATATAGGCCCTGTAGATCAAGAAGTTTTCAATGTAGAGTTGTACCAACTTTGGTTATTTTTGTTTTTGGCACCTCGAACCTCTGTAGTTTACATAGTTTACTATAGTACTCTCATAGTTTAAATAATAAGAACTTATATAAAAAACTCCCCGTTGTTGTCTCACCTTAACAAACTATTAGAGCGGGGAAAATTGTAAAAGTAATTTTTACAAAAGACCCTCAAGTAAACTGTTATGGTAGAAAATTTTAAAAAGGTCAGTTGATTTTGAATTGTTAACATACATCTTTGTACTATACTTTTTATCATTTTGATTAATGCTGAAAGTTTTGCATATTATACAGTTTCTTAGTAGAATTTTATGTTCGGATTTTACCGTTAAATAGATTTTGCCTATTGTATTGATTCTTTTGCAATTAATTTTTACAATATTATGTATATAGTGGGAAGTCTTAAAGAAAAGTATTGGAAACCTCTACGCGACCTGTCGTTAGAGGCAAAAGAACTTTCACGAGAGATTTAGACTTTGGCAGGATAGAAAGTTTAAGTCGTACTTAATCCTGATAAGATAGATAGGCTACCACTAAGACCTAATCAATATTTATTTTTTTACTGTTTTCTTGTGAGCTGTTTTCTTGTGTTTTCTTGGAAAATGTATTTTAGATTTGTTTGGCTAAGATATTAAAAATTAACTTGAATCACATTGAACCCAATTATTGCACATCATATTTTAGTCGTAATCAGATATGTTGTTGGATTGAAATGTTCTGCTGAAAAAAATTCATAATGAGGGGGTCTCTTTTAGGTTATTATTACTGGATTACTGTTGCACCTTCGCTTGGAATCAACAGCTGCTAATATTAACAAATTTTATTTTCCATGATAATTTTATTGACTCAACCTTTGAAGAGCCGGATGACTTAGCCTCTAGAAAGCACCTAAAGACTGAGGAAATACGGAAAAACCTACACATTAAACTCTTTAATTTGACTCATTAATCTTGAATATGGGTTTAGTTGTCACGGAGAACGCAGTCTTTTAATAGTGGATCAATATAAAGGATTCAATTAAATCATCTTTATTTTAAACTTATGAATCAGCCATTGTTAAACTTATGAATCAGTTATTTTTGACAACTGTTGTTACAATATATGTATAGTCACATAGCCTTTTTATATTCTGATGACGTTTAAAATAAAGTTTGTTATTGAAATAAAAATAGGAAGTCCATATTTAAAACCAAATTAAATGTCGACTTCCCTAATAACCAGTTAGGTTCCCTGAACAACTAATTGACGAAAGCAAACTGGAGTGCTCTTAGAGTTATGAAGTTTGCGGAAGAAATACGAAATAAATAAATAGAATCAACAGAGCGCTCTCCGTGGAATCTCCAATAATCTGCAGCTCAGCGATTAAAACAAGTAACGCTGGTAAATATTTACATTCCTAAGAGTGGAGAATTTTTTACGGGGTATACAGGGTGGAAGGAAGTTAGTGTTAAAAAAATTTATGTGATAAACTTTATAGTATTTCTGACAAAATGGCACAAATATAAGTTTCCATAACCTTGCAATAAGTGAATAATGGATAAAATGAGATTTTTTCAAAATTTTTGTCCTTGCTCAGATTAATTGGCTATAAGTGCATCAAAGATTGTGTTTTTATTGATTTCATTCCCATATTTAGAATCCTCATAAAATTTTAAATAAGAATAATACAATAATATTCAGTTTCAACACCCTTATAAACTCTTGTTTTCTAAATAAAATTCTAGATTGTTTTGATTTAAAAAAATTTAAATTAAGTTTGAAACGGTATTTCTATGTTATACTAGACTGTAGAATGTGTCAAATATGATAGAAAACTTGCCCTTTTAATAATCTTTAAAATGATGTATAAAAACCTACCATTGCTCTAATTCATTATTCATAAGATTAACAGTAAGTGGAGAAAAACAGGGTAAGGCTAAAATATCTTTACTATAAAAACCTGTATGTCCCTTAATAAAATGGCTATAAAGGCACTATAAACCATGCATGGTATGGATTTTATTACCATTCTCAGAATATTCGTAAAATTACGGAGAAGAATATTAAAGTATAATTAGGACGAGTCACCATTTTGAACTTCTGTTTTATGGTTTAAGTTTGAAATTTTGTTTTTTACGAACATGAATTGAAGCTTACGACATTAGTTTTATGTCATATTTGACTTAAGAATGTATTGAATATTATCAAAAGATTCTTCATTTAATAATCTTTCAAATGATATACTACACTTCAGGTTTTAAAGACAACGTAACTAAAATATTATATTATTTTAAAAGTGGGTAAGTTTATTAAAAACAGGGCTAATGAAAGAGAAACTCTGCCGTATGATTTTGCCTCATCACAATTAATTAATAATACATTATAAATACTCGTATAATATCTAATTTATAAAATTAGTAAAAAATAGTCTGTTTGATTCAATCTTGCATAAACTTGGCTTAGTAATAACTATTGCTTATGTTAAACAATAAAATATCTCAAACCTTTGAGATAAAATTGTTAGAATATCAACGAAAGAAAACGATTCCAAAAACTAACTACCGCTACAAAACTATTGAGATCAAGGAACTCTTTGATTAAATGTACTTCAGAGTTAATTGGAATTTGTTCAGACATTATTTTTTGTATAAGTGATATTAGTTTTGCTCAAGTGCAGTTATTTGCTCAAACAATAGGCATTTTTAAAAACCGATTTAACAGATTTAGGTATAATACAAGAGTATCTAGAAATACAATGTATTTGGCTCTTTAGATTTAAACTAATTAAAAAAATCGTCTAACCATAGACCATTCACGTGGTAGTTTACAAGATTGCAAAGAGTACCGGCTAAGCCCGTCCCTCTTAGTTCTGAGAAAATATTTAAAAGCTATTTAAAATATTGTACCACGTGTTTGGCAGTCATTCCCGATTCCAAAACAATATTTCAAAAATGATAAGTCCATTAAATTGATTAATAAGTACAGGGAATATAATCAAAAGTATTTTAATAAATATTTACGAAAAGTGTAAGTAGTTATAGTGTACAACTACTGTAGTGATTTAAAACTAATATTTGAATACCTTAAAGCAATGATAATCGCTTACCTTAGAAAAATAAAAAAATAGAAGATGCTGGTGATGCGATCGTCGCACCAACACTGAGGCCTCCGCCGCTCAAGGGCCCTCGTCTCCGCTAGGACTTCGCCCTCTGACGTCACACGGCTTACAACACACCAGCTGGGGTGCGAACTTTTGACTCTTACCAAACCTAACAGCTTCCGCTTCCCAATGCTGGGACTAAGTTTAGCGATTTAATACCGTATGCGGAATGGAGATAAGTAGTGCACTCAGTCTATAGTAATTAATTTATTGTTACAAAAAAATTTGCTTTTTTTGGAGTGCTGATAGGAAAATCGTAAAACAGATTAAAAAGATCGATTTAAAGTGGTTTTCGCTTTCGCACTTTGAATTTTTATGATGAATCAAGTTTTTTAATCTTGAAAAGAAATTGCCAGTGACTATACTTGCAGCAGCAAAGAGCATTGTTGATCGCATGATAAATAACGAAATACTCTATGAAGCAAGCAAGTAAAATGGAATTATAATGCAACAAACAATATTTTTCGGAAATTAACTGAATACGGCGTATTATTTTTACTATCTTTAAATTACATGACTTTCTTTGGTGGGGAATATCTATTAATTTTTTGTAAAATTAATCTTTGAATTTCTAAAGACAACACACGAAAATCCAGTCACATGTAAAACGGTATTTTGAGTGTTAAAATATTAAACACTGATAGTGCTAATTAATAATTTTGAATACAACGAGTTTTCCGTGTAATTGTAATTGCAGGTGGTTGTTTTGATTTTGATTTTTGTGGACACGTGCCATCACTGATTAGTAAAAACAAGTTTCACGACGTTCCGGGATCAGGAATCTGATCCAGATTTTCCTGGTTGTGTGTTACTAAACTTGTTAAATTCTAGGTTCTTTCCCACCTGAAGACGGGTTTAGATTTCAGATCCCGAAACGTCATGAAGCTTGTTTTTACTAATTAGTAATGGCAAATGTCCGCAAGAATCAAAATCAAAACAAAAAAAAACACCATCACAAACAATGAATTTCAAACAAAGTGTAGGTGGTTATTTCCACATTGTTCTAAGAGTAGTAGGGCCAATATAATATGTACAGTATCTGGAAGCGAACAACAAATATACGCAAGTGAACAGCTAAACCGTCTTAAACTTGGAGAAAATTTGAATAAATCGTAAAAAGTCATTTAAAACTAGGGCTTTTTTGGTTTTGTGGTGTAATAAAGGATTAAATAAAAAACAAATACAGGAGATATTGAAGCTTAGTGCCTACATACTTAATTGCATTAAAAATCAACTATTATTGTAGATATCTACACATTCTCTCTCTCTCTCTCTCTCTCAAACAAACACACACACACACACGACACACACACACACACACACACACACACACACACACACACACACACACACACACACACACATTTATTCATCAATTCGGAAACCATGTTGTTTTAATCTGGAAGTTTTTTTACAACGAATCTGAAAAATGTGACGCTTCAAACACAGAGTATTAAAATTAAGATATAGCTAAATTCTTGTTAAATTTATTTTTGATGAATAATTGAGCTTGTATAAAACACATCAAAGTAATTGATTGGTGTGGTGGAGGTTAATCTATAGAGTATCAGCTGACAGTGTTTGTATGTGTTAAAGTTATCTATCTGAAGGTCACTGGCACTTGAGTCACGTGACTCACTATTAGGAAAGTTTAAAAGGGCCAAAATCAAATATTAGATTGGACTAGACACTACGAATGTGGTATCTATAGTCTCCTGCAAAATATATTTGGGAACAATTGGAAATCTTATACATTATTCTCTGCCCATGAGATAATACCAGCAATAATAAAATGTGCGCGCACATTTATATCAGTACGATAACATTCTGTAATAACTTCACCTAAGTGCACTTTGTTGTGAACCGGCACACAGTAAAAGCTTTTTATTGAGGGCAAATTTGCAGCAGAATATAAATTCCATAAAAAAATCTGCTTGCGTCAAAATGAAAGTCAACATAAAAATATAAATCACTTCACTTATCAGAGAACAAAAATATTAATGAATGAAAATGGTACTCCTACTAAAAATACCCCCGTTGCAGCAGACCTGCATACTCAGCGAATTTCAAATGCAAAACAACATATCTCAATCCAACATAGCGAGATTTGACATGTTTTTGTAAGCTCCATAAGAATAACATGGGGAATGAGTATGCAGGTGTGCTGCTACAGGTATATTAAAACTGGGTAGTTTAAATTCAATATTTAGTAGATCTGAACTAGAAGAAGCTATTTACCAAGTTTTATTGAGATATGTTGAGAAATAAGCGAGATATAGAATTTTACTTATTTCCAATAAGGTTAACATTGGGACAACGTACTGTGTTTACCTCTTTCAATATCTCGGTAACCAATGGACATAGACCAGTGTTTCAAGATACCAAATTGTTTGTTTTTTGAGCTGAATTCAATGGTGCCTACAAAAATTCGACAAATTTTATTTTTCTATGTAAAAAATTCAAAAAACCCATTTTTGGGGGGGTTTATCCCCCTTTACCCCCCCCTTCCGGTGGTCCGATCGGGCTGGTTCACGAACTCGTCTGAGTTATTACCACTTTACACGTGGTCGGACCATTTTTGCAGCCGCTATCGTGCTAACAGACACACACACACACACACACACATATATATATAAAAATTCAAACGAATAGTGTTTTTTGCTTCTGGGGGCCCCACAACTAAAAGTTATAGTGGTCCCGAGCTTAAGTCTTACCATGAGACCTACGGTAATAGCTTCTTCCATATAGGGGAAATTCGCTAAAATAAGAGATAAATAATTAAAATTAGCAAAAAAAGACTTCTATGAAATGGTTTTAGGATCTGTAGAAAATTAGTTCTGTAAACAAAGTATTATTATAACCACATAACGATACCAAAAGATAGATGCGTAATTAATTTGTCTTTTCGTTGAGGCATGGTTGTGTGTGTACTGCAAGAGTAAAAGAAGTCAAAGAAATTCAGTTATCAAATACACAAGATATTCCGAGCTGATAAGTGACTCATGTTATCAAGGCCTATCTCCACCATCCAGGTAGTGTCAACTCTTTTAAACCCACCCAGCATCACTCGCAGGCCTTTAATTTCAAGAGGTCTTTTACCCCAAAATAAATTGCAACGTAAAAAGAACTTTTTGAATTAATAGACATAAATCTTTGAGCCACAAGATCTTTGATCTTGGTTTTCGGGCTGGATTTAAAGTATAATAGTTATGTACTACTGATGCTCCAATATAGTCAAAATGTGTGCAAGAATCAGGTTAGGTAAGAATACATCCTTGACATATAGCTATCTCACTGATCAAAGCCCACAGTCTTTGGACAAAAGCTCAGTAGGAAAACGATTAGGTTTCCTTAACGCTGCTCCAATTTTTAGTTTTGAATCACAAAGAGTGATTCAATTATAAACAAAAAAGCTCCAGGACCCTAAGAAATTAATCCGTACTGTCGATTAGATTACACGTATGCATGTCTTGAGGCCGTTTTGAGGCCATGAAAGAACGCTTAGGAACGAGCCATGCTAAATGTTTGCGTTTAAACAACGAAAAGAGGCTTTTTCAAAAAGTTTGAATCGATGTCAACCATAAAGTTTCTATATCTGGGATCACAACTATGTGTGTTTTAGTACTTTCTAAATCCTGATACAATACATCTAGAACCTAACAGTTGGTTCATATTGGCTTTATCTAATTTTTCACTAATAAGCCTACACCATGCAGATTCCTGAAGTTCAATTAACATGTTCGTTGCGAAGGTTTGCCTGGTAAACACGCAGTGATTGTGTTGTCTTTGTCTTTTGTCTTTGTGATGTCTTTGTCTTACCACAGATGAAGAACTATACAGATTGGCAACCCAATGCACTTTTGCGTGCCCGGTTTTTCGCGCGGCGTCAAGTTTGTTAGGTCGTTTTGCCGTACATATTGCATTAGTATCAAGTATAATTTCGTCAATATCAAATCTTCAGATCCCTAAGAACAAATATAGCCATTAATAACTTTGATACCAATGCAACATGGGCGGCAAAACGACCTAACAAACTTGACGCCGCGCGAAAAAACGTGCACGCAAAAGTGCATTAGGTGGCCAATCTGTACACACTACACCTCACACAGAAACATATTCGTGACCTTCCACGGAGGGCACAACTGACCAGTCCAACACTCTACGGAGTCTACGGATGGATAACACAAGTAACAAGTAACAAGTAGTGCCAGGTTCAGTTGTAGGTTATCTTTCCATCTTTGTTCTTCACCACTACAAAGATGGAAACGCACATTCTATGATTGTAAAGCAAAAAATGGTTGAATTGCAAAAAAAATACTTCCTTAAAACCTTCTGTTTCATATAGTATGCACGTTATTCGTAATTTTCTTTTCATCCTCTGATCTAAACAAGAAACCAAAAAGTTTTTTACAGCTGTCTTTTGAATAATAGGAAAAAGAAACTGTAGCAATTGCAACCGATAAATGAACAGTTACCATTAAAAATATGTATCTAAGTAGCGGTTGCGTACGTAAAGACGTAGTTCCTCTAAACCGTTCCGTAGATTGAAGGGGAAAGAGGAACGACCGGAGGAGTTTTACCTCCCCTACATGCGCGGAAATAGTCTGCGCATGGACCCGTCAAGGAAATCGGTCAATATTCATTATCTTTTGTAATGCATTGTGTAACATATACTTAAATATGAATGCCTGATAACTTACTCATAATTCAAGAGGAGGTGTGCGTTGGAAACATTACTATCAGTTGTTCGTGCCAAGTGTTGTTTCTGATAACAACAGCCTGGTAATCTACAAAGCTTCTGTAAACGCTTAGTTGGCTCGATAGGAAGCTTCATCTCTAGGTCAAGTGAACTCATTCTCGCATCCATCCTCGAATTTGATAGTTAAGTTTATTTTTAAGTTCAGCGTAATATTTTACTGATGATCTATCATACTAAGGGAATTTCTTATGTATAGCAAAACTCCTTTATTTATAAACCAATTTGTGTGGTTGAGTTGCTAGACTTAAGGAAATTTTCTGTAGAATCATGGGATAATGTTTCCTTCCCTCAGTTCAATGTGCTTTGCCCCTCTGGATTTTCCAGATGTTTTAAATGGAAGGATATTTTACCTAACATATAGTTACTAAATGATTTTTATTTAAATAAACAGCTGTATTGAGAAAACTCAAAATTTCTAACTTCTGTCACTCTGATATTTAATTCCATTTTCCGGTTATTTATTTTTAGTTCACAACTTATATAATATCTTGGTGGATTTTTTATATTCAGTTTTAACAAAAGTTTAAATACATTGTAGAAATTAAATCTGTTAAATAAAATCATACTAATAAGTGGACGTCAAATAAAAGCTAAAGTAAACCTATTCATTTCACCAACGCCATACACATTTGCTTCTAACTGCCTTTTTAAAGAAATTCCTTAGTAGTTAATTTAAAATGAAGATAAACTAATAGCTTAAGAATTTTGATCTAATAAGTGTTATAGCTCCCAAGTAAAACTCCAAAAAGGGTTTTTTCTTCAACAAGAAATGTACAGGATTAGGAATAAGAAGATTTGTATGTGAAGTATGGCTATGGGTTCACATAGTAAAGAAAAATGTACCTTATCATGGAAGGAGAAATTAAATATCCAGAACTTGGAGATACACAATCAAAGTTTTGAAAGAGATGCAGAGTTTTGACTATGGGCCACCCATACGCAAAAAGCGAAATAACATATGTTTCTGTACAAGCAGACCCAAATGCAAACAGTGTTGAAGAAACATGAGCTATCCAAAGAATTGCGGGATTGTTTGAAGATGACCTATAACGCTGAAGCAGTGAGGACGCAGCCTGGTACAGGATAGTAAGCAATATTATAGACTCTGGAACGAGTATACGTAAATGAATTGGAAATAAAAAACTAAGAATTATACGAAGAGGACAACACTATAAATTTTATACGCTGTTAATTGAAGGAAGCTTTATGTTATAACTTAAATCAAAATGAATAATACCCAACTAAATACCTCACGTTTATCGAACAATCCTCCTACACTCAACTTTCACTCATATTCGTCTTAAAATGCTCGTCACTGGTGTTCGGTGTCTTGCATGGTAATAAAATTGAACTGTCCGGTTCCTTGACCACTTCTATTCAACCCGAAGAAGTTCATTTGGAGAAAAATCTATAAACACAACTACGCTGTACCTCGAAAGGAAGCTATCGATTATTGCACTTAAGTTTTTGCTCAAAAAGAATCATGAACAATGATAATATTCAATTTAGAACAATTTCCAAAATTCCTAAGACAGCGGACATTTTTTCGTAAGAAGGAACCTAAAACAATCAGAGCTAATTCTGAAAATTAATGTTGTAAAATAAAAATCTTTCGTTGAAAGTTGTTCAATAAATTTTTTTTAACTTGCTACAATCTAATAAAAAACGACAAAAAGGAAATAAGCCCAAATTAAATAAACGGTATCACGAAACTGACACATTCTTTCTCCCTTAAAGTAATTTAAAATTAGAAAACTTATATAGTGAAATAAAGCAAATTAACAATTAATTAGCACAAAAATACACACCCAATTATATAAAAACTGTTGGTAAATAACGGAGATATCGGTTTTTAAAAATTTGCCATAAGAATAACATTGGACAACGTACTGCGTTTACCGCCAAACTAAAATATCAATTATCTCCGCAACCAGTTGACGTAGATTAATGATTCAGGGCGGGTTTCGGAGCTCGGTACTAACTCTATTCTCGGACTAAAAACCAGTTCAAACCGGTTATTAGTCTAGGACTAGAAAATTGAGTTTCGGAGCACGAGGACTACGCTAGTCAACGACTAAATCTAATCCAAGAACTAACTCAGGAAGGCTAGTCCTAGACTTACTTTCATGGGTTTCGGAGTCACGGGCTACGTAATCTTCGAATTAAGTTTAGTTTTGTCGGGTTTCGGAGCCAAATATTTAGTCCACGACTGGGTGACAAAAACTAACTTGATGAATTAATTTTAGCAATTTTTAGTCCTGGCGGTGGGCAGGACTAAGGTGTGGATTAACTGATTCACTTCTGCAGGTTCAGTACAAGATTGGCTGACAGACAGTGCGGATTGTTTGGTTTGTGATTTGTGTTTAATATGGATTATCTTGACTATTGTGATTATGTTAGGTTTGCACCTCCACCAGTTCCGCCAAGGCGTAGACCAGTTATAAACCCCTTTCAACGACTTAAGCGACGAGCAATTTAAAAATAGTTTTAGATTTTCCAAAGAGAGTGCTCAAGAACTTGAAATAAATTTGTATACAATTTGTATAATAAACTTGTATGTAATAAATTTCTTAATTTAAATCTAAATATTATAGAGTACCATTAACTTTCTCTGCTTTTTATTTATTACTTTTTCATACCTTGGTTGACTGGCTACTCCTACTAATTCTCCATTATATTTTGTAATTCCAAAAATCATTCATAATACATAAGAAGAATCGGGGAATACAAATAAATATTTAAGGTGATAAATTAAAATTACCGAGAGACCATTTAACCAAAATTTTGTTTAGTAATGCTAAATTTTAAGTTGATTTGAATATGAATAATAAACACCTTAAAATACACATTGGAGTTTGCATTATCAAGGTTTACGAAATGTGGCTACCATTCCCGAATATAAAAGCCAGGTGTAGGTTTTTAACTTTTCATAAGAAATAACTTGAACAAAGTAAAAGCATGAGCTAATACTTTGCCACCTTATCCTTACTTTGGACAATTCATCAAACTTACTAATAGACCGGGAGCTGGGAGGTCAAAAATTACGTCATAAGGTGCACATGTAAAAGCTGTGCCGTTTTAAAGGGGCATCCTGGAGGGTTTCAAAAATGGGTTTGTGAGCTATCAATCTGGGGGCTTTGTCCAAGGTGGACAAGCATGAATGTGACTTTTTTGTATTCTCTATAAGAATAACATGGGGATGAAGTTTGCAAGTGTGTTGCAACAGGTATGAACGAATTGGGTGGTTTTAAGACAACATCCAATAAACCTAGACTAAAAGAAGCCTTATGCCTTGTTTTATCATTATATCTTAAAAAATAAGGATGACATAGACTTTTATTTTCCTCCCTTAAGAATAACATAGGAAAAATGTATGCAAGTTTACTGCCACGGAAATGCGAAAATGGGGGATTTCAGGCTAATATACAATAGTTCTTAACTAAATGAAGCCACATATCAAGTTTCATTAAGATATGTTGAGACATAAGCGATTTATACGATTTTATTTATTTCTCATATAAGGTTAACATAGGACGACGTTTGAGTTCATCAACCTCAGTATCTCGGTAACCAATGAACATAGAGCTATGATTCAACATACCAAATTGTTTGTTTTTTAAGCTGAATTCAATGGTGTGAACTAAAATTTGATCATATAAATTTGTATACATTAAAATCGCAAAAAAAATTTTTATGGGGTATAGCTTTTACATGTGCACCTTATGACGTAATTTTTGACCTCCCAGCTCCCGGTCTATAACAATGAATAAACTGTCAATATTTTTGTGTTGATTCTTCACATTACTGGTTCACTTTGGCATACGTTTTTTCCTTGTTTTCTTCTTTTAGTTAATAATGTTTCATTAAATAAATTGACAATAATTCCAAATAGAGCGACTTTTAACATAAAAAATATAAAAAACTAAATACTGAAATAGTTTGCTTTATTCTTTAAACGTTATGAAATATGTTAACGAGATTAATATTTCTTTCGATTATTTAGAATGACCTAACTGTTTTTTTTTTTCGAGAATTCATCATTCACACATATTCGCTCATAATGACAAGTCAAAATACAAACAATCAAAGATACCTGAAAACGTTGGAGTGTTATCTCCAGGCTCGTCATTATCGGGTATCCCTTCTAGTGGCATCTGGTCAGTCATCAGCTCCAGCATCGCGTTCTCGTCTTCGTCTGGCTCATTCAGGGGCGAGGGTGGTCCTCCACCTGTTTTAAATTTACTTCTTCTTTCCGCAGCCTATTCTCCCTTCCACCCTTTCTAGATCCTTTTCCACGCTAGTTTTAACTGTTGAACCGATCTCTGGGTGAAGTTTAATTCAGAGTTAAACTCCTTGGCTATGGTATTCCAAA
This sequence comes from Flexamia atlantica, assembly GCA_035578135.1. Lineage (NCBI taxonomy): Eukaryota > Metazoa > Arthropoda > Insecta > Hemiptera > Cicadellidae > Flexamia > Flexamia atlantica. The sequence goes on along the minus strand of JAQJVK010000001.1, from coordinate 167,922,957 downwards.
TTTCTTTTTTTATCAATTCATTTTTTGTCATATTATTTTTTTTCAACTATTGGGTATTTTAAAACTAGTTTTTTTAACTTTTTCTAATTCAACTTTTGTGAAGTTTTCACCTCGCTTTCTCTTCTTTTTCTCTTCAATGTCACTTTTCTTCGACGTTCCTCCCTCACTTTCAAATAGGCCTATTTCATCCATATTTACTTTTTTTTAATTCTCTCAAAAGTATTTATAAATAATCATACACACAAACAATCATACACACTCACTTTAACAACTGATACCGAACAACACTCGCGTCCAATACCGGTACACCAGAAACTCAAGGAATCACTCTCTCAACTGATAGCAGATAAGGTCAAGATACCCAATGAATACAAACCAATGAATACACAAGCGTGTGTGTATTGATTATAAACACTAGGGGCGCTGAAAGTAAACAATTATGACAGGTGTCGTCTGTACGTGGTCCATACCACTACCCAAAAACTAAAATTCCCCGTGATTCCCACCTGACTCCAAGACTAACTAGTCCTTAAGTCGACAACTAAAATTAGTCGCCGACTTCGCTAGTCCATGGACTAGCAAGTTAGTTCACGAGCTCCGAAACCCGATTTTTTATTCAGTGACTAACTTTAAACATCGATTTAGTAACTCCAGGACTACTTATTCCCGAGCTCCGAAACCCGCCCTCAAAATACTGGGTTATTTAGTTTTTCAAGTCAAATTTAATGGTTGCAAGTATATTTTATTTAGAAGTTACAAAAATTGTGACATTTGAAAAATACGAATTTTTTAACACTTAAACCCGCAGAATTTTAAACCACTTTAAAACTTAAACCACTTCTGAACCTGAATTTTTACAGGCATGCGGGTGGTGTCATATTGTTTGTCATCTTAATCACTAAAACCCATGAATCTTTTATCAAAATCGTTAGAGCCGTTTTTGAGAAATTTGTATTTTTGTAGTTTTTTATGGGTTTTTATAGGGTAAATACCCTTAAAAATCAAAAAATCAAAAAATGAAAATACACCTGGAGATACTAAGGCTTTATACCTACATGCCAAATTTCATGAAAATCGGACCACTGGTGTCGTCTCTAGCTTTGTTTACATCCACACACGCACGCACGCACGCACGCATGCAGACAGACACCACTCCGAAAACCACTTTTTTGGAATCAGGGAGCACTAAAACAAATATATCCACTAACAACTCAAATTCGAACAATTTGGCGAAAAAAATACTTTGTCCATGTGCTATGTATAGGGGGGAGAAAGTAAAATGTAATAAACATAAGATTATATTTAAAGTATAATGTTTCAATTGACAATAGCGCCATTTAAGGCAACAATTAAGGCAACAATAACAATTAGGGCGTACTGTATGCCTGTTAAAAATTGACAACATTGTATCACAACTGATATGGTTAATTTTATTAACTGGAGAAAACCGGCTTTTATTTAAAATAGTCTTAAGGATATTTTATACATTGGGTACTTATCGAATGAGAAATTTACTAAAACTTTTAAATGAGTGAACTATAATTAATTTCAATAGAACGGTCTCATCTCTTAAAACACTAAATCTAATTTAGTCATTCATCTATCTACTCTTATAATATTCAGTTTACTTAAATCTTCAGACAACTAAATCTCCAGTTCTACCGGACCGATTTTATTAATTAATGGGTCGTTGGAAAGCTCTCTCCTTGTAGATGATCAAATAATTATGAAAGTTTGTTTTTGTTGCGATTTAGGCCTATGGTGAAAAAGTAAAAAACACATGTTTTCCATAAGAAAAACATTGAAAACGGGGGTTTTTCACATTTTTTATTTCAAAGCATATTTTAGCTGTCTTTATTGAGTATTTTCAAGAAATGCGTTCTAGTAATTTGTAGGAAATTTTATTCTCTTTCAGAATATCACCTTCCACTTAAGCCGATTTCCTCACCATTCAAAAGTTATTTGCAAAAAAGATAAGCAACCTCCAAATTTATTGTGGTGAGGAAATACTGAATTGGAGATATTTTTGTTGAACTTTGTACAGCTAAATCTAGAGTTCTACCAATCAGATTTTAATAATTAATGGGTCGTTGGAAAGCTTTCTCCCTGTAGATTTGCAAATAATTATTAAAAATTGATTTTTTAAGAGGTAAGGTGAACAAGTAAAAACACATATTTTCTATAAGAAATATTTTGAAATCAGCTTCTTTAAAGTTTATATTTCTGTAGTCAAGTTTTGGCTGCCCGTTATCAGTATTTTCAAAAAATGCCTTAAACAATTTGTAGGAAATTTTATTCTCTTTCAGAATATCATCTTCCACTTTGGTCGATTTCCTCCCATTTTAAATTTATTTGCAAAGCAACCTCCAAATTTATAGTGGCAAGAAAATACTGAATTCCATCAATTTTTGTTTATTCATGTTGAAGCCTTAACAGGTTACGTACCTTAACGTCCGCAATTCCTCAGTCCACTAATGTTGACTATAGTTTCGACTACTAAGTAGTCATTTTCAAAACAGAACGTTAAATTTCAATCATTGAAATTTTGTCAACTTTAAAAAACACTAAACACATTTCAACTTTTTACGACACAAAACACCAAAGACATGACATATAACCTAGCTTGCCGGCTGGCGCACGTCACTGAACTGGTCAGTTCCTAGCCTACTCCACTTCGCCTATCAGCTGTACCTCCAGGACCAGTGTTGCCAACATGGTTGTTACCTAAAACATCTAATACAGTGTTGAATAATTTATTCGAGCCGTAGTTGAGTTTTTCATTAAGCATATTGTGAGGGTCGGATTTTGTTGCTTTGTAGATTTCAAATTCTTCAAGCGTATCTAACATGAAGCCTTTCTTACAAACATGTAGAATATTTGTGTTCTCATCAAAGCTATTTATTTTGTGATTTGAATTTAGTAAATGTTCGGCAAACTTGGATTTTTGTTCGGCATGTCTTAAACCCAAAAAATGGCTGCCTACAACAGTATGGTTCATCGTTTAATAACTATGCCACTGTCTGATGAAGATTACCACAAAGAACTAAATACAATAAAGTACATTGCCGTAATAAATGGTTACAACAGTTCCATTGTAGACAAGATAATAAACAAGCTTAAACAAAAACCCCCTCCTAACAATAGCACATCAGATAATAAAAGATTCGTCTCTATAGAATATAGCAGTAACCTACAGTATACATTAAAGAGAGAATTAAAACCACACGGCCTAACTCTAGCTTACAAAACGTCAAACAGACTTGGAGCAAAACTAAATAATAAGCTGCCTAACAACAAAAAACCTAAAGACCTGGCTATTGGTACATATAGAATTAATTGTTCAGACTGTCCAAGCTATTACATAGGCCAGACCGGCAGGTCATTTAAGAAACGGTTTTCTGAACATTTACCTAAACCAAGACATGCCGAACAAAAATCCAAGTTTGCCGAACATTTACTAAATTCAAATCACAAAAAAATAGCTTTGATGAGAACACAAATATTCTACATGTTTGTAAGAAAGGCTTCATGTTAGATAAGAGTAGTGGCAAAGTGGCGTTTCTGGGCCAAAACGCATTAATCAAATTTGACAGCTACATCCGGTCTGGTGACGTCAGAGGCTGTGACGTAGTTGTGACGTGTAGGGTGGGTATTTAAAGTTTAAATGAGCGGAAATGGGTCAAGGTCAGCTGTGGATGTTTTTAAAAAGATCTTGTATTTTCGGAAAATCCGAAAATGCAAGATATTTTATTTGTTTTCTTCTTTTACAAACTGTTTCTTAATTCTTGGTTTGTTGATTTTCATTTCTGTTAAAATACCATGTAAAAAATGGAATCGATAAGTTAACAAGAAAATATCCTGCTACAAAGTATCCAAATAAAGATGCAATTACATAAACATAAACTTTAAAATATAGCGAATGTTCTTCCTCTTTATCTGTTAGCATTTCCTGAACATGGTAACCAAAATTGTAACCACATAAAAATGAAAGTAGGCAAATAATAAATTTCGACGGGTTCACCAAAACCAAGTTGTAAAGTCGTGAATTTCTTTCTTCTTCCATTGTTGAATTTTTAGTCGAAACCAATTAATGATAACATTATTGCTTCCGCATCAGAAGTAACAGTTGATGAAATTTCATTTACTTGTATACTTGTAGTAGTTTCATTTGTAGTAGGTAATTGTTCGGAAGTTGGTGTAGATGTAGAAGAAACAGTATTATCTTGAAGCTCAGAGTCCATGTGTGCTCGGGTGAAGATCTGAAGCTTTAATGGCGTGTGGTAGCCCTGTCCTACTCTCTGTCAGGAGTTGTTGGTGGTGGGGGGTCATTAGGTTCATGCACTGAAATGTAGATGGAATCTAATTTTCTGGAGGATGTACTAAAATTTGTTGTATAGGATCCGCATCAATAGTGAAACTTTGCGTTTCAATGCAAAGTCCATCTTTAATAAAAGAAACATATAAAACAGAACTCATGTTTATTTAGATGTTTACTGTGCAAGTCGTACCGGCAAACTGATGTGTTGGTAGTGGCTCAGCGACCTCCCTTGTCAAGGCATGTGCAGGACGGATCATCTGCTGCACACCTGCCTTCCCCCACCACCACCATGAAAGACTCCTCGCAATTTTTAGATATGTAGTGTTAGTTGTAATGTAGGTGTTGTAGGGTCAACATCTCAGTGCTAAACAAATGTTCTTAACATGTTTTAATCCCTGTTGACTAACAAGAGGTTCACGTACTTCTAAGTCCCAAAAGGTGAGTTTAGTTTTCGCGTTGGTTATTAATATTTATTAATATTAATATCCCAAAGGGGTTGAAGGGGGGGGGTCGGTCTTTTTTTAACCTTGACCTTGACCACAAGGTCAAGTTAATGACCACAAGGTCAAGTTAATGACGGTTAATGACCCCCCCATACAAAAAAGAGAGATTTAAATGACCTTGACCTACTTATGGACTTAGAAACTTTTCGCTAAGTTACAATTGACCTTCAAAATAAGTAGGACAAGGTCATTTAACTTTAAGCGGAAAAAAGAGAGGAACAGTGTTATTAATTAACACTGTTCCTCTCTTTTTTCCTAAAAGGCAGGGGGAGAAGTTCCGTTAATGTCTACTTTTATGTGGCAGAATCATATCCATCATCATCTGATTCATTTTGAAAGTTGATGTAATCTACATCAACCCAAAGATAATGGAATCCTTGTTCAAAAGCCATAGTATCAATGTATGTTTCAAGTGTTGAAAACCAATTCGGATCTAGCAAAGGGTTGATGGTAACCAATAAACACTGATATGTTAAATTTACCAATCTCTCCCCAGTAACATTAATTGTAAGAAAATTAACATTCTGATGAACATGGATTAAATTTAACATAAACTGAATATGTTGTTGAGGAGTGCAAAGAACATTGTAGAACATTCGGAAACTTTCCATGATGATCGGTGAGGGAAGTGATGCCTCTTCACATAATCCACGGCTTATATATACATTTTCCCCACCATAAAGTTTTAAAAGTGGGTCAAGGTCATCTGAAGATACCCTATGAACGGGGAGCATAGCAGTAAGTGGTTAAACCACAAACTGCTCTGTTCCCCGTCCCTATTTAATTTCTTGTATTGATATGTCTTTATAAACATATAATATATGTTTATAAACACATACATTTAACTTCATATTTTGCAAATGGGAAAAAACCACACAGCTGGCACAATTCTTGTGGTCTTGGTGTTTCCAGTTTGTATCCTATGATGCCGAATTGATACCTCATTCGTCTATACATTGGTTCTCCTGGTTCGGCCGAAGGAAGAGCCTAAAAAAAATTATTAATTTAAAGACATGTAATAAAATAATATATTGTAAATAGAAAAGAACAATACAGTTAATGAAAACGTACCCAGTCACATAGGGCACATATTTTCTCGCCATCTGGCATATCAAACCAAATTTTGGTTTTAAATATACAACGTTTCCTGTGCTCATTAATAAGCTCGCTTTGTAAGATTTGCGGCAGCGGCTCTGACACCACCCTGATTTGCCGAAGCATAGGGTTGTCTGAGCAGATTCGCTGCAAGCACAACTCGTACAAGGAGCTCATTGTTATGGTCTGACTATGCACACCTCACGGCCTTAAATACGTACCAATCACCTTGATGGCAAAGGACCCCCCCCGACAAAAATGGGGACCCCCCCCTTGGGTCAACTAGGTCGCCATAGGAGGCCATCGCCTTGGGCCGACAGTATATATAAGGAGTGCTGCAGTCTTGTGGTTATATTTACCATGGAATCCTTCATGATCTTTGGTGCTGTGCACAACTTTGTTGAAGCCAAAAGAGTACTATGGTACATAAAAACGTTTCATACCAATCTGAATTGTATCAGTGGAGTACTTGAAGCTGTTAAAGCAGACGGTACGAAGATCTGTTGCACTTCGGATTCTATGGATTATGAAGGACTCGAAACATGGGTCCTTTATTATCTACAATTTTGTACAAAAATTCACATCACAGTTGACACGGACTAAAGGGGTTTTCTAGGAGGAAAGAAAAGAATAGATACCAACAATGAATGTTGGTAGCTATTCTTTTCATTCTTCAGCTAAAATTTAAATGACCTTGACCTACTTATGAACTTAGAAAATTTTCGCTAAGTTACAATTGACCTTCAAAATAACTAGGTCAAGGTCATCTGAAGATACCCTATGAACGGGGAACAGAGCAGTAAGTGGTTGAACCACAAACTGCTCTGCTCCCCGCTCCTATTCAATTTCTTGTATTGATATGTGTTTATAAACACATAAAATTAATTTCATAATGCTCCAGAGGGAAGAAACCACAGATATGACAATATTCTTGCGTTATCGGCGTCTTCAATTTGTATCCTACAATGTCAGATTCATGTTTTATGTATCTGTACAATTCTTGTTCCGGATTCGCACAAGGCAGCCGCTAAAAAAATTATTAATTTAAAGAAATTTAATAAAATAATATATTGTAAATAGAAAAAACAATGCAGTTAATTAAAACGTACCATGTGACATAGGGCACATATTTCTTTGCCAACATTCGGCATTTCAAACCAAATTTTAGTTTTAGAAACACACCGTTTTTTGTGCTCATAAATGAGCTCGCCTTGCAAGATTTGTGGCAGCGGCTCAGACACCTCCCTAATATGCTGGAGCATAGGGTTGTCTGAGCAGATTTTCTGCAAACACAACTCGTACAAGGAGCTCATAGTTATGGTCTGACTATGCAAACCTCACAGCCTTAAATACGTACCAATCACCTTGATGGCAAAGGACAACCCCCCCCTTTTTTCCCGGCCAAGGTCACTAGGTTGAAGGCAATCACCTTGGGCTTTTAGTATATAATCAACGAATAACAGCTTTATCAAACTTAGTATTTTGCTAAATTTTGAGTTGACATCATGGATTCCTTGTCGCAAAAACAGATTCAAGAAAAATTAAGAAGACGAAGAAAGAAAAACGAAGAGAAGAAAAATTGAAAAAAGCTTTCGAGAATTTAACATTTGCTGTACCGGACAGTCGAAACCAAAAACGTATCAACAGACAACTCATAGTGAAAAATACTATCAATTATATAAAAAAATTGGAAGAAGACTTGAAATCACCAACTACAAACGAAATCACGACTGCTACAATTTTACTTGGAACAACTAGAATTCGAAAAGAAGTTTTTAGAAGAAATGGAACAATTTCTTCTAATTAATGAAATTATTAATCAACCATTACCGATTGAAAATGTTCCCTTACCAACGTTGGAAAACTTGGATGAATACTTTTTAGAGTTATAAAAAGTGGGGGGGTCTGTTATAAGAGCAGGGCTAAATGAGTAATCTTTACTTTCTTAGGATCCAGCGCTATGGCAGGTTCTTCCTCGTCGTCCAGGTCTTCCTCCTCGTCATCAACAACATCATCATCATCATCATCATCATCTGTTGTTTCTATTGTGAAACAAAAATCTCCTTCTCCAAAAAAATCTTCACCGAGAAAATCATCACTGAAAAAATCTCCTTCTCCAAAAAAATCTTCACCGAGAAAATCTTCACCGAAAAAATCTCCTAACAAAATTTCTGAAAAACTTCAAAAACTTCAAAAATTAAGAAAATCTTGTTTTAAGAAAGAACAGTGTACTCATATTTTTAAAAAAGGAGCAAATAAAGGTGAAAGGTTTGTGAAATTGTGTAGTGTAAATGAAAAATTGTGTAGACTGCATAACAAACGTGAACCTTCCAAAATTCAATCTTCCGAAAAATTCTAAATTCAACCTTCCAAAAAAATCAAAATTCAACCTTCCAAAAGTGAATTGCCAGAAAAAACTGAATACTGTAAAAGAATTAGAATCAACAGATTGAAATTTAACCACAAATATGTTTTTGTAAAAAAGATCAGTAATAGGGATGTTGTTGTTAAATGTTGTGATGAACTCTACACGCTCAAATTACCAGTAAATCTTCAAATTCCAAATATCAGTAATATTCATTATTATTTAGTAAGAAAATCTCCATCTGATAAAGTTAAATGGTCAAAGTAAACACAAGTGAAAAAAGACAAAAAATTGGAGCGGGGGAATAGACCACTTTGTAATTCGAAAAGAATTACTTAGCGGTCTACTCCCCCGCTCATTAGGTATTTTTGAATGACCTTGACCTACTTTCAAAAAAGAGAGTGGAGGGGGTAATATCTTATAAAAGCGGGACAACAGAATGACTTTTTACTTTTTAGAATCCAGCAACACGTCAGGTTCTTCTTCATCATCCAGTCTTAAAAAAGAACAATGTTCGTATATTTTTAAAAAAAGGACCGAAAAAGGGTAAAAGATGTGTAAGGATGTGTTGTGTAAAACAAACATTATGCAGTGCGCACAACAAATACCTCCTTTTGTTAAAACTGAGAGGTTAGTGTAAAAATGAAAAAAATACAAAAAATAGGAGCGGGAGAATAGACCACTTTGTAATTCCAAAAGAATTACTTAGCGCTCTATTCCCCCGTTCATAGGGTATTTTTTGGTGACCTTAACCTACTTTTTACACTTAGAAATTTTCGCTAACTGCTATTGACCTTGAAAATAAATAGGTCAAGGTCATTCAATAATTAAAAAGAAAATGGGGGTGTACGGTTTTACAGAACCGTACACCCCAGAAACCTAACAGAAGAAAAGCTAAATCTACTTACATAAAAATGACCTTGAGACTTAGAAATTTTCGCTAAGTCTTTTGTTGACCTTGAAAATAAGTAGGTCAACGTCATTCGATAATTAAAAAGAAAATGGGGGTGTACGGTTTTACAGAACCGTACACCCCCGGAAACCTAAAAGAAGAAAAGCTAATTTACAATACAATCTGCCTAGAGTTTAACAATTAATAAAAATAAAAAAAGTAAAAATAAAATTAAGTTAAAAAAATAGCTAGACAACCCAGCGCTGCACATCATGATTACAGTGTGATCATCACGTAAGCGAACTCACACACCTCACCATAAGCGCACAACGCTAAGCTAAAACAAAAAAATGTTATTCTAAAATAGCAAGTTGCTTAATTAAATTTAGGAAAAATGTTATACAAATATGTTTTTATTTCCTAACACTAAAGGATCCAGTGTCTCGCCATTAGCGACGCAGAACAACTGAGGCCTAGCAAAACTCCGGAGGTAGGCGAACTACCCATCCAGCACGTATAGAGGTTGTAAGTGACCCGGTGAGGTGGCCGTAATCACCACAAAAGCGGGAGCCAGTTTACCATAAATTGGTGTACCATACTCCAAAAGAAGGAAGGAAAAAAGGAAAGGAAATTGGAATTGAAAGGTGTCCCTAACTAAAAACGAGTACAAGACAAGAGAGGGAATGCCCTCAACACGCTTGTTGGAAAAAGGAAGTTGGAATAGAAAGGTATTAAAAACATATCATATAAAATTCTTAAAATATTACTTTAAACTTAAACAATCCAGGCAAAATATATTGTAAGTAAAAGAAACATTTTAAATCTAACTATCAAACCAGCAAACTAAAAACAAACTACAAACCCTAGGGTATCTACAAGCACAAACAACTACCATGCTTAAACTACCATGTCTTATAACATTGAATATTAAGTGTTAATAGAAGTTGCAAGCAATGTTAATTTTTGAAGCCAAAAATTTCGATCAGCTGTTGGACGCCAGCTGTTAAAAACGAGAATAAGAAATACCCTTTCTGGTTCGTGAATTCCCATTTTATCCCTCTGCATTACCCTGCATTATTCCCGTTTTATCCCAACTAGCCAAGCCGCACATGCGCAGAACAACGCCATTAGTTTAATGTGTTGTCGTCTGCCCGGTTTTGTTTACGTTCCAGTTTTAAGTTTTATGTCCTCTCAATCAAACGAAACGTTAAAATAACGATAACTCTAGTTCACATGGTTAAAATTATATCGGCATCAAATCGTGGTCGTGGTTATTGTAGGTTCAATTCAAAATTAAATTCGTTTTGCCTCTTCTTTACGAATAAAAAACTATTGGGCACTGGACAACTTACTCGTTTTCAACTCGGGAAGCAATAAGGGATTAAGTTTAGAATGGGTAGTAATAAAACCATGAAACAGGATTGTTTTAATTATTTAGTTCCTAGTTTTAGTTATTAATAGTTTTAGTTTTAGTTATATTTGTGCCTTGAACCAAAACCATCAGCCTTAAATAATTGGTGGGCATAGTCAACTGTCAGTTTAGACTGCATTACATCTCCAAATTTGCCAACTCTTAAATTACCGGTACCATAATAATTCCAAAGAATATAAGATGTAGCCTAGTTTGTATTTCTTGTTGATGAAATGAACTTATAAAGTCCCCTTCTTGAAACAGTAGAGTCCTGCAAACCCGAAAAGTCTGCCAGAGCACTTTCGAGTTTTTAGAGAGGGCCTACCAAACTGTTTAGTTCTTTCTTAAGGTATGTTTTAACAGATTAGGCCTAAATTGATGAAGTTTAAGTTTTTAGTTTTTGTGTAATGTATGCTGTAGATGGGGTCTTCATAAGATTGACTTAAACTACCAGTCGAGTATTCGTACTTTATTTTTACACCTCTCCCGAACAGTTAACCCTGAATCATTTTCACAGGTTAAAAATACTTATTCAGTCCACATGAACCCGTATTTGTGGGACTCTACTGTAAACTATTCTCATATCGAAGATGTTGGTTTATTAATTATAGGCCTAGGGAAGTCACACAGGGCCGATGGCGAGTCCTGCAATCCAGCTACAAGGAGGTCACAATTAATTGTGGATAGGCCTAATTAAAATGGATGGAAAGGGCTCAGTTTTTTCTAATGAGGAATAACATTCGACCCTGCTACTCCCAGTAAGGTACCCTAATATTTAAAAGACCATAAATACTATCTGCATAAGTAACCAGTTTGCAATTGACTGGTGAAGTCGTGGTTTGGATCCAAAACTACAAGTCTTTTAGTTGCGATTGGCTGTTAGACTATTGATTAACAGTACCGCCTATGGAACATTCACCTTAGTCAACCTTAGTCAGTCACATTCACTAGGCTATACTCACCTCTCATTCATGTTTGGCTTCAAATAATGCCTACCAAAAAAGGTCGCCATTTAAATAGGTCAAATAGGTTGCCATTTAAAAAAGGTATTAAGAATTATTTTATCATGTTTTTCCATGGACCATATCCAAATTAGCTACACTTAAAAACTTATAGAGGAGACTCACAATGGACTTCGGTGATGTCAAAGAATCAAAATGTTATACTTTAAGGAGTATATGGGATTTTGCATTAACTAAAGCATTAACAATACAGGGTGTACGTATAAATCTCATAGATTTATTAAATACCTGATACTTAAACCATTGCACAGATAATTTATAGACTTTCATCACAAATTAGACACATAAAAATCCTATAGTTGGCCTTGAGAAAGAAAAATTACTGTTATTGGATTAAAATCCAACAATGGTTCCCGATCTCACATACTGTAGGTGAGATGTGGTCCGCTAGGCTACACCATTTCATCTTTTCGCAGGAGCGCTTTCTGCGTCTTGCCATTTTCAACTGCTGTACTCAACTGTATAGCAGTTGAAAATGGCAAGACGCTGAAAGCACTTCAGTAAAAATATGAGCCCAACATCTCACCTACAGTATGTAATTTGATTTAGACCATTTTTCTGTTATCTGACCTGACATATTGTGCCAGGTTACAGCAAGTTCATTCAATTGTCTTTTTGTTATTTATAGTTTTCAGGCCTAATTGACTATCAGCAATGGTGATCTCTCATGCCCCATTGTGTATTTTACACCAATTTATTTACATAAAACATCAACAAAAGTTGGTATGAGGCAAAAAAGCTGGGCTCAGCCGCTTTGGCCGCTTGACTAGTAAACCTTGCCGATGAATCACGTGCACTGTCAAGTCTCACAAACTGGACTCAATATGCACTTTGACCTTGTTGGATTTTGGAAATGTCGTGTTTCAAGAGTACGTTGTGGGGGATGGAGAATATACAAGAAAAGCTTTAAGGTGTAACATGGCAGAAACATTTATGGACTGAATAAAAGTGTAATTTATTTACAACAAATAACAGCAAAACATAATTAATGACCTTAAAATAGAAATACTAAACAAAAATGTATTGTTCTAAATGCTAAAAAATGCACTTAAAGTAAAAATGAAAGTATCGAGTTATTTAAAGTGTCGAGTTAACGGTAGTAAAGTTTGTGAGACTTTAGGCCTAATATACTCTGCTGACCTTATTAAATTCCCATGGTAGCCTAAAACCATTAGAATATATAGATAAACTAGAGAAATTTATGAAATAATAACTCTCAGTGAATTGCTTTGACAAAAATATAATACAAGAAATAAATCATCATCAAAACCATCAAATAGGACATAAACAAATTTACACCAAGAAGCAATATAAATAGTGGTGGTTTGATGTAATGAAAACTTCTTGCTTTTCAGTCTCAATCTTCATCATGCCCCAGTTTCCTGCAACAAATATAAGTTGAAATAATTAAATTTGTAGCCTAAATACAATCCTCTGTACAATGCAACAATTATATACACATTGAGAGAGAAACAAATTCAGAAAAATAGATGAGTTACAAAATAAAATATACAAAATGATTTTTAGGTAGTTTTTTCTATGAAAACAGGATTAATTTGTGAATGTCGCAAAAGAGTGTGACGCAATATTTCTATTGATTGTCGTAATATGGAATGATGTGACCAAAATTACGAATGTCGCCTATTTCCCAGTTGGTCGACAACGTACGTGGGAGGAGGGGGGAAAACATGGCGGAAAGCGCTATGAGTCTAAACAACTATATCTCGTTAACGGTATGAGATAAAAAATCAGTAACAATGTCATTTTAAAGATAAAAAATACTGCTAACAATAATGATTATTAGTTACTCTTGGATTATTAGTTAGATTATTAGTTAATGATTATTAGTTTATCTTGGAAAAAAAATTATTAAATAATATGATTTTTTGAAATCTATGCTAAATAAGTAATTTTTAAGAAAAATGAATACTTTAGGCATCAATATTACTTTAAGTCAACATTTTCTTTAAAGATATGCTATTTAGAAAATTTCAATGATAACAAAGTAATTATTCCGCACAACATTTTTTTATCGCGTGAAATACAACATCCAAATAATTCTGTTTTGTGTTTGGAGGTGCTTTATAATACAAAATACAAAGTCCTATGCACTTAAATTATGTTATTTTAAGTCATAAAATAATGTCTGAATTATAAAAGGTAATGGCATTAAATACCTGTTAAAAACAGACAAAGGTATCTGTTAAAAAGTTCAGAAAAGACAAAAAATCTCATTCTTCCACCTGCACTGACATTTGTTTGTGTCATATTATTTATTGTCAAGTTATTGTACAAACATCCCAAGACAGTAGTCCTAAAACCTTACAAAATAATTTCAAAATAAGATAACTCTGAACAAAATGACACCGAGAGAACTTTGAGGGAGAAAATAGAATACCTGTTTCATTGACATCAGCAGCACTGTGCCCTGTTATATGCAACTCTTCGGGTGGATGGGGAACTAACTAAACAAAACATTTCTCACTCCTTAATATCAGCATAAAATGAGAAGCTTAATGCACATTCCAAGTTCAAATCACAGGCAAGAGATCATGGGGTGCTTGATATTTAATTGATATTCTTAACAAAATAATTTACTGCCATCAACTCAGTATAATTAAAGGGAAAACATCTAACAGGCCAGTTTAGAAGTCTTTATTATAATGTAATCTCATATTCATGGAATAGTTATTCTTTTTTAACATGAATATGTTCTAAATAACATAAATTAGAGAAAATGTTGACTTAAAATAATATTAATGCCTAAATTATTAATTTTTCTTAAAAAGTAGGCCTACTTATTTAGCAAAGATTTCAAAAGTTATATTATTTAATAACTTTTTTATTTTTCAAGATACGACCTCGGACCTAATAACCATTATTTTTGGCAATATTTTGTGATTAAAAAGACGTTTTGACCGATGTTCTATCTCCTACCGTTTTCGAGATAACTGGTTTGACGCATAACGTCCCCTGCCATGTTTGCCCCCCTCCCCTCACGTTATCGACCACGTTGGAAATTGGCGACATTCATTATTTTCAATACCTTGGTCCATATTACGATAAACAACAAAAATATTGCGTAACCCTTTCATGCATGCTCAATCCCCCTCAGCTCCTGGACTAAAAGCAAGTGATGTATTGATGGGGGCAAATGATCAAACTTTATTATAGAGGGGAAAAGTCAAATTTTTTGGGCCTAAACTTTGTTATAAACTTCCAGTAGTGGTGTAGTGGGGCCATAGCAGGATTTGAACATTGGCATTTCTGTTTTAAGTGGTTTAAAAGTAAAAAAAAATCATCTCCAGACTTATTCTTACTCAACATAAATTTTTATAAAAACACATGTAAACTTTGGGGGTTCTGAGGGAACCTTAAACAGACTGGTTCAGAACATAGGCTGTGTAACTCGCATGGCAAGTGAAAGGTGACACAAAGGAACGTAGATTGAGTGAACACACTGTAGAGCAATAATTTCCTTTAATATACATGAACTATTTAACATACATGGTGCACTACTTATTTACTGACCCTCTTGAAAATTATATTCTCCAAATATGTTATAGGTCACTGAGCGAACTGTTGTTCTTAGTAGAGTCAAATTTTCATAGTATTATATAAATTGAATACACATTTTATAGGTTGAAATATATTGTATTGATTATCATGTACGCTACAAGGACCTTAATAAAGATATTACATATTATATACAAGTACAAACCCTTTTACACAAAGAAAATCAAAATGATTCTTATATTTTGATAAGAATAAACTACAAGTTAACTATAATGTCTTTCACAACTATTCACAAATGGTTAACCTTATTTTATATTTACAATTGTCCTTTATATTTACAATTGTCTATCTCACTTTCCTTCCTAAGTGGAGATAGGATCTATTTCTTAGACAGTCATTCCTTTAATGGATTTTATTTGCTTTGTTAATAAACAGTTTATTTCATTTCATTATTATTATCTTTGTTCTATACAAGTTTATTATTTAATATTTATTTATTTAAATTATTATTATTCAATTTATCCCTTTGGGTTGGACTTTCAAATTCTTTCTCTGAGAGTTTAATTGAGCTTATAGTGCACCAAATTATTTTAATTTGATTGGGGACATACCCGCTGCATCTTTCCTGGTGGACCCGTGTTACGCCCGCGTCGCCAGCCAGTTGAAGGCCCGCGTGGATCCCCGAGTCGGTGTCTCCTCTCGGTGATCTCCACTCCTTTCGGTGGTCCGCGTGATCCTCGGTGGTGTCTTCGCCCCCTCGGTGGTGTGCGTTGCCTCCTGATGGTGTGCGTCGCCTCGGTGTTGGTCTCCGGTGGCCTGGGTCTCGTTCCGGTAGGATGTCTTCCGCTGGATGTCCCTCGGTGGTGCGAGTCTCGAAGCGAAATCTCGAAGTTCGTGCGTTGGGGAAATAGACTATCTCGAGGGTGCCGACGGGTGCTTAATACTGTCCGCGACGGTTTACCAACTCCTACTCAATTCAGAGTGGCCCTGAGTTCCCCAACTTATTACTTCTACTCCTCTTCGAAGACTGATTTCCTAACTCTTCCTTTCAATTTTCCATCACTCTCCCTTCCATCGGACTTTTCCCCCGTAATGCTATTGTCACGCCCTCCTGCCAATCGGCGATGGCGAATCCGATACCTACGGAGCCATTGGGAGAACGACTGAAGTCCAGCCCTATTGTTCCGAGAATAAGGCGTGTCGCTGATGGTGAGTTATTCCAATTTTTCTAATATGATTCTTTCCACGGGAATCGAATTGATCTCGGTCATTTCCCTCCTTCCTAGTAAGACCTTGAAATATAATGCTCTCCTATTGTATGTCGTCTAGATACGTGCTTCCTCGTGGGAGCTTATAAGTTTTATTTTAAACAATTTTTATTTGTTGTACTAATGTGAGAAAACCATGAATGAATCTCTTATTAAGTATTAATTTTGGACGGAGGTAACTGATCTGATTAATAGTCGATTTCCGGATAGTTTATACACACTTAACTTATTCATGTTTTAAACGAGTAAAGTGGATCTTTATCTCTTGAGCTTGTTAAATACTCTCTTTCGCTCACGTGTCAATCAGTAATTTAGCCAAAAGCATACTTTACTCCTCAGTAAAGGAAACAGCTTGCAAGCGGTTAAGTACTTTATCGCTTGCTTCTCAGTAAAACGCCTCGTGCTGTTTTACAATTAGTTTTCAGCGCATGAACTGACATTTTGTGCCTGGTCATATAAATATCTTGGGATTAAATTTGTTGTAATTTACATCAAAAAATTAGAAAATGTTAGAGTTGCTGCTATATATATATATATATATATATATATATATATATATATATATATATATATAGTTCACTTACCTAAGTCTTTAAGCGAAAATGTAGTTGTTTTTAAAGAAGAAGCAAAAAGTTTTTAGATAATTCATTGATATTATACAACAACAATGTTTATCTTAACTGTTTATCTTAATGTTTTAATGATCACTGGCTCTCCAGCAGCACAAGGTACAGGCCACACTTGGAGCCAAGGTACTCTATGTGTTAAACATAGATCCATAATACTCTAAGAACTTTAACTGTTCAGTAATCCATGGTATGGCCAGGGAAATATTGTCTGTATATAATTTTATTTTGACATAGTCCTAAAAAATCATCTCACCGATAAAGAATAAGTTAGGGTCAAGTGTACGCCCCAATCATATCATTATGACTTTGACTGCAGATTAAAAAATAAAAGTAGATAGGTAGCCCACTAAAAAAAATAAATTTTCTCTGCTAATTTTTTGGAATATTAGGATTTTCCTTTATTTTAATTATTTGATGTTCGGGGCATGCACTTTCCCTTAGGTCTGGGTTGCCCCCCCTAGTGTACCTTTGCATTGCATCTAGGTTATTTGGTGATATTTTGGGCAAGAGGATTATAGAGGGAAAATATCACATCAAAATGACCTCTTTATGAACCTACCTGCCCACAGCAAAATGAATAAAAAACCAGCTTTATTATGAATTCCAAAGTAAATGGAATTCCTAATGATATTCAACTACTAAATATATTTTAAAAACACTGGGTCTTCATCTTCAAGATCATAATGTGAACTGTGTTTTGGTTTCTAAACTGATCAAAACAATGTATTATATCAAAGAATGTGGTAGTCAGGCAATTTTTGTAAATCTCCGCTGGGTTAAGAAAATTATGTTTAGATTATTTTATATTAAATTTACAAATGTTTTTTAGGATTCGGGCATTACATAGTTTGCTTTGTTACCAGAATATTCATCATGTTTTTTTTGAGGGGGGCATTCACTTGCCTAGTGGGAAAAAGTATACTTGCTCCAAGAAAATTTTAACACAAGTGAGTGTACAACCGCCTATCTCCCCCAAACTTACTTTTTAGGGCAATAATAATTTTATTTTTAGATTCCCTTAAATAATTCAGACCACCTAATTTGAAACAACTATCTTTATAATTGAACTTTTAATAATTTATCAAAAATCCAACAGCAAAAGAAGACATACTAGTCTAAATGAACAGAAATAATAGGTAACTAGAAACTAATTTACTATCACCTGGGAGTTCACTTGCCCTGGACCACACCTACAGAGGAGAATTACACCTACCCTACTTGACCCTATTTTTTCAAAGTTGCTTAGGCCTAGTTTATTCTTCTTTCAAAATTACTTTTAATACAGAATGAATTTAAAGTTACAGTGTACCTTTTAAGTGCAAAATGTTCTGTGAGGCCACCCAAAGTTGGCAGTGTCACTGTTGATGGTTTGGTTGAGCAAAGACACCAGACACTCATCGGAGCCCGCTTATTCTTGGTGGTAGGCTGAAGCAGCACCTTGCAGGATCATCTAATCCACAAGTAAAAAAGTTAAACGTAATGAAACTGACATAAAAATTAACAAGAAATATATAAGTTAGCCTTATTGAAGATTTCAAGCTGATGCTTTCAGATGAAATGATATTATTTTGAATTTACTACAAAAAAAATCTGAAAGGTAAAAATTAACGGACCATAAGAGTTAAAACAGTCCAAGGGGCTTTTATAAGTCGTCTGTTGCACTAATATACTTTATTAATTTTCATTGAACCAATATGATAGTTTGACATTTCAGTGTTTGAGGGACTCTTAAGAAATTAAATACAAAACAATTTTAACTGTAATAAAACTGAATTGAAATTTCTGTTAAATAAACAAATAAGATTTTACTGTCATTAGGCCAATAACTTACATAGCAATAGACAAAGTCAAAATCTTTGTTAATTCAAACCTAACCTACTTAGTGATGGGGGAGTTAACTAGTCAACTACTTAGTGGTTTTATCAACTAATTGGTCATCTAGTCAACTGGTCGATTATTTTGACTAGTCGATGTTTCTAGTCGATACTAGTCGATGTTTTACCGTCTTTAACCGACTAAGCTAGCCGGCAACTTAACCAATTACATATTGTTGTTTTTTACCGATTTTTGTTCGATCGACTAGTTAGATTGTCTAGACCAGTAGATGTTTTATACAATGACTAATTGACTAATGTGAACAACTAGACTAGTCAATGTTCAAAAGTAATCGACTAATAGTCACTAGTCGATAATGGAAAGTAGTCCATGTTCCCATCATTATGACAGAATGACAGCTAGCGACTATTGCGCTCTAGGTGGCAAAAATTAGAGTGATCTTGTCATCCAAAGCGTTTTGCAGAAAAATAATCGCTACTCCCCATACTAGGCCTATACTATAACATTTCCATTACTACTCTACATAGCCAAAAAATTATTCGATCAAATAACTTCAAATATTCGTAATTCATAGGCCTATGGCCTACCTACTTAAAATTGTGAGCTTAGGCCCCTAACAACAGCTCTAATATTCGCCTAGGCTATGCCAATTCTGATAGAAACAAGCTAAGATATTAGTTCGGTGAAAGCAAGTTGATTATTTTTTTAAACTGAACTGAACTGAAATAATACATTTAGGCCTACCTGAGTTTGGGACTAACCCAAACAACAAAGTGTTGTTCAGGCTGACCTGTTCTAAACCAAAGATAAACAGTTGTTGGTTGGAGAACAACTTGTTAGCGTAGTACAAGTTGCTACTATCTTAGGCCTGGATTTGCTGAGTGACAAGTAGCCTAGCCAGTGAAAATAAAAGATCCTTTAGTGAAAGAACAATGGATCCTTTGTTTCCACTGCCTACTTGTTGCTCACATTTAACAATGTATAATCCAGCCCATGCCTATTAGGCTTAAATGTTAACTACAGAATCTTGAGGGGAAAATTAGGCTAACCTGCACTTTAAAAAATGCTTAAAGGCCAACCAATGCTAAGGCTGTGTTGCAAAACTCTGAACTTTAAACTCCAAGACACAAGTTCTTTGGACACAGGTAGCCTAGCTGTGTTTCTCAACTTACAAGATTGAGATCTACTTACCTGAAAATATTGGGTGAAATACATGTTTCCGATGACAACGATTTGAAAGACGAATCCTAGGATCTGCTCCGGGTCTGTCTGCCTCTTCACTGCGATCCTCCGCCACATACAGTAAAAATTCACATGTTCACTCCCTCTTCCCACAAACAAGTAGTCAGTTCTTCACTCCGAATTTTAGCCCGTGTCCTTAATTTGCGACATATTTAAAGAAAATCACATACCCCCTTGTTAAATATTATCTATAATACAAGTGTCGCGAGGATTCTAGGTAGGCCAAACCTCACTTTATCCCTTGATATGTTTTTTCACGCGAAAACAAATCGGAACTATTTCAGAATTACTTAAAAATTCATCACAGTAACAATAAGAAAACATCTTCCTAAATAGCAATAGGATATTATCTTATAGGTTGAATTTATTTATAAAGTAATTAATGTAAAATCTGCATTTGTTGTTGTAATGTACGAAGGAAAATGAAATAAGACAATAAGAGTTTTCATCAATCTACGAAAAATCCCTATTTTCATCCCACGAGAATGTTTTGTCCCACAAGTAGTTTTTCATTTACCCATTACAGGGAGAAATCCCCAAAAGCGACGCCAACGACCTCTGATTTCAACCCAGACAACTAATTTGGACCCAGCTTGAACCCAGCTTTTTGGCTTCATTTCGTCCATAAGCTTGCAACTTCTACTAACACTTCTATATTCAATGCTTATAATTACAGTAGAACCTCGTTTATCCGGATTAACTGGGACCAGACATGATCCAGATAAACGAAAATCCGGATAAAATGGACATAATAGGAATATCATTAAAAACTATACATAATGGAAAAACTTAGCATTCAACGTCAAACACACGTTTCATAGCAACGTCTAAAAACAGTTTCACTTTAGTACTATACATCAAACAATAGTAATGTACACACACGGGAGTAATGTAATGTAGTCTACTATTCAGTTTTTATTAAGGCCTGTAAAAAAATCGTCTATTTTCTTTACTCGAGCAACAATAACACCTGTCTACGCGAAGGATGAGGGATGCGTCGACGTGGAGGGGGGGGCTATTTTTAGCAAACGGACTGGGTAGGAGATGCCTCAAGGTCATTGCCTCCCGTGCACGTTTTGATCGGTATCGAACATCGATGTTTTCAAAACATGTGTTCGATGTTTTTACCATCGATGTTAGAAAGTCGATGTTACTATCGATATTTTTGTATCGATGTGTTTTTAAGTGGAATTTTAAGATAGATTTCGTCTTTTTCCGACCTTTGAATATGGAAATTAAATAGGACTAACGTTAAATTTCCATTTTTATTTTAGATACGCTATAATAATAAGCCTAATAATAACAACATTAATTTTCAAGGTTAATTTTTCCATTTTTTTGAAAATGAACAACGGTATATCGAGATTTGAAACTTCGATATGATTTAGTTGAAAATATCGACGTTTTTCGCTTAATAAACATCGATGTTTTAGAATCGATGTATTTGCAACATCGATGGTATTAGTTCAATGTTAAAATCGATGGTAATATCGTTGGTGAACTTTCGATGTCCGAACATAACGTGCAGGTGCAGTCGCTCGGCCCACAATGAGTCATCACGCATCGGCTGTGGCGGGCGGCTATAGCTTCACTACAGTACTCGCGTCCCAATTAATCAACATACAAACACGGAACAAAACAAACTCAGTTATTATATAAAATACAATTATCGCGATTTACAGAACATTTGCATTTAAAGTTCATTGTAAAACAATGTGAATACTGTGTCTAAAATTTTTATTTTTGCGTTGAAAAGTAATTTATTACGGTAATATTGGACAAGATTTTTGATCCGGATAAACCGGAGAACCGGATAACCGAGGTCCGGATAAACGAGGTTCTACTGTAATGAGTCCTACGCAAAGATGTTATTATACAAATAACACCAAGATATTTTCACTAAACAGCAAAAATAATAAAATGTTCAGGGCGCCTTCTGAACATGTTACCACCTCACTGTCTAGCGAGCAACTGATGCCGAAGCACAAGCGCAGACCCCGGACCCCAACTCGGATCGAGGTCATCCCCCCTCCTCGCTTACCCCCTCCCAAACCACAGGAGTCTTGCTGCGGGCTTGGTTTCCATCATTCTTTTGCCACTGTTCCAACAGGCAACAACACTTCTTTCTTTACTTTACATTGGACTTGTACAAATTTTAAGTGTTAAAACTTTCCAATAATTAATATTTTAGGACTTAGAAAATTTTTCAAACCTATCATTCTTTTGCCACTGTTCCAATAGGCAACAACACTTCTTTCTTTATTTTACTTTTCATTGGACTTGTAAAAATTTTAAGTGTTGAAACTTCCCAATAATTAATACTTTCGGACTTAGAAAAATTTTCAAACATTTGCTTCAACATTTATTTTACAATATCAAATTTCTTTTAGAATGCCTCCAACAGACAACAATTTTCCTGCTGCATGTGCAATCTGTGAACAAATATATAAATTGGTTGAGCCAGAAGATTTAACAGATGTCGAAAGTATTTTTGAAAATAGTTTGATTCCAGTAGAAGATACATCTGATGCTACATCCGATGCTACATCTGATGCTACGTCTGATGGTACAACTGATGAGGAAAATATTTTGGAACAACCAGTACCAATAGGCGAAGAAACACCGTTAACACATGTAACAATTGACTATGATCCAAAACAATATATACATGCTCTTGTTCGGCGTCGTTTGTTTCCAGTATCAGACACGGAGGAAGATGAAAGCAATATGGAAGTAGAATATTTAAACAACAGCAATGATGAACATACTTACAACACATAACACGTATTTTTTAAAACTAATTTTATTTAACCTTGGCACTTAGATTTTTTAAACTAACATTATTTAACCTTGGCACTTAGTTTTTTTAAAACTTGCATTATTTGACCTTGACACTTAGATTTTTTAAACTTGCATTAATTGACCTTGACACTTAGATTTTTTAAACTTACATTGGATGGTCTTAGTATTTAGGTGTTTTGAAATATAATATATTCACACTTTTGTGTTTAATACAGAAAAAAGTGGTGGAGGTATTGTTATAAATAGGGGTAGTTTTAGAGTGGTTTTCATTATTACGGCAACCTTTGTGAAGAGCACACCTACATCATGTATTACTGCATCAATTGCGAAGAATCTTTTGAAGATGAAAACTTACTACAATTACACAAAGAACTTTATCATAACAACGAAACAAACCAAGAAACAAATAACAATTCAGAAGAAGATTTGGAAGAATTAGATCAAATGCTGGCTACCCATCAACAACAACTAAATTCAAGAGCAAGTGTTATTCAATACGCACCTGGACCATCTTTAGATGTGGAATTATGCGCCCGAGCTTTACCAGTTAGTGTAGTAACTCATTTTAAGATTGACAATGCTCAATTGCAACTTGCACAGTTTATTTCAAAAGCAAAAACGTTAGTAACAGAAACATTGAACAATGAACTAAGAAGATTAAATTTGATAACGTTTGGAATATTATTAGATACTGTATTTACAAATGTTCAAAATGAAACATCACCAAGAGGATTTTTAACTAAAAACAAAACTACATGTTTGCAACGGATATAAGCTCAATCGTGGATGAATGTTTTGAAGAACTTTTAACAAAATTGCAAGAACGTGAAGGAAGAGGTTCAGGATGGAGTTTTTTAAGTATAACAGGGCTGAATATTAGAGTTCATAAACATGGATATGGAATAAGAGGTAGTAGTCATATTGAATTGCCAAAGAAAATTCAAGACACCAAATCCTGTATTAATGTTCAAAATAAAGATGCTGAATGTTTCAAGTATGCAATGCTTGCAAAATATGTAAGAAATCATGCGGAACGACCGAGTAGGGCATACAATGAGGTTTATCATAAGTATAATTTTCAAGGCATGACTTATCCTGTTTCAATTCAAGACATATCAAAATTTGAAAAGAAAAATCCTTTTGCATCTGTAAACATATTTGGTTTAGATTCATCCAACAATGTCTACCCCTTACGTATAACACCCACCGAACGCAGAGATCTTACTGATTTATTATTAATAACCAAACGTGATATTTCACATTATGTATTTATAAAAGATTTTAAAGCTCTAGTTTCCAAACAGTTATCAAAACGAGAACAACCAAAAACAACTTGTAAAAGATGTTTTTGTTTTTTAAACAAACCTTTGAGAAGAGGAGGTTCAGAATGGCTGACAGAACACCAAAGACTATGCAGTGGAAACTATGAAGTAAGAATTAAATTACCACACCCTAGAAGATCGCAAGTAAAATTTGACAAAGTTATCCAACAATACAGAATTCCCGTTGTAGTGTATGCAGATTTTGAATCTTCATTGCTTCCACTTGAACAAGAAGAAGGAGAGGAAAATACCAGCAGAACAAAGTATCAACTTCACAAACCAAACAGTTATTGTTTAATAGTAAAATCCACTTTATCTGAACATCTTCAAGAATATGGTTCGACATCTACACCGAAGATCTATCGTGGAGAAGAAGCAGCTCGATACTTTGTTGATGATTTATATGACATCGCTGGGAAAGTGGAAGCAATGTATAGCAATGTAGTTCCTATGTCACCTATGACACCGGAAGAACTTTATCTTTATGATTCGGCAACAAAATGCTATTTGTGTAATAATGAATTTACAGAAACTAAAATTGAAGTTCGCGACCATGACCATCTGACAGGAGCCTACAGAGGTGCAGCTTGCAACGGATGTAACATCAACTACAAACTACCATCTTTCATTCCAGTGGTTTTTCACAATCTTAGCAGATACGATGGACATTTTATTATTCCCGAATTAGCAAGAGACAACGGTGAAATAGACGTTTTGGCACAAACTATGGAAAAATTTATAAGCTTTTCAAAAAAGGTGGGCAAAATTAAACTTAGATTTGTTGATTCTTTTAGATTTATGCCTTCCAGTCTTATGAAACTTTCTGAAAATTTAAGAAGACAAAATTTAATAGAAACAAGCAAAATTGTACCTGCAGAAAAAATGGACTTGGTTCTTCGGAAAGGAGTTTTTCCGTATGATTACATCGATGGACTACATAAATTTCAAGAAACATCACTTCCTCCACCAGAAGCATTCAAAAGTAAACTTACCGATTCGGACATTTCACCTGAAGACTATCAACACGCATGCAGAGTTTGGGACGAATTAGAAATGAACACTCTGGGAGATTATTCTGACTTTTATGTAAAACTTGATGTGACCCTTCTATGCGATGTGATGGAAGAATTTAGAAACACTTGTTTTGAAGCCTACGGATTAGACCCTCTTCATTCTTATACTTCTCCAGGACTAGCTTGGCAAGCTATGCTAAAAGAAACAAAGTGCGACCTACAATTATTAACAGATATTGACATGGTGTTGATGATCGAATCGGGCGTTAGAGGTGGATTGACCCAAAGTGTTACTAGACATGTTAAAGCTAACAATAAATATCTTCCAGACTACGATGAAGAAAAACCATCAGTGTTCTTGGGATATTTTGATGCCAACAATTTATACGGATGGGCCATGTCTAATCCACTTCCTTTTGGAAACTTTGAATGGGTTAATCCAGACTCTATTGGTGGTATTTTGCAAATTTCAAAAGACGGAGACACCGGATACATATTAGATTGTGATTATGAATATCCAGAACACTCGCATGATCTTCATTACGATCTTCCGCTCCTTGCAAAAACAGAAGTTTCACCAATTGGCAAACATCCAAAATTAATGATGACTCTTGAAAATAAACAAAGATACGTAGCTCACTTTTGGGTTGTTCAACAAGCACTCCAATTAGGTTTACGTATAACCAAAATTCATAGTGTTTTAAAATTTTCCCAATCATGCTGGTTAAAACCGTACATTGATTCAAACACCAGAAGAAGAGCAGCTGCAACATCAATATTTCAAAAGGATTTTTTTAAATTAATGAATAATGCGATATTTGGCAAAACATTGGAAAATGAAAGAAAACATAAAAATGTTAAATTAGTTACAGATCCGATAAAACTACAAAAACTTGTACAAAAACCAAACTTTGGAACACCTGTTATTATTAATGAAAACCGTGTGGCAGTATCTATGAAGAAGACAAGCGTGAAAATGGATCGTCCGTTGTACGTTGGAATGTCAATCTTGGATATCTCCAAAACCCACATGTATGATTTCCACTACAACAACATGGTCGCCTTCTACGGTAGTGATAACATCGGAATCGCCTACATGGACACGGACGCTTTCATCTACTGGATTCTTACTGAAGATATGTATTTGGATCTTCGAACATTTGTTCACAAAGATGAATTTGATTTTAGTGACTATCCAAAAGATCATTTAAATTATGACAATGATCGGAACAAAAAGAAACTTGGAAAATTTAAAGACGAAGCAAATGGAATTTTACTGAAAGAACTTATTGCACTAATGTCAAAATTGTATTCACTACAATTGCATAAAGAAGAAAACAATGTTATTAAAAAAGCTAAGGGTGTAAAAAGTTTGTATCTTAAGAAGAATGTAAATTTCGAACACTACATGCAATGCTTATTTGAAGAAACGACTATAACTGCAAATTTCAACACCATCAGAAGTTTCAACCATCAAGTGTACAGCGTAACAGAAGTGAAAAAAGCACTCTGTTCCAATGATGACAAACGACACATTCTTCCAGACAAAATTCACACTCTACCATTCGGCCACTACTCTCTCAATCCTATCGATGAGTAAAAAGAAAAAGAAAAAAATAAAAAAAATAAAAAAGGGGAAATCACAGCATGCTCGCTGTGATTTCCCCTTTTTTAAAAATATGTTGAAATGGCCTTGAACTATAAAAGCGGATGCAGAAAAAGAAACACTCAATACTAATTTGACTTTGTTAGTAAAAACATCATGACAGGGTTAAAGGAAAAGATTGTTAATATACTTCATAAACCTGCAAGAATAAAGTTTCCACGAAGAAATACTGTTGTAAAAGGAATAAATGATTTATATCAAGCAGATTTAATTGAAATGCAACCGCATAGTAAAATAAATAAAGGATATAAATACATACTTACGATTATTAATTGTTTTACTAAAGTTGCAGATGCTTTGCCAATAAAAGACAAAACCGGTAACAGCATAACAAAAGCTATGGAAGTAGCTATAAAAAGAGATAAAAATAAAATTAAACATTTACAAACTGATGATGGGAAAGAATTTTTTAATAAACCTTTTGCAATGTTAATGAAAAATATAAGATAAATCATTATTTCACATATTCTGAGAAAAAGACAGCTATAATTGAAAGATTTAATAGAACCTTAAAAGGTGCAATGTATAAAATGTTTTCGAAAAGAGGTTCTTACATTTGGGTTGATATTTTACCAAAATTAATAAGCGATTACAAAAACAAGTTTCATAGAACTATCGGTGTGGCACCTAACAAAGTGAATAAGAAAAACGCTAAACTAGTTTTACAACGAATTAAAAAGAATACACAGCCAAAAGCGGAACAAAGAAAACCAAGAAATTTTAATGTAAATGATAAAGCTCGAATTAGTAAATACAAAGGAGTGTTTACTAAAAAATACTTGCCCAATTAGACAAACGAAGTTTTTACAGTGTATAAAGTATAACCTACTGTACCGGAAACTTATATTTTAAAAGATAACAAAGGAAATTTGTTACAAGGTTGTTTTTACGGACATGAATTGTTAAAGTCAACAGTAGGCGATGTCTATCTTGTTGAAAAGGTGCTGCAAAGGAAAAAAGACCAAGTTAAAGTACGTTGGTTGGGGTTTGATAAAACTTAAGATTCGTGGATACCTATAAAAGATTTGATTTAGTTTTAAATCAACTTATTTACTCTTCTGCCTCTGAATAAGATGGAGATTGTTCACCATAAAGATAAATTTAATATTAATAACATTGATGATTTAACCGTAGATAACGTTAAAATCAACAATGGTAAACGCGGCAGTTTATTTCCAAACACTGTACGATGTATAGTAAGCGGTCCTTCAAACTGTGGCAAAACTAACGTGTTTAACTTAATTACAAACACAAAAGGATTGCGATTTAATAACCTATATATTTTTTCAAAGTCCTTACATCAACCAAAGTATCAATTGTTGGAAAAGATCCTGACTGATGTGCCTGATATTAACTATTACAAATTTAATGCTAGTGACAGTGTTATGCAACCAGACCAGGCTAAGCCGTATTCTGTATTTGTATTTGTATTTGATGATGTATCTAGTGAAAATCATAATACTATTAGAAACTATTTTGCCATGGGAAGACATAATAATATTGATAGCATATATATCGGTCAAACATATAGCAAAATTCCAAAACAACTAATTAGAGACAATGCAAATATTTTAGTTTTATTCAAACAAGACGATACAAACCTAAAACATATATACAACGATCGTGTAAATGCTGATATGTCATTTGAAAAATTCAAAGAGCTTTGTGGAAAAGCTTGGGCGGAAAAATACGGATTTTTGGTAATTATGAAAGATAAAGCTATAACAGATGGTCGTTACCGCATAGGTTTTGATAAATTTGTTTTAATACATTAATTAAAAACATTATCGTACAAGTCTCCATGGTGTAAACATGGTTAATCAGGAAAAGCTATTAAAAGAAATAAAATCACTTAGTGATTCTATTAGACATAAAAACAGAGCGTTAAGATTAGGAATAAGTGAAAGAGATTTCTGGAATCAACATTTAAACCTATTACTGAGCCATTAAAACAATTGGGGCAAAATGTTAAACCTTCAACATTTAATTTTTCCGGAGATGCTATTTTACCCATTTCAAAATTTGAACAAAAAGAAGAATATGAAGGTGATATAAGTTTTACGCAACAAGGAGAAACAACTGAAGAAGAAAGCGAACTAGGTGAAGAAACGGATGTTTTAACAGAAAAAGAGGGGTTTTCTACAAGCGAAGAACAACAACAAGAAGAAGAGTCTATTAATCCGTCCAACTTGAGCAAATTGGGCTCGGATATTGCGTATAAAGGGCCGCTTGCAAGACAATTTGTATTAAAAATGTTACATTCTGCACAACCAACTCGAAAGTATCATACTTTTGGTGCTAGAATAGAAGAAAATGGCCTAATGATTGGAGATAGCAAGCTTTATGTAGACGAACATGACAATATTATTATAAATAATAAACAATACAAGGGTACAAAAGGATTGTTTGAACTTATTTTTAAACCGAAACCTAATAAATATACTAAAAAGGATTTAAACATTTTTAAACAAATATTGGAGGATACAAATGCGCATAAGAAAAATTATTCTAAAAATTTCAATGTTCATAGAAATGCATCAGAAAAATATAAAACTATTATTGCTAAACTTTTCCCACCAAAAAGAAGGGAACCCATAAAAAGAAAATCATTATCTTCTGCTGAAATAAATATTTTACATAAAAGTAGAAAAACAAATCAATCAAGTTTATCAGGAAAAGGATTATTGAAAATCTTGTATGATACTAATATAATATACTACAACGATATAAACAAATTGGTTAATAGAATGAAGTTGATATATGAAGCTAAACAAGCCGGACATAGCGGTTTAGAAAACGAATGGGTAGCTTTGGTCGGCGAATTGCGAAATCGAGGAGTAATTGCATAAAGATATGAGTATATAGAATACAAGTATAACCGATTAAACATTCAGTATAACCATAAGTGTGGATAAGTTTGGACGGTATTCCGAAACTGGAAGCAAATCAGGATCTTATGGAAAAAGAGGTGGTTTACCACTAACATCCGATGGAGATTGTGATATAAGTAACAAACGTCTAAAGTTTGTAAATGATCCAAAAGATGATAATGATGCAGTAAATTTCAAAACTTTAAAAAGTGAAACATTACCTAGCTTAAAGCTTCAAAATGAAGTGTATAACGCTAATTTTTATAGAATTGTAAATCTTCCAAAACCAATAGATAAAAATGATTCGGTAAATAAAGAATATTTAATGTGGTACATAAACCAAACCTTACGATATGATCCTAGGAGTAATAATAAAGTATATGATGCAAAAGATCTTAGAATAGCCAATATAGCAGATCCTGTTGATGATCAAGATTCAGTTACAAAAAAGTATTTACATTCAGTCATCCCTGAAAAAAACAGATAAATTTTCCTTTTACAACTTTGTAATACATGATATTGGAGACCCCAAAGATATGAAAGATGCTTTAAACCTTCAATATATTACAGATCATTGTATTGCACATGATATTAACACAATTGATTGCAAAAATAAAGTGTTAACTAACGTTAAGGAAGGAACTGCAAAATCAGATGCAGCTACAATAAGTCAAATAATGAAATCAAAAAATAAGAAATGGGATGCTGATGCAAAAATAATTACTAATGTTAAAAAAGGGTCGGATGAAACTGATGTAGCAACAATTGGACAAGTTCCTATTTTACAAGAATATGAAACAGGTCGTCGACAAGTCATTGATTGCAAAGGGAGACCACTAGTTAATGTTGGAACAGGAATAGCAGACGGTGATGCAGTTACAGTAAAAGAATGGCGTAAAAGAAGCCTAAGAAAAGATCGGTATAAGGAGTATTTTAATTGTGAATACTTGCGATTAAGCGCCTTAGATGACCCTCGCAACTTCAATGATGCTGTTAATGTAAATTACATTGTAAGACTCTTAAGCGTAGTATTATATGATGTGTATAACACAATAAACCCTATAAAATCTGACCAAAAACTACATTGGGTTAAACAAAATGTTATGGAAAAATATTTTTTAAATAAGGAAACTAATACTTTAAGATCTTCTAAAGATAATGATGAAGAAGATGCAATCCTACCGCAAGGCTGGAGAACACTTTATTACCCAGAAACAAACATACTTTTACATGTTTATTATAAATAAACAATGTCAAAGGATAAGTGAATCACTCATTATAAAGCATTTATAAAATAAACAAGTATTGAAATTTCTTTTCACTATAAAAGACCATGTTGAAAGTTCAACGCATCAGTCATAATCGACACGTTATAAAGAGAGGAAGAGGAATAGCATCAACAGCACTTTCTCTTATTATTAAGCCGGTTGGAACTATAGTTAATAAAGCTATCGATTTATTACCTGTAGAACTACATACACCCGGAGGTTATCAATATTGTGGTCCTGGAACAAAATTGAAAAAAGACTTGCTAGAGGAGATCTTGGAATAAATAAACTTGATCAAGCCTGCAAACAACACGATATAGCATATTCAAAATTTGCAGATAGTAAAAATAGATCAATAGCGGATAGAGCACTTGCTGAAAAAGCTTGGCAAAGAGTAACATCCAGTGACGCTAGTATCGGTGAAAAAGCAGCAGCTTTAGCGGTATCAGCAGCAATGAAGGTTAAAACGATGTTTGGAGGTGGAAAGAAGAAAGGAGGTGGAAAAAGGAGGAGAAAACCTGCAAAGAAACGTGGAGGAAATATAAGAAGAAAACGACGATCCACCGCAGGTAAAAATAAAAAGTAACAAACAATATGGTCAATGATAAAAAAAGGAGGAGGATTATACCTAAGACCGTATCGTGTGTATTAAACAGAAAAAAACAATTACTAATTCAAAATAAAGAATTAACAGATAAAGAATTAATTACTTATGTTTCTTGTTTAAAAATTCCATTTTTTAGAGAAGTGTTTATGAAAGAT
Source organism: Flexamia atlantica (assembly GCA_035578135.1). Taxonomy (NCBI): domain Eukaryota; kingdom Metazoa; phylum Arthropoda; class Insecta; order Hemiptera; family Cicadellidae; genus Flexamia; species Flexamia atlantica. The sequence goes on along the minus strand of JAQJVK010000001.1, from coordinate 167,891,157 downwards.
GCATTACCTGTTAAAATTTGGAAAAATGAAACCGGAATAGTAAATTTAGATAATAGTAAAGGATCAGGCACTCATTGGGTATGTTATAACAAACTAGGATCAACTATTTACTACTTTGATAGTTTTGGTAATCTCCCACTACCAAAAGAACTACAATATTACTTTAAAACAGCTAAAAATGTACTATAAAATTACAAAAGAGAGCAACCTGGTGATACAGTAATCTGTGGACATTTATGTTTAGATTTTTTAACAAAAAGCGTTAGTCAACTTTAAGATGTCTTCCTATACAGTATCATTTACTGGAACTTCATCTACTTTGCGAAGTGTTCTTTTCCCTACGTTACGTTTGGAAAAAGATAAATTATGGGTAGCTGCATTGTTAGATATAACAACTTATAATTCTATTCCCAACATTACTGAAAATGTTAATGACAAAATACATTATTACAAAACAAAAGATAAAAATACAAACAAATATTCAGATATACAAGTATTTAGTTTACCCACTGGAGCATATGAAATTCATGATATAAATGAAGCGATACAAAATCATATGGGAAAAGATAATATAACAATAAAAGGAAATAACAATACTATGAAAGCTGAAATTAAATGTAAATATTATATAGATTTTAGCAAAGAACATTCAATTGGTAGTTTATTAGGATTTCCTAAAACAACAAAAATTTTAGAACCTAATATTAACCATTCAGGTGCTAGAACTGTGACAATAATGAAAGTTAACAGTATAGATGTTACATGTAATATTATACATGGTTCTTATAGAGATGGTGAAAATACTCATATATTGCACACATTCTATCCAACAGTCGCTCCGGGTTTTAAAATTGTGGAAAAGCCACAAAACGTAGTGTACCTACCGTTAAACACCAGTTTTATTTCAGACATTGTGGTGAACATACTAGATCAACACGGAAATCATATTGATTTTAGAGACGAACCTATAACTATACGAATACATATAAAATCAACCTTATAACAATGGGGTTATCATTTAAAAAGAAAGAGCTGACCGGTAAACAAGTCAGTAGCACTTCAGCTATAGAAGGATTAACAAGTGATAACATTCGTTTTCTAGAAGAAATTGGATTAAAACTTATTAATAATGGAAATATTGGATATAGCGCAGGGTCCGACATTCGACGAAACCTTATGGGAAAAGGAATATCATACGCACAACCTTTACGCTTCATCAAAATTAAGTAATACTGATGAAATTAGAATTCCCATACAACAACAAGATATTTATACACTTCCATGTGAAAGTTATTTGTATATCGAAGGAAGAGTAACAAAAAGAGATGGAAGCACTGCAAGTACTGTTCCGTTCATAAATAACCCCATGGCATATTTGTTTGATGAAATAAGATATGAAATTTCCGGAGTTACAGTAGATTCAACAAAAAAGGTGGGAATTACAAGTACATTAAAAGGATTAGCATCTTTAACACCGAGTGAAAAAATATGCTGGCCGCCGCAGGATGGGTAGCACCCGATTCCAGTACAATCACTCCAAACAGTTCAGGCAATTTTGACTTTTACATTCCTTTCAGATTACTTTTAGGCTTTGCCGAAGATTACCGAAAAATAATAATAAACGTAAAACAAGAATTAGTTTTGTTAAGATCATCAAACGACAAAGATATTATTATGGCGCCTGATAGAACAACGGAAGCTACTTTAGAATGGAAAATGCAATTAGACAAGATTGTTTGGAGAGTACCGCATGTACGGTTAAACGATCAAAATAGAATTTAATTATTAAGAATTTTAAAATCAGATCGTGATATCGTAATACCATTTAGAAGTTGGGAGTTTCATAAATATCCGGTTTTACCGGAAACACAACGTCATACAGGGACTGTAATAACTTCTACTCATTTGGAAAAGGCAAGATATGTAATATTTGGATTACAAACAAAAAGAAGAAATGAAATAACTAAATATGCTGGTGAATTTGATCATTGCAAACTTACAAATTTTAAGGTGTTTCTAAACTCGCAATTCTTTCCATACGACAAATTCAACATAAACTTTACAAATGAGAGGTTTAGCGTTTTGTACGATATGTACGCAAGATTCCAAAATTCATATTATGGAAAAACAAACACACCATTATTAACACCAAACCAATTTAAATCTACCTATCCGATTGTTGTAGTTGATTGTTCCAAACAAAATGAATCTGTAAAATCTTCCAGTGTAGATATAAAAATAGAAATGGAATTTGAACAAAATGTACCCAAAGATACATCTGCTTATTGTTTAATTTTACATGATAAAATTGTTACATATACACCTTTAACCGGTATAGTAAAAGCAGTTTTGTAAAATGAAAAGAAAAAAAAATACCCCCACCACTCGGTTATAAAAGCAGGAGCGGGAACGCAAATTGTTTAGATGACTGTCTACAGTTGTATGGGTAGCATCGTCTACAGCATTATAAACAAAATGAGTTCTTTATCAGTTGTACAAGGCGTTTCCGAAACAGCACCTTTATTGGAAAATGATTATGATAAACATTTTGAAGAAGATGTTGTAAAGGAAATAGATGACTTTTTAAAGTTTGGAAAACAAAATAAAAAGTTGGAAAATAATAAAACAAACGTAAGAAAAAAAAGAAAACTTGAAGAAAATATTCCACCAAACATTTTAAGTGGAGTTTTCCTTCGCATCTTTTATCCTATTTCATCTTGCATGAGTAAAAGTGTTTCGATAGGATTGGTAAAATCATTAGACTACTCTCCCGCAGTAATACTAAGCCATGGTACAAAGATGGTTTTATTTTCAGAAAATGCTTGGGATTCCTTTTTAAAACATCTACATCTTATTGAATGTTACTTAGCCAACAGTTTCTTTGGAAGAAAAACTAACACTCGACTTTTGGATTGTGACAATGAAATTGACATTATTAAACATCGTGGTCAACAACAAGTAAGAATTAGAGACTCGACACAATTTGAAAATAAAATTCTACTAACACGTGAAGAAGTCTACATTTTAAACTATGCAACATCACTTTTTACCAGGTATATGAAACAATTAGTATTTTCAAGCTCTGTTATTAAGGAATATCTGGTAGATGCATGCGAAAAACAACTAGACAGCACTTTACAATACGGACCAATAGATACATCCATCTTTAATAGAATACCTCACGAAGTGGAAATGTGGAGGCAGTTAAGAAACTTTGAACCTTTTACTGAAGTTGCAACGGAAGCTACAGAAGAAGAAACCAACAACAACAACAGTACAGAAGAAGAAACCAACAACAACAATAATACAGAAGAAGAAACTTTGCTATTTTAAAACTACAATGTAATTTAACAAAAGAATAAACCGTGGGGTAGGCCTACTCGAGACGGTGCCCACGTTAAACATACACCAACGCGCCTACAACTGTACGGCCTGGTTTATATATCTAACCTACCGCGGTGTGGAAAACAGTTGATCAGCAGACACCGTGATGAGCAGACAGGATGAAGAAATGGCAGCAAAACCTTGTGTAATTGAATTTCAAGCATTTCGCGGAAACGATGATAGATTTATCATAAAAGAATTGGTAATTTTAGATTTGCTTACACAAGTAGCGTACCCGTTTTTATATGAAGCACCGTGTTCTGTCCATGAACTAAAGTCAAAAGCTAAAATAACAAACAGATGGCTAACAAATAGTTTTCATCATATCCATTGGTTTGAAGGTTTTCTACCGTACAACAATGTACACAAAATTATGTTTCATTTTTGCAAACAATTTACACACATATATACTAGAGGATTGGAAAAAAAGAATTGGATACGACAGTACACAAACAAAGAAGTTTTAAACATAAAACTGGACAAAACATTTCACTTTGATGCTAGAAATATTTGTGTTTCTACAATAGATCCTAAACACAACCAATCTCAATGCGCATTACAAAACGCATATCACTTGGCTGCTTACTTACAACAACAAACGGAAGAATGTAGTGGGGGTTCTGAAGGTTATATAAACGAAGAGACAACACACCCTGAGTATCAGTCTAACTCCATACTCCGAACAGACAACATCTCCTGTGAAGGATGGCATCACAACAGTTTCTCCAATGTTTAGTTGAACAATTCAACTTGCATTCAAAATGAAATACCCTATCAAGAAATGTTCAGAACTAAAAGAACATAAACATTATATTGTTCATGAAAGGATAAAGTTGATACAACGCATGGAGATGCAGTCGCCGCATCTTTATCCGATGCACCATATACACCAGGTGATGAACCAAAGTTTCAAGTATATCTTCCAAAACGATTAGTCCAGTTGCTGCAAAATGAAGATCTGCGGGAATTTCAGCCAGGATCATTATATTTGGTGTCACACGGAATGAGCGGAAACAACTCTACGGAACTTACTCTGCACATCACACAAAAATAACATTGTAAATATTGTAAAAAAAAATGTTTTAAATAAAAAAAATAAAAAACAACATATCAGTATATGTTTTTATATACTGATATGTTGTATTTTTTTAAACTCAAACGGATGACCTTGAACTTTTAATCGATGGTATTATTCGATTATTTTATTCGATTGTTTTATTCAAATACTTTACATAAATACGAAACTTTAACGTTGAGAGGCTCAGTTCTGTTTAAGACAAGCTACAACCAACATGTCATCCAAAAGAAATAATCTAACACTTATAACTTATTGTTGCAAAGAAAAATGTTTTAAAATACCTGAAGATCAAGTTGACGGAAAAGCTTGTACAAAATGTAATTCTTTCTGCTACTGTAAATGTAGTTGCAAAACATATCAAAAGAACCGGTTGGATAAACTACAAGAATTGCAACATCGGCTTGGTCTACTGTGGCAACGATTAAATTCAAAGTGATTAAACAAACACCTGTCATTACCCCCACCACTACCCCCACCATCGGAGGTACCCGCAGCACCGGCTTTGCAATAATCATTCCTGCTACACCTCTCGTCGAGTAATCAACTCTAGTCATGTCTTTTAACATTCGCGGGATTCACTACAACACTATCAATCTTACAACCTACAAGGATTTGGAAATTTTTAGTGAAGAACTAAAACAACATATAACCACTGGGTTCGGTTTATCTTTGGAACTTTATGCAACAAACAATCAAAACGAAAAGAATGTATTTTTGCCAACTTACAACAACAAGAAGAATGAAAATAAGCAAGACATTTCACCACCTACAACAACCTACTTTTCAAATTTGGGAGCAAACATTTCAACCTTAATGTAAAATAAAAAGAAACAAATAAAATATCTTGCTTTTTCGAATTTTCCGAAAATGCAAGATCTTTTTAAAAACATCCACAGCTGACCTTGACCCATTTCCGCTCATTTAAACTTTAAATGCCCACCCTACACGTCACAGCTACGTCACAGCCTCTGACGTCACCAGACCGGATGTAGCTGTCAAATGTGATCAATGCGTTTTGGCCCAGAAACGCCACTTTGCCACTACTGATACGCTTGAAGAATTTGAAATCTATAAAGCAACAAAATCCGATGCTTAATGAAAAACTCAACTACGGCTCGAATAAATTATCCAACACTGTATTAGATGTTTTAGGTAACAACCATGTTGGCAACACTGGTCCTGGAGGTACAGCTGATAGGCGAAGTGGAGTAGGCTAGGAACTGACCAGTTCAGTGATGTGCGCCGGCCGGCAAGCTAGGTTATATGTCATGTCTTTGGTGTTTTGTGTCGTAAAAAGTTTTAAATGTGTTTAGTGTTTTTTAAAGTTGACAAAATTTCAATGATTGAAATTTAACGTTCTATTTTGAAAATGACTACTTAGTAGTCGAAACTGTAGTCAACATTAGTGGAATGAGGAATTGCGGACGTCAAGGTACGTAACCTGTTATATCAATTTTTGTCAAACTTTGTACAACTAAATCTTGAGTTCTACCAGACAGATTTTAATAATTAATGGGTCGTTGGAAATCTTCATCCGTGTAAATTTGCAAATAATTATTAAAGTTGTTTTTTTATTTATGCTGAAAACGTTAAATCACATATTTATCAGTTATAAGAAATACATTAAAAAGCTTTTTTAAAGTTTTTTTGTAGCCAAGTTTTGGCTGCCCGTTATCAGTATTTTCAAGATATGTAAATAAACAAATTGTAGGAAATTTTGTTCTTTTTCAGAACATCATCTTCCACTTTAACCGATTTCCTCACAATTTAAAAGTTATTTGCAAAAAAGCTAAGCATACTCCAAATTTATAATGGGGAGAAAATACTGAATATTAGATATTTTTGTTAAACTTTGTACAACTAAATCTAGAGTTCTACCTGACAGATTTTAATAGTTAATGGGTCGTTGGAAAGCTTCATCCGGGTGGATTTGCACCGACCCGGGTGGATAATTATTAAAAATAGATTTTTTATGATTTATGGTGGAAACGTAAAAACACATATTTTCTAAAAGAAATACATTAAAAACAGCTTTGAAGGTTATATTTGTAGCCAAGATTTTAGCTACCAGTTGTCAGTATTTTCAATGAATGCTTAGTAACAAATTGTAAGAAATTTTATTTTCTTCCTTTATCATCTTCCTCTTTGGTCGATTTCCGTACCATTTGAAAGTACTTCGCATATAAGCTAAACAAACTCAGAATTTATAGTAGTGAAAAATATTGAGTTAGGGATCTTTTTCGTTAAACGTTTTACAACTAAATCTACTACAGTACTACACGACCGATTTTATTAATTAACTAGCAGATATACCCGCAACTTCGCCCGCTGCGGGCGAACATTACATAATTCAACATAACATAATTCGTGCGGGGCGTAACATAATTCAATTATATTATGCCTTGAGCAATTTTTAGGAATAATTAACGAATGGACTGATTTATTTGGGTCATGTGCGTGCAATTAAACCCTTAAGATGCAGCTGATAATTCCACTCTAGATGAAAATGAGAAAGTGTAACGCTTCCTCTAAACATGTTCCCCTCATGATTAGCAAATGGTATAAATTAACTTCCTCCAATTTCCCAATACAGAGAATTAGGATAACCCGGAATAAAAAACAAAGAAGACACTAAGGATGGATTTTCGACTTGACATGAATCTGAATTTAGCACGTGAGGCGTTCCCCGTATTTTGGTTTGGATTTGGATGTTGGCCTGTGCCGTAATGGCCGGCCCAGAGGGTGATTCATTCCCGATTGTACTGCCCGCGTCAAAAGGTAGCCAGCTTTGATGATATTAAATATTAATTAATAGTGAGAATATATTCGTTCCTCCAGAATCAAGCATAGATAATGTTTGAATGGTTAAGATACTACGTGATTCCCCAACTACCGACTGACTATGCAAGTTCGTACCTAACATTTGATTATATTGAAAACTGGAAAACTATTTATTAATTCATTCTGACTAGACCAAAGAAAAGCGTAGTAAAAAGGATTATTAATGTGAAGTTAAAGAAAAGATGACTGCCCTATACCCCCCATTTCCCCCTATACGTTAGAACTTACATTGGACCCATAGTGACTGCTGCGGTGTTGTACGGCTGATGGATCAACGGCGACTGAGAGCGAGTCTCAGGTGCTGACGTCGCTGGTCAATGCTTACCCCTCTGACGTAGTGGTCAGAGGTCAGAGGACAGAGGTTTAATCTTACCTTCTCTCAGCTGTTAGGGGGGATCGGCACAGCTTCCCCCCCCTCTCCAAGGCGGATGACCAGAAGTTCATACCAGATTGATGGATTATTCGGGGAGGTGCATTTGTCTTCAGTCGGTGGGCGAATCATCGGTCTGGAGGACTTAGATAATTAAATAGTGGAACAAAGATAAGCGCTTAGACAAAAGAGAATAATTCGTAGCAAATACATGTATATTTATATATATATATTTCATAAAGATTAACAACATAGAATAATCTAATAATAAATAACAATAATAATACATATGAATCTTGTCGGGTTACCCATGGGTTTTCAGGATGTTTGGTCATATCCGCGGATGTTAAATTACTGGTATAATTGGTTTGAAATCCGGTTTGAAGAGAAAGTGTGTTTGTTGAGGGTGTTGTGTGTGTGTGTGTGTGTGTGTGTGTGTTGTGTGAGTGTGTGTTGTGTGAGTGTGTGTATATATGTGTGTTGTGTGTGGTGGCCTGTTTCCCTATCAGTTTGGAGAAACACTCGTATTAACTCCATCATTATTCCCCTGACACAATGCCCTGGAAACAAAAATATTAAAAAAAAGGTAGGGAGTTGTGTCAGTTATTCTGGTATACCTTATAAAAAAAATATTTAGGCCTAATGGTTGGAGAGACCGGTTTGCCGTGTGATTCCCTGACTCCATACCCCAACTCCTGAAGGTGTGACCTCCGCGAAATCCGCACCTTAGTCACAGGGTTGTGTGGGTGGCGCCAGGGTGTGTAAGTGGTGTAGTGTGTGAGTGTAAAGGTAATTGTGTTAGTATGTGATCCTGCTATTGTATGGGCCCTACCTATTACTACCTTAATTTACTACCTAACCTCCTATCACTTCACCTTTGTTGTGCGGGCAAGTCTTTTAATACTTTGGCATAAAAAATCTTTTAATTTGAGAGACATGAGCTCGAGTGACTTCCTTTCCATTGTTAGGGTCCACTAGCCTAACAGTCACTGGTGATGAAAAGGATTGAATGATCAGTGGCTTGGACCATAAGGGCATGAGTTTGGCAGTAATATGATCCATTGCTTTGCTTTGGGGGTGTTCCCTATACAATACCCAGTCGCCAGGCTTGTGTGGCTGTGGGATGTGTTTGGCATTGTACTTGACTTGACGCTGTTGGCGCGCTTTTTGTAAGCTTCTTAGAGCTGCGGTCCACTTTTCTTGACTAGTCTGTTTGGTTTGGTCGGAAGAGAGGAGATTATCTAAATTCCATTTTAATTCTAACGGGTGAGTAATTGGAAAATTTAAAAATAGCTGGGCTGGGGAAAAACCTGTACTTTCGTGTATGGCTGAGTTTAGAGCTACCTGGAGAAAATGAATTTCTTGGTCCCAAAGGGTGTGATTGTGGCTATGAAAGATTCTAAGAGCTGTTTTTATGTTTTTATTTACTCTCTCAGCATGGCTAGGGTTGGGATAATATAGTGGTTGTAACGTGTGTTATGGCAAATTCTGAGCACATGTCTGTAACTTCCTTGGATTTAAAACAGCGTGCATTATCGGAAACAAGGTATTTAGGAAAACCAAAATATGAAAATAGGCTTTTTTTTTAAAAGATTGACTGTAGTTTTGGCTGTGGCATTCCGGGCTGGTAAAAATATTGAGTATTTGGAAAAGGCATCTGTCATTGTAAGGAGAAATCGGTTTCCTGATTTGGTCCTTGGAAGGGGGCCTATATAGTCGATGAAGATTTTCTCATAGGGGCGACTAACTAACTCAGAGCTTACAAAACCGACTTTTGAGTTTGGGGCCTGTTTGGATGTTTGACATTTAATGCAAGATCTAACCATGTCGGAGATTGTGTTTTTTTAAATTTTCGGACCAAAAGAATGGTTCTATTCTAGCCCATGTTTTCTTGATACATAAATGTGCTGCTGTTGGAGATTGGTGGTAATGATGAAATAACATTGGAATTAATTTATCTGGGATGACTACACGGGGCTTAGTTTGTTTGGGGGCCTGGTGGACAAGTACGCCTTGCAGTAAGGAATAATTGGGGGGTGGATTTGGTTTAGTTAAATTCTTGATAATGTTTTGGAGTTTGGGATCTTCGGCCTGGTGGGTTTTTATGTCCTTGAAAGCCTCCGGAATTTTAAACAGAAGATTGACTTTATTGTGTGTCGGACTGGTGCCTGATTGTTTTGGTTGCGTTTTCGCAGTGGGGTGGGCTTGAAGGGTTCCTGATTCCTCAAAAATTCGAGAGAGACAGTCCGCTACAGAATTTTCACGACTTTTAACGTGATAAACAGTGAACTGAAAAGCATTGATGAGGTTGATCCTTCGGGCTATTTTACCTACTTGTCTTGGGTGATTAAGAAGCCAGGTAAGTGCTGAATTGTCACAATATAGTTCGAAATGTCGGTGTTCAAGATATACCCTGAATTTATTGAGAAAATATGTAACTGATAATGCTTCAAGTTCAAAAGCACTGTAGTTCTTTTCATGAATGTTGGTGGGCCTAGAAGCATAGGCTACCGGTATAAGATCATCACCATATCTTTGACTTAGGACTGCGCCTATCGAATCACGAGATGCATCTGTATGGAGCACAAAAGGGAGGACAAAATTAGGCATTCTCAAAATTGGGGAAGAAGTTAGAGCTGTTTTCAATTTTTCAAAAGCTGACTGTTGTTCGGATGCCCAAGTGAAAGGCACGCCTTTCTTTTTGAGCTTATTTAGTGGAGCCGTTAGTTCAGAATAGTTTCTAATAAAACGTGAACAATATGCTGTCATACCTAAAAATCTGGAAAGTTGTTTAATGTTTTTCGGGGTAGGAAATTGGTCTATTGGTTCAGTTTTCTCTCTGCTGAGTGTGAGCGTGTTATTGTGGATGATATGGCCTAAAAACTCTATTTTATTGGAGGCTAATGTAATCTTGGCGGGGTTAACTGTAAGGTTTGCCTGTTTCAGACGATTTAAGACTTCTTGTATGTGTGTTAAATGCTCCTCGAAGGTGTCTGAATATATAACTATATCATCAAAGAATGAGTAAACATATTTAAATTTTATGTCTCCAAAAATACGGTTAATTAAATCAGTGAGTACCATACTTCCGTTTGCAAGGCCAAAAGGTACGCAGTTAAATTCTAGCAGCGCCCATGGTACTACGAAGGCGGTGTATTTTTTGGATTCCTCATCTAGGGGTATTTGATTATATGCAGAATTAAGGTCTAGAAGAGTGAGTTACTTTGCTTTACCTAGGTGTTGGAAAGCCGCCTCAACAGTAGGCATTGGGGAAGCCTCAAGAATTAGTCCCTGATTGAGTGCTTTATAATTGATTACTAATCTTGTCTTTCCATTTTTCTTCGGAACACAAAATGCCGGGCTCGCATATTCGCTATTGGACGGACGGACTACACCATTTTTTAAGAGTTCATCAATGTGTTGACGCAAGATCTCCGTTTTGGGAGGGGAAAACTGATATGGCCTACTACGAACAACGTGTCCTTCTTTTATATTTATGTGGTAAGTCAATACATTAGTTCGACCTAGTTTCTTAGTTATAGTGTCTGGAAATCTGTCCAAAATGTTCTGGATTGCTTGGATTTGAGTTTGATCTAAGTTTTGGCCAAAGGTTGGTATATTTTTGGTGTCTGATTCGGAATCATCCGTATTAATAGGGCCTATCGATAATATCAAAGGTTGATTGTATGGGAATGTGATAGTATTTTGAGCAACATTGATAACTGCCTTAGTATGCCTTAAAAAATCAATCCCTAAGATTACATCAACTGGTAGTGATTCAGCAACAAAGAACGTAAAGCGCCAGGAAAGAAATTGTATTTTGCAGTGAAGTTTGACCTTATATGTAGGGCTTAATGTATTTGCCGTGGCTGAAATTAGTGTTGTATCGGAATTTTGGGGAGGGTGGACCAGAATATTTTTATGGTTTTTGATTAAGTTGAAGGCTTGGTACGAAATTAAAGAACAGGTGGCGCCTGTGTCCACCAATGCGGCAAATTCATGTGGGCCAAAATTTATGTTTAATCTAGCCGAGTCATTAATAGGAGCTTTAAGAGTTTTCAGTTTACCAATATGGTGAGATTTAGGTTTGACAGCTCGATTGATCACGGAAAGACCGCTGCCTAGAACTTTCCGCGCGGGCGGTTTAAATTCTGATTGGGTTGTCTGGGTTGGTTTCTATGTCCATTTGAACTTTGATTGGGTTGTCCAGTCGGATTTCCATAATTCTGAGGTCTAACAGGAGGGTTTGCCCATGGTGGGGGGGGGTATGTAGTGGTACTGGTTTGGTATGGTTGGTATGGTGGATATGGTTGTGGAGGGTAATTGTAATTAGGCGAGTAGCGCTGAGGGAATAGATTGTTGTTTTGATTAGGCCTAGGCCTAAGGTTTGAATTGTATAAAGTTCGAGAACCAAAGTGGCTGTATCTATTTTGAGGTCTGTAAGGTGTGACATTTCGGTTTGGGTTTGTTTGTTGTGTTTGGGTTGCCGGGGTGGAATGTGTCGATGGTTTGTCAAAGCTGGCGATGAGACTGGCTGATAATGGAGCAATATTGATCAGGTCCTGGACAGTGGCGATTGGCTGAAGGCCGGCAAAGGATATCCTGGTTTTGGAATTAATTCCTCTGAAAATTGTCTGAAAAATTTCTGTTTCGGGAGTGTCCGGTGACAGAATCCTATAATTAAGCTGGATGTCCTTGACAAAATCTAAAAGGTGTTCATTTTGGGCTTGGGGACGATATAGAAATCTTGATTGAATTTGTCTCAGTGTGTCCGGAGTAAAAAAGGTGGCATGTAAATTTTGCAAAAGCTGGTTCCACGATACGTTTTTGGCGACATTGTCTATCCAAAATTCACGCATTCGGTTCTGAATCACCGAACTGACATTGAGTAAGATTTTCTTCTCAGACACTAATTTGAGTTCAATTATTTTATTGACCTTTTTGAGAAAAGATATTGTCAGGTCATCATCATTTCCAGCTAAGCGGGGAATATCCTTTAACATATCTCTGACATATGGTGGTAGTTTAGGTTCATCTTGTTGCTTGGAGGTATTGCTTTGCATTTCGCGGGCAACACCTTTAGCTGTTTCAGAGACAGCTGACATTGTTATTTGCTGAATTGATTGGATCAGGCTAAGGATACTGGGATCTGTTAAGGAAGATGTGGTTTGCGTTGCAGTCTGTGTGGGCATAGTAGTGGTCACTGTCGTTTGGTTGAATTGGATGAAGTCCAAGTTGGTAGTCGTAGTAGGTGTTGGTTCGTCTTCGATATTTGAGGTGTGTTTAGTTCTAATGTAGTTTTTTAATATGACTTTATTTTCTTCCAAAGTGCTGGCTGGGGTAAGGTCCTAAGCCACACATTCTTCTTCAGCTTGAGCTGCCGTTAATTTTTGGATCCAAGAAACCTTGGGGGGGGAACATTATCTTGGTCAAAAGCTGCCATTTTAGTTAAGAATTTATATATCTATATGTGACTTCTAGGGGGGGTTTGGGGGGGGATCAGAAATCCTTCCCTATTTCCGGTTATTGTTGTTGAAATTTATTTATTTATTCTTTGATACATATTCCCTATTTCTGTTAACCTACTGATAAGTTTGCCTGGTTTTATTTGTTTTTTTATTTAAGTATTTATTTATTTAATATTTTGGGTAAGTGGTTTTACGGGATTTGAAAAGTATTGGTCGCACAGCACCATACCATTGACTCAAATTGTTTGGCCTAGGTGTCTATTTGTATTTGCTAAATTGATATTTAGTCTATTGTGTAGGTTTTTGAAAGTTTGAAAAAAAGATTCATATATTAAATGGTGAGAAAGAAAAACGAAAGGGATACCAGAACTGAGCTCGCCCCTTAATAATAATCCCACAAATCCAGAGGAGAAAGGCAACAGGGAAGGTGTAGGTGCACTTATCCCAAAACACATTCCTTCCTAGGCGACGGACAACAGTCAAAGAAATTTTCCACCTTTTTTTGACGGTGGGACGACCTTGCTAAACTGCCTGCTACACACTCAATTTTTGTTTTTTTTTTGGTGAGGCCTCTTAAGACATTGAGTGGATTTCTATTTACTTATTTACCTTTCCCCCATAATAAATGAGAACGTGTAAGTTTGTTGCATGCAGAAGTAGGAGAGATTGAGATAAGGATCATGAGTGCAGGCATATTTGCAGAGATAGGCGCCATGTAAGCAAGTAACACTATTGCAAATAAAAGAAAGTCTTAAGCACCTGACAGTCCGGGGTCTATTTCCCATCACGGCCCTCGGTGGCGTCTATAGCTACCAGGCTTTTATTTCAGGAGGCTCCAGAATGCCTGAGGCAATTTCTTGCCCAAACACTCCAGCGCCGACCTTTGGACTGACGAAGCGCAAATCCAAAGTGCATGCATGATACATTTACTTTCTGACCACTTTGTATTCTTGAAATCTCTGCATTTAAAATTGTTATTAATATGCCTTAGTTGAGGGAAGGTATATATATATAAGGTAATGATGGAATGATATATGTACACGTCTCATTTAGGCTAGTTCAAAAAAAATATACCCAAAAATTCAACATGGCATCCCTCAATGTCTTAAATTTTTTTTTATTTTATTTTTTTTTAGTGTGATCACTTCAAAGGATTCAAAGGAATGTGCGTTTTTGGGAAAGTTTTGCACCTTGGTGGCCCTATGCTAAACTAAGCTGATGGACAAAACCCTACGGTGGCGGCTCATAGGCTAAGGTAGGTTAAGTTAAGCAAGGTTATTTTCAGGCTGAACTGCATAGTTAATTTATTTTGGTATGCGCTGTTTTGCGACATAGGTTCTGTTAAGAGAAGTGAGAGAAGAGACAAGAAAATATTTTGCAAAGTTGAAGGTTAATATTTAATTATTTATTGTTGGTGGAATTAGATAATAGCTATGAAGCTGTTAAGTCATAAGGTTATGTTCAGATATTGAGTTAAAGTAAGTTGGGTCTGTTTAAAAATTTAATAGTTATGGCCTATGGATGGTTACAATGCATTGTGAATTGGGGTCGAGTTTAGGGACAAGGTCAAACTTTTACTTTAGGCTAAATCCTATTAAATTATCCTGACTGTGGGGGGGGGGTAGGCCTAATTTAAGCGTGATTTTGCTCAGTCGCTAAATGTTGATCCAAAGTACTATGAATTAATTCACTCAAAAGTTTGAAGGCTAAATTGTTCAAGTGTATGACGTCTCGGCGAGATGAATTTGCATAAAACTTGTGAAAATACAAGTGTTGATTGTCTGGAGTGATTGGCAAACGAATAAGTTTAGTTTTGCTATCCTGTAAAGTAGACATAAATTTGTTGATTTCTTCAAGTTGTTTGAGTTTGGTACTGGAGGTTCCAAGTCTGGGAAATACTGGCAATGCAAGGATTATTAGGATTTGAGGGTCATATAAGTTTTTGGTTAATTTAACAAGAGAAATTAAACTCTCTTGTTAAAGTCGTGCAAAGCAATGCCTGAGTCGTAAATAATGTCGTTGGTACCGATAAACAATAATAATGGTAATTTGGGTTCTAAAACAGAAGGATTTGATTTTAATTGACGTTTAATTCCGTTAGTTGTAATTCCAGACACAGTGAGAACATTTTTAATTATAAAATTGTACGTTACTGTATTCTGATGGTTTAAAAAATAATTGTAACGTTTCAGTTGAGAGTCCCCTAAAAGATTCAATAAATACATTTTGTTTGTACTCACATTGCTATTTCTTCACTAATTTGATGGTAGGTCTTCATTTAAAATTTTGAAAATACTGTAAGCTTGAAGGTAAAGTACACTGAACCTAAGATGATTTGAGACTCGACCAATGACGACGACTGACAAAGACAAAGACAAGGAAAGGCGGAAGGAGAGAAGAGACAGAGGTGGGGTAGCGGGGGGAGGGTCGCTTGACCTTGAGACAGAATTTTGTTGTTTGAGAAAATAACTTGCAAACGACTTTGGCTAAATAATCTGAATCTGAAAATATATCAACTGATTTGGTGAAGAACTGGCGTTACTAAATACATTTTATATTGAGTTTTATATTTTATTTTTATTTTTGATCTATATTTAATTAACCATTCAATATCATGGGTTGGCTAGTTGCTAAATAGAGGACGTGTCTGCTCTTTTAATGAAATAATCGTGCGTGCAATCTAGCGAAATGTTATTAAAATAATGTGACGATGTGTTATGAAATAATATTTTATAATATTTTCCATCGCGTGAATGGTTTGGGTTTATTTTTTTTTTGGTGTATTTAGTATCGCTAGCCTTTTATTAAATTGGAAACTACCTTTCAATAATTTATTTATATATTATCTAAGATCGGTAAATAGCATTAACTAAATGTCATGAAAATCCCTAAAAATTATATTTATTGTAAAAGAAATAACATTATATTTTAATATAATGCGGATCATGTACTGCAAGAGACAAATTACAGTTGTAAAGCTTAGTTGTGTTGTAATGCGTTTCGAGAAATTTCCTACGTCCCATACTCTTAATTCCATTCACAAAATTTGGGGAAATAAAAGATTTTAATAATATCCTGTTTTAATATTCAGATAATTATACAAGGGAAACATTGTAATTATTATCTAAAAACATTTCATTTGCTACTGTTTGCTTGCGTGAGCCAGTATTTGCTTGAAGATTCATGCAAGGATTAAACAGGTTTGGGCAATCAGGAAAATGGCAAAGTTTTTTTTTTACTGAAATTAGTTAATTTTTAATTTTTTTGGGCTCCTTTAACGGGCAATAAAATTGTTTGTTCGGTCTGCTACCAATTCTGGGGCGTTTCCCCGTATTTTGGTTTGGATTTTGATGTTGACCTGTGCCGTAATGGCCGGCCCAGAGGGTGATTCATTCCCGATTGTACTGCCCGCGTCAAAAGGTAGCCAGCTTTGATGATATTAAATATTAATTAATAGTGAGAATATATTCGTTCCTCCAGAATCAAGCATAGATAATGTTTGAATGGTTAAGATACTACGTGATTCCCCAACTAACTGACTCTGCAAGTTCGTACCTAACATTTCATTATATTGAAAACTGGAAAACTATTTATTAATTCATTCTGACTAGACCAAAGAAAAGCGTAGTAAAAAGGATTATTAATGTGAAGTTAAAGAAAAGATGACTGCCCCATGCCCCCCATACTGCTGTGACATGCGCAATTTATTTAGTAAGCCAGGCCAAATAATTCAGGACTGATCACCCTGTATTATTTATTCAATTAAATCTAAAATGTCGTAGCGCGCCGACATTTGGGCCAAAGTTACTAAATTTTGAGTGAGCGTCATGAAACCGCCAAACCCGCAAACAATAGGCATAATCTGTTGAGTCATCCGCCCTGCCGATTGGACTTTGCGGCCGCGACAAACTCGCTAGCGAGCCTGCATAAACGTGCGTTAGCGATAACGCTACCGTTGAGTTGCCACTGCCAGGAGAACGACTGACCGGATCACGTCGCCGCTCACGATCAGAAGCCCTTCAGCATCGCTGGATTAATTGAAGATCACGACTTCGTTTAAAAAGGTGAACTATTACCACAATTTAATTAATTAGTTTTGCCAATTAGTATAGTAAATATTTTTCTCATTACTGAACTTGCTATCCCAGTGGGACTTTAAAAATAAGCCAGTCCTTGGTACTCTGAGCCTGTTTGATTTTGAAATATTTATTGAAATAATTTCAACCATAAATATTTTAAATAAATAAAAATCTGTGTAGTTTTGGGCTAAATTAAATAATAAGATTATTGAAGACTTAAGAACAATTAATTAGTAAATTTCGTGAACGGCGAGAAAACCCCAACTAAAAATAAATCCACTGTAGGCTATCGTAATATCTTAAGTAATTGTAAGTTTGTATCTTTTTGTAATATTTTAATTGTTAATTTACATAAATCATGGACGGTGTCTGAACTAACGAAATGTTGTAAAGTTGCTTTGTGTACTGATTATGTCAAATGTTAAATTTTTAATTTATGCTGTAAATATCCGATCAATGAATTGTTTCTGGCCTAATTTGAGAAGCTAACGTTTATTACAAGGATTTGAAATAAATTACAAGTTAATATCGTGATTTGTTTATTAAAGAAAACTTTGCATTACGAGAGTATTATCAAATATTTAGCTGGCTAGGTTATTCTTGATTATTTCCGATTATCAAGATATCATGACATATTCTTGTTCTCGCTCAGGAATTTAATGACAGATTATTTACTCGAGTTAAAAATAGTTTTACTTGTTAAGTAATTAAGTGATTTCCCTGTCAGTTATTTGTGATGTAAAGTTTATGTTCATTCATTGTTTAGGTCAACTATTATTATTTGTATTATTATTTGTCAGGTTTACTATTATTTGTAAAAATTTACTTGTGTAATTAATTACTGTCAAGCTGTTTAATTATTGATAATGTGTCGTAATAAGATTGTTCAATCTAAAAATAATTGTGACAGAAAGTCACTTATACAGATAAATATTAAGGTGACTAATATCACCATAACGATCAAATTGTTGGCGTTTTGACATGAAATGAATCTATTTATAGTGATTTAATAGTTACTATTTAGACTGTGAATTTTGTTTTGAATTATAACTGTTGCCAGTGAGCTTTAAATAAATCAGGGCATATCCTGCCTCTTTGTTTTGAGGAATGTTGCTCAGATAGTCTGAGTCGAAAGTGAATTTAGTTTTATACATTATTTTCGTACAAAAAAAAGGAAAAATACAAAAACAAATTTTACCATGTATTATATCATATTAAAACTCCTATTATATTTTTGTTAGTTATAAAATATTCTGGGCATAGAACTATTTTGGAGGACCTTGTTTAAGGGCTTTTTGGACTACTGCTGGGTCTCTTGGTGATTTGTGGAGTGTGGACGAGCCGACCCGTGGATGCCTGGCGCTCCCGCACTGGAGGATTTTTTTTTGCGCCGTGGACTCGGTCTCAGCGGGACCGCCTGCGACTCTGCTGCCGCGCTACCGCGCCGGTCGCCTTCCTACCGATCGCCCGCGCCGCCGTGCCAAACCGCCGCGGTCCGGACCTGTCGTGTCGCCCGTATTGTGTGACTACTCTTGGGTGAGTTTACACTTTTGTTTTTGGACTGGTCACAGACTGCCTCATGGTGAACCGATGCGGGACCCCTCGGATGATGGACTTGATGGATGTAGCCGAGCCCCGATCAACCAGCTCTAGACCCTAGGAGCCCAGGACGTTAGTTTAAGTCGTTATCAATAGAATATATTTTGGCCCATTTATTATCTGTAATTGTTTGGTATTATATGATGTATTGCTGTTTTATTTTTGTGTCTTAGTTCTCAATATCTAGATTCATGTTGTTTTGTTGGTACCTTCTGTACGACCTATGGATATATTTAGTATGGGAAATCATTGGAGCGCGCGACTCCAGGTTATTAATTAGGTTAATGAGTAATTGAAGACAGTTTATCTCAAATATTTGAATACTGAATTATTTCTAATGTTGATAATTTAATATGATAAAATTTCGTCAACGGAATAATCATATCAATTAATTTTGTGTTATATGCAAGGTTACAGTAAATTTTGATTATTTATATCCAAGTTTACTTTCTTGAGCCCCCCCCCTTTCTTTTGAGTCAAGGTGTAACCAATGGCTTTATATTACAGATGATTGATATCTATATTTACGGGCAGACATTTTACCAATATTTAGCATTTATAGTAGCAAAATAAATTAGTTTTATTCCAAGGTCTGGCTTATGCCATCAATGGTAGTAGTGTGGTAATAGGGATCCTGGTTGAACATACCGGGACGCGGGAGACTGTTCCTTGTTGGAGCCCTGCTTGATTCTGCCCTACAACAAGGTGGCGCCCTTACCTCTCCGAGCAAGTTGGACCATCTGCAGTATTCTCAACCCAGGATACCCCTACGCACTAAGTTGTCAATTGAATTTCACTGCCCCATATTCGAACCCCCCTTCTCCACTGAGGGCCGAGGCTGATGTTGGTAAAACCTTAAGGGGGCGGTGGCAAAATGGCGTCCAACGTGGTGGGCCAGTTATATAGTTATATGTGGTTAACTGTCTTTTGAAATACTATTGCTTTGACTCCAAATTTTATTAAGAAACTGGCTAGTGTACTGAGAAATATTGAGTAGTGACTGTCTGTGTCTACTTTTTCCAATTACTGGAGATAGGAGATTTTTCTACTTGGGGGTGAAATTTATGAGTTTTTCTTTTGCTCTGTTGAATCTTGTATCTTTTGTAAATATGAGTGCGTACCATCTTCGTAAGGCAGAAGTTGCTTATGAGCTAAAGATTCGTAATTTGTCTACTGAAGGCTCTACAGGAGATTGTAGGAAACGGCTGTCCCAAAATCTTGCATCAAATACCCCAATTGATGAAAAAGTGGTAAATTCTTTGGATCCTGCAACAGAATTAGAGGAATGCGAGGCATTGTATCAAGACCTTTCAGTCCTTGTGAGCGATTATGAAGGCAACCACAAGGACAATGAGCATCATCGACTTGTCGCACGCCTTTGGCACCTATATCTTAGAACTGAAAGGATCCCAGTTGGTGCTGCTGCTGATAGTGAACTTGAACAGAGTAAGCAAGATTTACTAAACAGGTCCAAGGAACATTTAGATTCTTTCAAGGATTCATCATCAACCGTTGATATAGAATCTTCAGAAGAGAAGCCACAAGATGTACAACTAACTCAGCCACCTCTAGCTCTACTAGATAACCCTCCTAACCCAGGCCAAAGTTTGGAACTACCACGCACGAAATTTGAGGGTGAAGCTGAAAAGAGACAAGAAGACTTCAGAAAACTGAGAGAACAGTGGCAACAGCGAGAAGAAGGGAAACTACAACATGATAAAGAGCTACAAGAAGATTGGCTTCGGCAAGAAAAGGAAAAGCTAATGCATGAACGTAGACAACTAGAAGAGAAGTGGCGTCAAGAAGAGTCGAGAATAAAGGAAGAAAGGAAAAGTCAAGAGGAAAGATGGAGAAAAGAAGAACTGAAAATACAAGAAGATCTGAACAAACAAAGATTAAGATCATCTCAGCAAGAATACCTATTTGGAAACCAGGAACAACAAGTTCAGCACATGGCTCGACTGGCAAGAATAGACAATGGTCGACCAAAATCCGTGCCTGTTTATAAATGGGGTATCAAATTTGACAACACTGGTCCTAGTATCGCCGCCTTCCTTGAAAGGGTTGAAGAATTACGGCGGGCTCGTGGAGTGACACATCAAGAGCTGTATGAATCAGCGGTAGATTTATTCGCAGGTTCAGCACTAGTATGGTATCGTGCAGCTGCTAACAGAATCAGATCCTGGCATCAACTGACGAAGGAGTTGCGGGAAGTCTTTCAACCAGCTGACTACGATCTCAGGCTTCATCAGGAGATTTTCAGCAGAGTACAGGGTGACAATGAGCCAGTTGACCTTTATATAGCTGCCATGGAGGGGCTTTATAGTAGGCTTGCAAACTCGGTCCCAGAGACCACACGCTTGGCCCAAATCTACAATAATTTACACCCTCAGTTGCAGGACAGGCTGGCCCTTTGTGATATAAAAACTCTTGAGCAACTCCGATCTATGGGTCGTCGTGCAGAAGCAGGCCGATTAGGAATGAGCCGGCAAAGACCAATACAAAGAGCTGAGAACATGCTTGAACCTGATCTAGCTTATCGTGATTTAAGTAAGCGCAAGGGATTTTCACAAGGACAAGTTGCTGGTATTCAGACTGGAACGGGACGAGGACAAAGAGATGTTACTTGCTGGAACTGCGGGAACAAGGGTCATGTTTTCCGCTATTGTCGACAACCTAAAAAGAAATTCTGCTTTGGGTGTGGTAAAGAGAATGTTTCGAAGCGTGAATGCCCTAACTGCGATCAAAAAAACGGGCAGAGCAGGGAGTCAGAGGCTTGATCGGATTGCCCAACTCCCAGAATCACGAAAACCCTCCGACTGTTAACTATGTTCTACACAGCTATTCTAATGATTCTAGGCCATACTTGAAAGTACGGGTGTTTGGTAGGGAGATCACGGCGTTGCTGGATTCTGGTGCCTCCCAAACTTTTCTTGGAGATCAGGGTTTATGGATCTTGAAGGAATTTCCAGCCCAACTTCATGATGCTCCTGGACGTTTTGTAGAAACTGCTGATTCTAACAGACACGAGGTCATGGGATTTGTTACCTTGCCTATCACATTAAAAGATAGAACAGAGGATTTAAAAGTTTGTGTTGTCCCCTCACTGCAGCAAACTCTAATTCTAGGCATAGATTTTTGGGAGAGGATGCACATAGTGGCAGATATGCGTAACCGTAAATGGGACTTTGCTCCTAAAAATTCGCAATTGTTTTGCAGTTCTGTAGTGGGAATCACCCCGGAAGATAACCTTGCTCCAGATGAAAAGCGCAGACTTCAGGATCTCATTGAAAATCACTTTAAAGATGAACCGACAACATTAGGAAGAACTGACCGAGTCAAGCATGTTATAGATACAGGAGACTCACCCCCGATCAAGCAGCGTTACTACAATGTGTCTCCAGCCCGGCAAAAACTTATTAACGAGGAACTTGATCGTATGCTTGAACTGGGTGTAGTTGAACCTTCGCAGAGTGCATGGTCCTCTCCGATTATGCTACTGGACAAACCCGATGGTAGTAAGAGATTTGTGGTAGACTTTCGAGCCGTAAATGCCGTCAGCCGTAAGGATGCTTATCCATTGCCCCAAGTTACAGCCATTCTTGACCGTCTTAGAGACGCCCGATACCTGTCCAGCCTCGACATAAAGAGTGCATATTGGCAGATAGAACTTGAAGAGTCTAGCAAAGAGAAAACTGCATTTGCAATACCTGGAAGAGGCCTTTATCAGTTTGTGACGATGCCTTTCGGATTATGCGGAGCTCCAGCGACATGGCAGCGATTCGTGGACACGGTGCTAGGTCCAGACCTTGAACCTAACGTATTCGTCTACTTAGATGACATAATTGTCGTGACATCAAGTTTTGAGAGACATCTGGAGGTATTAGCAGAGATCTTCAAGAGGATTCGCGCTGCCAAGTTAACCCTGAACAGGGAGAAGTGTAAATTTTGCCGCCAAGAACTCAAGTACTTGGGCTATGTTGTTAGTGTGGAAGGGCTAAGGGTAGACCCCGATAAGATCAAGGCAATTGTTGATATTCCTGCTCCCCGATCTCAAAAGGAAGTTAGGCAATTTACCGGCATGGCATCTTGGTACCGCCGCTTCATACCGAACTTCGCTTCTCGAATGCACCCTCTGACCTCTCTTCTTCGGAGGCGGACCAAATTTGAGTGGAACGACGAGGCTGACAGAGCTTTTCAAGACATTAAATCCTGCCTTATAACAGCGCCTATACTGTCGTGCCCGGACTTCGCCAAACCCTTTACGATCTCCTGCGACGCCTCAGCCATTGGCATAGGTGCAGTGCTTAGCCAAGAATATGAACAAGGGGAAGGGGTAGTAGCGTATGCTAGTCGCACCTTGACCCGCCAGGAGCAGAAATACTCTGCCACCGAGCGAGAGTGCCTTGCTGTCATTTTTGCAGTGGAGAAGTTTAGGCCCTATGTGGAAGGAACCATGTTCAACGTAGTTACCGACCACTATAGTCTTCTTTGGCTAAATAATTTGAAGGATCCAACAGGAAGATTAGCACGATGGGCACTTCGCCTCCAACCCTACAACTTCCGCCTAATCCACCGAAAGGGTCAAGATAACGTCGTCCCGGATCTTTTAAGCCGTACCACATCCCCTAACGATTCCCCGGAACCGGCACTTCATTGTGACATCATAGAGATTCCTCAAGATGTAAGGGATCATTGGTACACCGGCATGTTACAGAGAGTTACAAAAGATCCAACCCAATATAGTCAGTGGAGAGTAGAAGATGGAAAACTCTGGAAGAATGTTACTACCATAGAACTGGCTTTGCATGGTGATAATTGGAGATTAGTGCTACCGAAGGATGTTAGAACGCATGCTTTATCCGAGTGTCACGACAAACCGACTGCGGGTCACCAAGGTGTTCTCAAAACCTACAAGCGCTTACAACAGTTGTATTACTGGCCCAAGATGCGGAAGGACGTGGCTACCTACGTTTCAAGATGCGAGGTGTGTCAGAGAACCAAGTATGACCGACAACTTCCAGCTGGAATGATGGGTGCTCGGCGTGGTGTGAATGCCCCTTGGCAAATGATTGCTGCGGACTTGATAGGACCTTTGCCAAGGTCATTGAAAGGTTTCAAGTACTTACTGGTTATAACGGATACCTTTACGAAGTACTCTGTTCTGCGACCTTTACGAGCAGCTACTGCAAGGTTAGTTTCTCAACATTTGGAAGAGGACATATTTATGGTGTATGGGGTACCATCCTATATCGTCTGCGACAATGGGTCCGAATTCATCGGAGGCCCAATGACCAACTTAGCCAGGCAATACAATGTGAAAATACTCCTAAATGCTAGTAGGCATCCTCAAGCCAACCCGGCTGAAAGGGTAAATCGGGATATTGTCACCATGTTAAGAGCATATGTGAAGGATAACCATAGAGAATGGGATAAGTACATACCACAAATTGGATTCGCCCTTCGAACGGCCTATCATGAATCGACTCAGTATTCGCCAGCCTTCTTGAACTTCGGGCGGGAACTCGCTTCTGCTGGTGCAGGATTTGAGGTTCTAGAAGATGGCTCAAGCTTACCTTCTCAAGAGGATCCCTCGCCATATGGAGAAAAACTTCGAGAGCTCAAAACTATCTACCAGGACGTTGCTAACCGGCTTAAGGACGTTCACGGACAGAACGCCCGTCGATATAATCTGCGCAGAAGACCTGTCACTTACCGGTTGGGCGATCTAGTCCTCAAGAAGAATTTCCCACAATCTGATGCAAGTAAATATTTTGCTGCTAAACTGGCACAACGCTATGTGGGACCTTATGTCGTAACTAAAGAAGGCTCATCTTTGGTGTACACCTTAGCTGACATGAGCGGCAAGGAAATAGGCAACTGGCACGTGGCTGACTTCAAGAAGTTCATCCAGTAAAGAAAATTTAGGAAATTTTCTGCAGGCAAGGGGGTGTTTGTGACATGCGCAATTTATTTAGTAAGCCAGGCCAAATAATTCAGGACTGATCACCCTGTATTATTTATTCAATTAAATCTAAAATGTCGTAGCGCGCCGACATTTGGGCCAAAGTTAAAAGGTGAACTATTACCACGATTGGACTTTGCGGCCGCGACAAACTCGCTAGCGAGCCTGCATAAACGTGCGTTAGCGATAACGCTACCGTTGAGTTGCCACTGCCAGGAGAACGACTGACCGGATCACGTCGCCGCTCACGATCAGAAGCCCTTCAGCATCGCTGGATTAATTGAAGATCACGACTTCGTTTAAAAAGGTGAACTATTACCACAATTTAATTAATTAGTTTTGCCAATTAGTATAGTAAATATTTTTCTCATTACTGAACTTGCTATCCCAGTGGGACTTTAAAAATAAGCCAGTCCTTGGTACTCTGAGCCTGTTTGATTTTGAAATATTTATTGAAATAATTTCAACCATAAATATTTTAAATAAATAAAAATCTGTGTAGTTTTGGGCTAAATTAAATAATAAGATTATTGAAGACTTAAGAACAATTAATTAGTAAATTTCGTGAACGGCGAGAAAACCCCAACTAAAAATAAATCCACTGTAGGCTATCGTAATATCTTAAGTAATTGTAAGTTTGTATCTTTTTGTAATATTTTAATTGTTAATTTACATAAATCATGGACGGTGTCTGAACTAACGAAATGTTGTAAAGTTGCTTTGTGTACTGATTATGTCAAATGTTAAATTTTTAATTTATGCTGTAAATATCCGATCAATGAATTGTTTCTGGCCTAATTTGAGAAGCTAACGTTTATTACAAGGATTTGAAATAAATTACAAGTTAATATCGTGATTTGTTTATTAAAGAAAACTTTGCATTACGAGAGTATTATCAAATATTTAGCTGGCTAGGTTATTCTTGATTATTTCCGATTATCAAGATATCATGACATATTCTTGTTCTCGCTCAGGAATTTAATGACAGATTATTTACTCGAGTTAAAAATAGTTTTACTTGTTAAGTAATTAAGTGATTTCCCTGTCAGTTATTTGTGATGTAAAGTTTATGTTCATTCATTGTTTAGGTCAACTATTATTATTTGTATTATTATTTGTCAGGTTTACTATTATTTGTAAAAATTTACTTGTGTAATTAATTACTGTCAAGCTGTTTAATTATTGATAATGTGTCGTAATAAGATTGTTCAATCTAAAAATAATTGTGACAGAAAGTCACTTATACAGATAAATATTAAGGTGACTAATATCACCATAACGATCAAATTGTTGGCGTTTTGACATGAAATGAATCTATTTATAGTGATTTAATAGTTACTATTTAGACTGTGAATTTTGTTTTGAATTATAACTGTTGCCAGTGAGCTTTAAATAAATCAGGGCATATCCTGCCTCTTTGTTTTGAGGAATGTTGCTCAGATAGTCTGAGTCGAAAGTGAATTTAGTTTTATACATTATTTTCGTACAAAAAAAAGGAAAAATACAAAAACAAATTTTACCATGTATTATATCATATTAAAACTCCTATTATATTTTTGTTAGTTATAAAATATTCTGGGCATAGAACTATTTTGGAGGACCTTGTTTAAGGGCTTTTTGGACTACTGCTGGGTCTCTTGGTGATTTGTGGAGTGTGGACGAGCCGACCCGTGGATGCCTGGCGCTCCCGCACTGGAGGATTTTTTTTTGCGCCGTGGACTCGGTCTCAGCGGGACCGCCTGCGACTCTGCTGCCGCGCTACCGCGCCGGTCGCCTTCCTACCGATCGCCCGCGCCGCCGTGCCAAACCGCCGCGGTCCGGACCTGTCGTGTCGCCCGTATTGTGTGACTACTCTTGGGTGAGTTTACACTTTTGTTTTTGGACTGGTCACAGACTGCCTCATGGTGAACCGATGCGGGACCCCTCGGATGATGGACTTGATGGATGTAGCCGAGCCCCGATCAACCAGCTCTAGACCCTAGGAGCCCAGGACGTTAGTTTAAGTCGTTATCAATAGAATATATTTTGGCCCATTTATTATCTGTAATTGTTTGGTATTATATGATGTATTACTGTTTTATTTTTGTGTCTTAGTTCTCAATATCTAGATTCATGTTGTTTTGTTGGTACCTTCTGTACGACCTATGGATATATTTAGTATGGGAAATCATTGGAGCGCGCGACTCCAGGTTATTAATTAGGTTAATGAGTAATTGAAGACAGTTTATCTCAAATATTTGAATACTGAATTATTTCTAATGTTGATAATTTAATATGATAAAATTTCGTCAATGGAATAATCATATCAATTAATTTTGTGTTATATGCAAGGTTACAGTAAATTTTGATTATTTATATCCAAGTTTACTTTCTTGAGCCCCCCCCCTTTCTTTTGAGTCAAGGTGTAACCAATGGCTTTATATTACAGATGATTGATATCTATATTTACGGGCAGACATTTTACCAATATTTAGCATTTATAGTAGCAAAATAAATTAGTTTTATTCCAAGGTCTGGCTTATGCCATCAATGGTAGTAGTGTGGTAATAGGGATCCTGGTTGAACATACCGGGACGCGGGAGACTGTTCCTTGTTGGAGCCCTGCTTGATTCTGCCCTACAACAAGGTGGCGCCCTTACCTCTCCGAGCAAGTTGGACCATCTGCAGTATTCTCAACCCAGGATACCCCTACGCACTAAGTTGTCAATTGAATTTCACTGCCCCATATTCGAACCCCCCTTCTCCACTGAGGGCCGAGGCTGATGTTGGTAAAACCTTAAGGGGGCGGTGGCAAAATGGCGTCCAACGTGGTGGGCCAGTTATATAGTTATATGTGGTTAACTGTCTTTTGAAATACTATTGCTTTGACTCCAAATTTTATTAAGAAACTGGCTAGTGTACTGAGAAATATTGAGTAGTGACTGTCTGTGTCTACTTTTTCCAATTACTGGAGATAGGAGATTTTTCTACTTGGGGGTGAAATTTATGAGTTTTTCTTTTGCTCTGTTGAATCTTGTATCTTTTGTAAATATGAGTGCGTACCATCTTCGTAAGGCAGAAGTTGCTTATGAGCTAAAGATTCGTAATTTGTCTACTGAAGGCTCTACAGGAGATTGTAGGAAACGGCTGTCCCAAAATCTTGCATCAAATACCCCAATTGATGAAAAAGTGGTAAATTCTTTGGATCCTGCAACAGAATTAGAGGAATGCGAGGCATTGTATCAAGACCTTTCAGTCCTTGTGAGCGATTATGAAGGCAACCACAAGGACAATGAGCATCATCGACTTGTCGCACGCCTTTGGCACCTATATCTTAGAACTGAAAGGATCCCAGTTGGTGCTGCTGCTGATAGTGAACTTGAACAGAGTAAGCAAGATTTACTAAACAGGTCCAAGGAACATTTAGATTCTTTCAAGGATTCATCATCAACCGTTGATATAGAATCTTCAGAAGAGAAGCCACAAGATGTACAACTAACTCAGCCACCTCTAGCTCTACTAGATAACCCTCCTAACCCAGGCCAAAGTTTGGAACTACCACGCACGAAATTTGAGGGTGAAGCTGAAAAGAGACAAGAAGACTTCAGAAAACTGAGAGAACAGTGGCAACAGCGAGAAGAAGGGAAACTACAACATGATAAAGAGCTACAAGAAGATTGGCTTCGGCAAGAAAAGGAAAAGCTAATGCATGAACGTAGACAACTAGAAGAGAAGTGGCGTCAAGAAGAGTCGAGAATAAAGGAAGAAAGGAAAAGTCAAGAGGAAAGATGGAGAAAAGAAGAACTGAAAATACAAGAAGATCTGAACAAACAAAGATTAAGATCATCTCAGCAAGAATACCTATTTGGAAACCAGGAACAACAAGTTCAGCACATGGCTCGACTGGCAAGAATAGACAATGGTCGACCAAAATCCGTGCCTGTTTACAAATGGGGTATCAAATTTGACAACACTGGTCCTAGTATCGCCGCCTTCCTTGAAAGGGTTGAAGAATTACGGCGGGCTCGTGGAGTGACACATCAAGAGCTGTATGAATCAGCGGTAGATTTATTCGCAGGTTCAGCACTAGTATGGTATCGTGCAGCTGCTAACAGAATCAGATCCTGGCATCAACTGACGAAGGAGTTGCGGGAAGTCTTTCAACCAGCTGACTACGATCTCAGGCTTCATCAGGAGATTTTCAGCAGAGTACAGGGTGACAATGAGCCAGTTGACCTTTATATAGCTGCCATGGAGGGGCTTTATAGTAGGCTTGCAAACTCGGTCCCAGAGACCACACGCTTGGCCCAAATCTACAATAATTTACACCCTCAGTTGCAGGACAGGCTGGCCCTTTGTGATATAAAAACTCTTGAGCAACTCCGATCTATGGGTCGTCGTGCAGAAGCAGGCCGATTAGGAATGAGCCGGCAAAGACCAATACAAAGAGCTGAGAACATGCTTGAACCTGATCTAGCTTATCGTGATTTAAGTAAGCGCAAGGGATTTTCACAAGGACAAGTTGCTGGTATTCAGACTGGAACGGGACGAGGACAAAGAGATGTTACTTGCTGGAACTGCGGGAACAAGGGTCATGTTTTCCGCTATTGTCGACAACCTAAAAAGAAATTCTGCTTTGGGTGTGGTAAAGAGAATGTTTCGAAGCGTGAATGCCCTAACTGCGATCAAAAAAACGGGCAGAGCAGGGAGTCAGAGGCTTGATCGGATTGCCCAACTCCCAGAATCACGAAAACCCTCCGACTGTTAACTATGTTCTACACAGCTATTCTAATGATTCTAGGCCATACTTGAAAGTACGGGTGTTTGGTAGGGAGATCACGGCGTTGCTGGATTCTGGTGCCTCCCAAACTTTTCTTGGAGATCAGGGTTTATGGATCTTGAAGGAATTTCCAGCCCAACTTCATGATGCTCCTGGACGTTTTGTAGAAACTGCTGATTCTAACAGACACGAGGTCATGGGATTTGTTACCTTGCCTATCACATTAAAAGATAGAACAGAGGATTTAAAAGTTTGTGTTGTCCCCTCACTGCAGCAAACTCTAATTCTAGGCATAGATTTTTGGGAGAGGATGCACATAGTGGCAGATATGCGTAACCGTAAATGGGACTTTGCTCCTAAAAATTCGCAATTGTTTTGCAGTTCTGTAGTGGGAATCACCCCGGAAGATAACCTTGCTCCAGATGAAAAGCGCAGACTTCAGGATCTCATTGAAAATCACTTTAAAGATGAACCGACAACATTAGGAAGAACTGACCGAGTCAAGCATGTTATAGATACAGGAGACTCACCCCCGATCAAGCAGCGTTACTACAATGTGTCTCCAGCCCGGCAAAAACTTATTAACGAGGAACTTGATCGTATGCTTGAACTGGGTGTAGTTGAACCTTCGCAGAGTGCATGGTCCTCTCCGATTATGCTACTGGACAAACCCGATGGTAGTAAGAGATTTGTGGTAGACTTTCGAGCCGTAAATGCCGTCAGCCGTAAGGATGCTTATCCATTGCCCCAAGTTACAGCCATTCTTGACCGTCTTAGAGACGCCCGATACCTGTCCAGCCTCGACATAAAGAGTGCATATTGGCAGATAGAACTTGAAGAGTCTAGCAAAGAGAAAACTGCATTTGCAATACCTGGAAGAGGCCTTTATCAGTTTGTGACGATGCCTTTCGGATTATGCGGAGCTCCAGCGACATGGCAGCGATTCGTGGACACGGTGCTAGGTCCAGACCTTGAACCTAACGTATTCGTCTACTTAGATGACATAATTGTCGTGACATCAAGTTTTGAGAGACATCTGGAGGTATTAGCAGAGATCTTCAAGAGGATTCGCGCTGCCAAGTTAACCCTGAACAGGGAGAAGTGTAAATTTTGCCGCCAAGAACTCAAGTACTTGGGCTATGTTGTTAGTGTGGAAGGGCTAAGGGTAGACCCCGATAAGATCAAGGCAATTGTTGATATTCCTGCTCCCCGATCTCAAAAGGAAGTTAGGCAATTTACCGGCATGGCATCTTGGTACCGCCGCTTCATACCGAACTTCGCTTCTCGAATGCACCCTCTGACCTCTCTTCTTCGGAGGCGGACCAAATTTGAGTGGAACGACGAGGCTGACAGAGCTTTTCAAGACATTAAATCCTGCCTTATAACAGCGCCTATACTGTCGTGCCCGGACTTCGCCAAACCCTTTACGATCTCCTGCGACGCCTCAGCCATTGGCATAGGTGCAGTGCTTAGCCAAGAATATGAACAAGGGGAAGGGGTAGTAGCGTATGCTAGTCGCACCTTGACCCGCCAGGAGCAGAAATACTCTGCCACCGAGCGAGAGTGCCTTGCTGTCATTTTTGCAGTGGAGAAGTTTAGGCCCTATGTGGAAGGAACCATGTTCAACGTAGTTACCGACCACTATAGTCTTCTTTGGCTAAATAATTTGAAGGATCCAACAGGAAGATTAGCACGATGGGCACTTCGCCTCCAACCCTACAACTTCCGCCTAATCCACCGAAAGGGTCAAGATAACGTCGTCCCGGATCTTTTAAGCCGTACTACATCCCCTAACGATTCCCCGGAACCGGCACTTCATTGTGACATCATAGAGATTCCTCAAGATGTAAGGGATCATTGGTACACCGGCATGTTACAGAGAGTTACAAAAGATCCAACCCAATATAGTCAGTGGAGAGTAGAAGATGGAAAACTCTGGAAGAATGTTACTACCATAGAACTGGCTTTGCATGGTGATAATTGGAGATTAGTGCTACCGAAGGATGTTAGAACGCATGCTTTATCCGAGTGTCACGACAAACCGACTGCGGGTCACCAAGGTGTTCTCAAAACCTACAAGCGCTTACAACAGTTGTATTACTGGCCCAAGATGCGGAAGGACGTGGCTACCTACGTTTCAAGATGCGAGGTGTGTCAGAGAACCAAGTATGACCGACAACTTCCAGCTGGAATGATGGGTGCTCGGCGTGGTGTGAATGCCCCTTGGCAAATGATTGCTGCGGACTTGATAGGACCTTTGCCAAGGTCATTGAAAGGTTTCAAGTACTTACTGGTTATAACGGATACCTTTACGAAGTACTCTGTTCTGCGACCTTTACGAGCAGCTACTGCAAGGTTAGTTTCTCAACATTTGGAAGAGGACATATTTATGGTGTATGGGGTACCATCCTATATCGTCTGCGACAATGGGTCCGAATTCAAAGGAGGCCCAATGACCAACTTAGCCAGGCAATACAATGTGAAAATACTCCTAAATGCTAGTAGGCATCCTCAAGCCAACCCGGCTGAAAGGGTAAATCGGGATATTGTCACCATGTTAAGAGCATATGTGAAGGATAACCATAGAGAATGGGATAAGTACATACCACAAATTGGATTCGCCCTTCGAACGGCCTATCATGAATCGACTCAGTATTCGCCAGCCTTCTTGAACTTCGGGCGGGAACTCGCTTCTGCTGGTGCAGGATTTGAGGTTCTAGAAGATGGCTCAAGCTTACCTTCTCAAGAGGATCCCTCGCCATATGGAGAAAAACTTCGAGAGCTCAAAACTATCTACCAGGACGTTGCTCACCGGCTTAAGGACGTTCACGGACAGAACGCCCGTCGATATAATCTGCGCAGAAGACCTGTCACTTACCGGTTGGGCGATCTAGTCCTCAAGAAGAATTTCCCACAATCTGATGCAAGTAAATATTTTGCTGCTAAACTGGCACCACGCTATGTGGGACCTTATGTCGTAACTAAAGAAGTCTCATCTTTGGTGTACACCTTAGCTGACATGAGCGGCAAGGAAATAGGCAACTGGCACGTGGCTGACTTCAAGAAGTTCATCCAGTAAAGAAAATTTAGGAAATTTTCTGCAGGCAAGGGGGTGTTTGTGACATGCGCAATTTATTTAGTAAGCCAGGCCAAATAATTCAGGACTGATCACCCTGTATTATTTATTCAATTAAATCTAAAATGTCGTAGCGCGCCGACATTTGGGCCAAAGTTAAAAGGTGAACTATTACCACGATTGGACTTTGCGGCCGCGACAAACTCGCTAGCGAGCCTGCATAAACGTGCGTTAGCGATAACGCTACCGTTGAGTTGCCACTGCCAGGAGAACGACTGACCGGATCACGTCGCCGCTCACGATCAGAAGCCCTTCAGCATCGCTGGATTAATTGAAGATCACGACTTCGTTTAAAAAGGTGAACTATTACCACAATTTAATTAATTAGTTTTGCCAATTAGTATAGTAAATATTTTTCTCATTACTGAACTTGCTATCCCAGTGGGACTTTAAAAATAAGCCAGTCCTTGGTACTCTGAGCCTGTTTGATTTTGAAATATTTATTGAAATAATTTCAACCATAAATATTTTAAATAAATAAAAATCTGTGTAGTTTTGGGCTAAATTAAATAATAAGATTATTGAAGACTTAAGAACAATTAATTAGTAAATTTCGTGAACGGCGAGAAAACCCCAACTAAAAATAAATCCACTGTAGGCTATCGTAATATCTTAAGTAATTGTAAGTTTGTATCTTTTTGTAATATTTTAATTGTTAATTTACATAAATCATGGACGGTGTCTGAACTAACGAAATGTTGTAAAGTTGCTTTGTGTACTGATTATGTCAAATGTTAAATTTTTAATTTATGCTGTAAATATCCGATCAATGAATTGTTTCTGGCCTAATTTGAGAAGCTAACGTTTATTACAAGGATTTGAAATAAATTACAAGTTAATATCGTGATTTGTTTATTAAAGAAAACTTTGCATTACGAGAGTATTATCAAATATTTAGCTGGCTAGGTTATTCTTGATTATTTCCGATTATCAAGATATCATGACATATTCTTGTTCTCGCTCAGGAATTTAATGACAGATTATTTACTCGAGTTAAAAATAGTTTTACTTGTTAAGTAATTAAGTGATTTCCCTGTCAGTTATTTGTGATGTAAAGTTTATGTTCATTCATTGTTTAGGTCAACTATTATTATTTGTATTATTATTTGTCAGGTTTACTATTATTTGTAAAAATTTACTTGTGTAATTAATTACTGTCAAGCTGTTTAATTATTGATAATGTGTCGTAATAAGATTGTTCAATCTAAAAATAATTGTGACAGAAAGTCACTTATACAGATAAATATTAAGGTGACTAATATCACCATAACGATCAAATTGTTGGCGTTTTGACATGAAATGAATCTATTTATAGTGATTTAATAGTTACTATTTAGACTGTGAATTTTGTTTTGAATTATAACTGTTGCCAGTGAGCTTTAAATAAATCAGGGCATATCCTGCCTCTTTGTTTTGAGGAATGTTGCTCAGATAGTCTGAGTCGAAAGTGAATTTAGTTTTATACATTATTTTCGTACAAAAAAAAGGAAAAATACAAAAACAAATTTTACCATGTATTATATCATATTAAAACTCCTATTATATTTTTGTTAGTTATAAAATATTCTGGGCATAGAACTATTTTGGAGGACCTTGTTTAAGGGCTTTTTGGACTACTGCTGGGTCTCTTGGTGATTTGTGGAGTGTGGACGAGCCGACCCGTGGATGCCTGGCGCTCCCGCACTGGAGGATTTTTTTTTGCGCCGTGGACTCGGTCTCAGCGGGACCGCCTGCGACTCTGCTGCCGCGCTACCGCGCCGGTCGCCTTCCTACCGATCGCCCGCGCCGCCGTGCCAAACCGCCGCGGTCCGGACCTGTCGTGTCGCCCGTATTGTGTGACTACTCTTGGGTGAGTTTACACTTTTGTTTTTGGACTGGTCACAGACTGCCTCATGGTGAACCGATGCGGGACCCCTCGGATGATGGACTTGATGGATGTAGCCGAGCCCCGATCAACCAGCTCTAGACCCTAGGAGCCCAGGACGTTAGTTTAAGTCGTTATCAATAGAATATATTTTGGCCCATTTATTATCTGTAATTGTTTGGTATTATATGATGTATTACTGTTTTATTTTTGTGTCTTAGTTCTCAATATCTAGATTCATGTTGTTTTGTTGGTACCTTCTGTACGACCTATGGATATATTTAGTATGGGAAATCATTGGAGCGCGCGACTCCAGGTTATTAATTAGGTTAATGAGTAATTGAAGACAGTTTATCTCAAATATTTGAATACTGAATTATTTCTAATGTTGATAATTTAATATGATAAAATTTCGTCAATGGAATAATCATATCAATTAATTTTGTGTTATATGCAAGGTTACAGTAAATTTTGATTATTTATATCCAAGTTTACTTTCTTGAGCCCCCCCCCCTTTCTTTTGAGTCAAGGTGTAACCAATGGCTTTATATTACAGATGATTGATATCTATATTTACGGGCAGACATTTTACCAATATTTAGCATTTATAGTAGCAAAATAAATTAGTTTTTTCCAAGGTCTGGCTTATGCCATCAATGGTAGTAGTGTGGTAATAGGGATCCTGGTTGAACATACCGGGACGCGGGAGACTGTTCCTTGTTGGAGCCCTGCTTGATTCTGCCCTACCACAAGGTGGCGCCCTTACCTCTCCGAGCAAGTTGGACCATCTGCAGTATTCTCAACCCAGGATACCCCTACGCACTAAGTTGTCAATTGAATTTCACTGCCCCATATTCGAACCCCCCTTCTCCACTGAGGGCCGAGGCTGATGTTGGTAAAACCTTAAGGGGGCGGTGGCACTGCCCCTATTCGTTAGAACTTACATTGGACCCATAGTGTCTGCTGCGGTGTTGTACGGTTGATGGATCAACGGCGACTGAGAGCGAGTCTCAGCTGCTGACGTCGCTGGTCAATGCTTACCCCTCTGACGTAGTGGTCAGAGGTCAGAGGACAGAGGTTTAATCTTACCTTCTCTCAGCTGTTAGGGGGGATCGGCACACACGTTATTGAAAATAAACCGAAAACTGTAAGAAAAAGTAGGAGGTAAATATCTTGGTCAATACCTATTTCCCCAAAAAGTTTCTCATTAAATTTTCATCTCGTACCTTTCTGTTCCCTGAAAATATTCTACAGACTCCCATCCATAGTTAGAAAAAACTAATATGGCCGCCATTTTTAATTTTTTCAAATAATCTATTTCAGCCATCCGAGAAAGAATATTTTTAAAACCTTTATTTTTTCGAATCTAAAGCCTATAAAGAATAATTGTGCCAAGTTTTATGGCCCAAAGTCGGATGGTTTTTGAGAAATTACGCTTTGAAAGCTAAAAGTGGCCGCCATATTGTATTTTATAATATACCATATTTAGGGCTTTAGAGACAAAATATTGCAAAATACTTTCTTAGTACGCATCTAGAGCCTGTAAGGAATATTTGTGCCGAGTTTCATGGCTCTAAGCCTTATAGGTTTTGAGAAACTGTGATCAGTCAGTCAGTCAGTCAGTCAGTCAGTCAGTCAGTCAGTCAATGGGTTTTGGCTTTTATATATATAGATAAGTATTATTGGGAAGCTTTCTCCTTTTAGATTTGCAAATAATTAAAAACACTTAATTTTCAAGATTTATGGAGAAAAAATTAAAAATACCCACATGCTTGCTAAAAAAATACCTGAAAACAGGTCAATTTTCTTTGTAGCCAAGTTTTAGCTTCCAGTTATCAGTATTTGCAAGAAATAGATTACAATATTTTCAGGAAATTTTATTCTCTTTCAGAATACCACCCTCCACTCTGGTAGATTTCTTCAGCATTTTTAAGGTACTTGCAAAAAGCTATGCAACCTCCGAATTTATAGTGGTGAAAAAATACTGAGTTGGAGATTTTTTGTAAAATGGTTTTCAACTAACTCTACAGTTCTACAACAGAGATTTTAATAACTAACTGGCCGTTGGAAAGCTTTCTTCCTGTAGATTTACAAGTAATTGTAATAATTTGATTTGAATCAAATTTATGGTAAAAAATTAAAAACATGTTTTTTATAAGAATTACATTAACAGCTGATTATCTAATCATGTTTTTCTTCAAAACAATTTTATGTTTGGAAAAAATCTAATTATTTGTCAAGTAATTCACAGGAAAAAAACATATATGTACTATTTTTCTAGAGACGATTATATTTAACCACAACGGGCTCTGCAGCTTGTTATGTATAAGTTAGTTAATATGGTTGTATTTGCATAGCATTTTGGCGCAATGGTAACAAGGGTTTTCGGTAAGTCTTGAATATACCTTTTATAATATAAATAGATAGAGATTTTAACAAATATTAAGCTGGTGGTACAGTGTGGTGATTTCTGTTTTAATTATAGCATTGTTCGTTTTAATATAAAAATATGTTGATATTGTCTGTTAGAATTAAAGTTAGAAAGAATTAATAAATATAGGTTTCATTACTAGTTTTTATGTAGTTTGGTACTAGTATGTATGCAATTAGGGTAGTTGGTGTGATTGTTAAGGTTCTTGCTTATAACATGTGTGTATTTTATAATGTATGTATATTTATCAATATGTTATGTACTTTTTATAAAGCTTAAGAGTTTGCGACTTAATATTTGTATAGAGATATTTGAAATTGTCTAACTGCAATTTATAAAATATTAGCAAGTGATCACCTCCAAACAGGCGTAGCCTTGGAGGAATTTTCTCAAAACAAACTAAATCCTATAATTTAATTTAATTTAAAAAAGGACAGCCTGGGTATACATATTGTTAATTTTGTAATGAATATGAATATATATGTTACACAACATTGTATTTATATATTTATGTATATATGTTTTGAGAAAATAAAGATTATTATTATTATTATTATTATTAATAGATTTATGTTAAAGCAATCCTCGGTTAAAGTACCATCCCAATACATTAAAGTAGTAATATGAGTAGTTCTCCCTATCTTATTGGGTAAAAATATGGTCTCAATCGAGGTGTCATTAACATGTTCCCTCTGATAACTTAAAATAAACTTTTGTCCTAGCTGGAGGAGCTAGTCACTATCGGTCTAACCTAAACACAATCAAACGACTGTCAGTTGATTATTTTAAAAAGCAATAACAAGATGTGTAGGGATAAATCTTTAAAGGTAAACAAGTTGTGACAATTTAATTCAATTATACTTGATAAAAGTTTATAGTGTTTGAATATTTGAATAAATGATCATGTTTTACCATGTTTTAATAAAATACCATGTTTTACCATGTTTGAATAAAGTTAGGGAATCCAATCCCGGGATCCCGCGTGGTTTTATGGCTTATTCAATCCCGGGACTTTTCGGCTCAATCCCGGGATTTTCGGGATTACAAAATTACGAGTAAAATCGATATTTTCTAGGATCTTATCAGTTAAATCAATGTTATAACTAAGAAAACCCAGTTACATGTTGTTTTTGATCAAAAACTCATGGTTTGATGAGTTATTTGTCGCCTTATAGTATGTATAAAAGTAGTTTCCAGTTAAAATTTTCAAGCCTCTGAAAAAATACATAGAGATTTTAACTTTTTTCTGATACAATGTAATGCAATTGCAATTAAGTTTCATTACGGTGCTCTAATAATAATTTTTATAGTACTTCTAGTTTTTCTAAGTACATCTTTCCAAGTCCTGATATTGTTTGGTCAAGTAACTATATTCATGTTTCGTATAAGACTTTCTTTAAATTATCTCAGAATAAATATTTTATGGTTAGTTCAAGGATATACAGGACCATCCTGATAACGTGTTCCGTTTTCACTCTGATGTCTAATACTGTATTCAGTGTTTCATGATAAGGCTGACTATGTCGTCAATTTTTTTCGCTCTAAGTTTTTATATATAAAATCACGTTAACAAGTCAAAACTAAACGGAAAACTCCTTTCTATATCGCAATATATTACGATACCATGTGTACATGCGAATCAATACTAAATATTTATTTTTGTATCGACAAATACTATGTTGAGTCAATCTCGGGATCAGTCCCGGGATCCCGGGATTAAAGTTTTTCAATCCCGAAATCCCGGGATTGAAAATATCGTCCGGGATTGGATTCCCTAAATTAAGTACATATTGCCTGGAAATACGACCTAATGTGACATGCAAAAATCATGGACTGATGAAAACAGAACAATAAACATTTGCAGTGATCGTGCACTTGTGAAACGTTAAGAAGTAACAGTTGTCGTGCCCCATATCGCACACGCGAGGGCGTCTTTGCGTTCTCGACGTTGTAGTTGAACACCATTAAACCTCTACAGACCTGCTGTTATTTTGTTAAACCACTATCAACGTCGCAGCCTTGAGTTCAATTAGATTATCAAGGTCTTTATTGTATTTTGAAATTTCATGTTGATTTAAGCATAGAAAAATAAATGATTTAAGTGAACTCATACAATAACTCAGAGGTGCCCATCCCCCCCTGGGGCTATGACTCACCCCCCCCCCCCCTGGGCCAATGACTACCCACCCCCTTAACTGCGACCAACCCCCTCCCCACATCCGATATCTTTCCGAGGTTTTACGACCATAGCCAGAAAACTATCATTTTCGGAATCGGCTCAACATGTCCTTCATTAAAAAAAAACAAATTCTTGAGGAGTAGGCCTACTGAAAAATACTGGATATTGTACCATTTGTAAGGAGACCAAAGGGAATTTTTCAAATTACCTGGATCAGCAGGGTTCATCCAGTTCTCCATTTGTGTCTCTTTCTTCGTCAGTTTTTCCTACCAATGGTTTCCAAGCCGACTTGCCCATTTCCTTTTTCTCGATTATTTTAAAATTTATATTCAAGCCATTCTTAGTTTTGTACACATGTTTCTTTCTGCAATGCTCTGCCACTTATCGTGGCGCACTTCAGCATTACACATAGGTTCCAAAGTTTTTGTTTTTTAGGCATTTTAAATAACTTGACTATAAGCAAAATACAAATATGCTTAATCGGGTGATAAAGCCCGATGCACTCCGCCATGATTACATCATACAATAAACTACAGTAGACTTAAACCACAAACTAAATATTTTAAAACATCTATGATACTCAAAAGTCACAAAACACGCAGGTGTCAGGTGTATCGGATAGCAAGAACTGACCAGTACAGTAACCACTGACAGACAGTGACAACTGCAACTGACACAAGATCGAAGGGGTGGGAGTAAACGCATGCGCCGAAATTCTCCTAACTACGAGTACATCGCGCCACCGCGCGAGTCTTGTTGCCAAAGCAACCACTAACTCAACGTTGTCAAACTTACATTGTCACTGCCCAGAGTTACACTAAGTTTCGTAACCTTAGAGCCTAAGATCTCTGTACATCTTGGGTAGGCATCGTTCTGCATATATCCAAAGTTCTAGAAATATGGGTTTTAATTAAATACTGAAATTGAATTTCTTAATTTCACGTTTTTTAATTGTTTTATGATGCCCCCCCAGGCTGGCTAAAAAGCACTATTTTTCACCCCCCCCCCCAGAAATTTCAATGACGCAATTTGCGTCATGACCCCCCCCCCCTGTGGGCACCCCTGCAATAACTAATTTATGCATTTTCCCCTGATATTGCTTAATTCGTTGCATAATTGCTTAATTATTGCTTTGTTTAATTCGTCCCATGCACAGATTGTATGGTAAACAGCTTGCAAGATATAAAAATTAAAATATATCTTAAAATAAACTCAGTAATGAAATTGAAAAAATTTGGTTTTTCTTTTCCGAGTCCGTTCGGCTCTTCTACTCAACCGATTTTCATAATTGAGGTCTTAAAATAAAGCAGATTTGCAGATTTGCCATCAAGCATCCACATTCATTTATCAACTGTATTACTTGACCAAAAAACATAAATACGATTATTACCCGAAATTTAAATTAAATTAAAGATATATATTTCCCCAGTTGTAATTAAGTTATTCTGTATGTTTTAGTCTAAGAACCTTCAGTGAAATACCAGCTTTCATTTGAGCTATTGATTATTATGATTGGACGTACCTGAAGCACTCTGCTGAATTCCGAACAACACAAATCTTCTTACATACAAAAATTAGGTTTTTCTTTGCCGAGTCCGTTTATGGTCTGATCTTAATGAAATTTTGGTACAGACGTGTAAAGTGGTAATCAATCGGACGAATTCGTGAACAAGCCAGATCGGTCCACCGGTAGGGGGGCAAAGGGGAATAACCGCCCCAAAAGTGGGTTTGTTTAAATTTTTTACATAGAAAAACAACATTTATCCAATTTTTGGTGACACCATTGAATTCAGCTCAAAAAACAAAAAATTTGGGATTTTAAATCACTGGTCTATGTCCATTGGTTACCGAGATATTGAAAGTGGTAAACACAGTACGTTGTCCCAATGTTAACCTTATGGGAAATAAGTAAAATTCTATATCTCGCTTATTTTTCAACATATCTCGATTAACTTGGTTTGTGGCTTCATCTAGATGATATCTAATGTATTTTAGTTTAAAATCCACGATATTTCCATTTTCGTGGCAGCAAACTTGCATACTCATTTCCAATGTTATTTTTATGGAGCTTACAAAAACACGTCAAATCTCGCTATGTTGGCTTGGACTATGTTCTTTTACATTTTCCTGAGTATGCAGGTCTACAACGGGGGTATTTTAGCATGTAGTTAGTTTGAAAAGCCGTATGTGCCAGGTTGACATGTCGCTGTACCGAAAACTTAAGTACAGAATATCTCATTAAATTCCTACTTTTTCCTTCGTGAAACAAATTATCTCCAATTTGGTAATAAATCGTGGTATAATTGGTTTTCTGAAATTCCAACGTTACCGGACCCAGCTACATGCACCTCTTTTTCAACTTAGGCAAGTGTCGGGCAAGTATCATTGACGTTGTGAAGCTGCCTTGCATGTAACATTAAATTTATGAATGAAGAATTAATTCACTCGAGTTGATTTTGTGTCTTGGTACCAAAATTTACTGATGCGGAGCAGCGTGGGCCCTCTAGTTTATATTATGATGCACTAACTAACAAATGTTTTCTATCACGTAAATTTACTTAAATATAGAAAGCAAACTAAAAACTAATTTTATGTTTTGATTCTTTTAATCTACTCCAATGAATGCGGATTGTATGAACTTAGAAAGAGGCAGCATCCTTTTGATGTTATAATGTTGGCTGATGATGTATGCGGAAAAATACTTTAACTTGCAGACGATTCCGCGATAATTTTCAAGGGTCCTGGTTTAGAGGATTTAAAAAAAATATTGATCATATATGGAAGCCAAAACGGTTGACTGACTGACTCGCTAATTGATCACAGTTTCTCAAAAAACTATAAAGCCTCTGACCATGAAAATTGCCAAAAACACTTTTATAGACTCTGGATGCGTACTAAGAAAGGATTTTAAAATATTTTCCCTCAAAATGCTAAAAGGAGAGTAGATTATAGAATTCAGTATGGCGGCCTTTATTCAGTTTTTGAGGTACACCACGTTTGAAGGCTTCTTTGGCCATGAAACGTTCTACAAATATTACTTATGGGCTCTAGATGGTACTAATAATGGCTTTAGAATATTCCTTCTCAAACGTCTAAATTAGAATATTTTTGAGGGATAGAAAAGGTTTTTTTAACGATCCAATCTACTAAAAGAAAAAAAAATTGTAAAACCTATAATGGCCACCAACGACATATTTGTCAAAAAACAGACAGGCCACTTGCGTTGAACCGATTGCCCGATTCACCTACTGTATTGTATTCTGACTTGTAAAATGACTTGTCCTTTAATAAATAAACAGATTAGTGCTCAAATTAGAGTCTTGAAACCAGGTATGGCCATTCAACTTTGAGTATATCCATCCAATAAAAACGGGGATTTAAAATTTAAAATGTTAAGAGGGTTTGCGTAGGTTATGGGGATTTCAATTCCACAAAATATGCTACTTTTACAATACGTTTTCGCCTCTATCAAAAAAATGAGAGACCCGATCTGAAATGTGAATGAGAAAAGTTTTGGGGAAATAGTTTTTGGCCAATAAATCCATAGTCTATTTTTTAGAGTTTTCGGTATACTGGACTAAAAAAGGGCCAAAGTCAGATTGATGTTAAGTCGAAAATCCGCCTTTAGCGTTTCTTTTTTGTTTTACATCCCGGTTTATCTGTCATTCTCTGTGTTTAAAAAAGACACGTTTCCATTTAAGTAATAAAAACTGAATTCCAAGAAACATTGTTTATGGAGTGTTCGTTTTTCCCCACTAACATGTACATGATGGAAGTACGATGAAGGGAAAAGTATGATGAAGGTAAAATTTAAAACACAACTTAATCTGGTCATATATTGCAGGCTGCAGGTATGTCGGCATATATTTAATTACTTCAGACAATTACGCACACTGTTATCAAGTTTAAGTGACTTAGAAACGAGAAGTAGGGTATAATGTATTCTGTGCTATGTTGTGATTAATATTAAAAATAACAACCTCTGTATTGTAAATGACGTTTTTTAGAGGATACAATTTCTAATAAAATTATTGAAAATAATGGCTGATATCATCAATTTTCTAAAATGTTGCATTTATAGTACCCCTGCCATAAGGAATAGAGGTAAAATTTGATATAAAATACATTCCTAAGGGGGCGAAGCCTTTTGATCTTATTGAATAATTAATAATATTCATAGAATCCCGATGAAAATTCCAGTTATTTGACAAGTCAGTCGTCAAAATTGGTTAACAAGAAAGGTGTGGGTGAACCCACAAAAAGGGTATTAATTAAGTAATTAGTAAACATCCCCTCAGCAATGATTTGTGTGAGCTTACCCACACCTTTATTGTCAACCAATTTATTGAGATGTCAAATAATTGGAATTTTCATCATAACTCTATGCATATGATGAATTATTCACTAAGATCAAAGGGCTTCGCCCCCTTTAGAGTGTATTTTTCATACAATTTTACATGAATGGGGTATTAGATTTTCAACATTTTAGGAAATTAATAATACCAGCAGTTATTTCTAAAAATTGTTGTACCTGTTCTTCCAACAAAAATATTGATTTTTATTTACAAAACAAGACCTTTTGAATTTGTATTTCACTTAATTAAATAAAAACAATATAGAAGAAAATGAAAATAACCGGTATCAGCAAAATAACACATACTCTCTCCCTTAAATCCATTCAAAGCAAGAAAACCTATAATGGGATAAAATAAAACCTGTACAGTAAATTCACAAATATCTTACAAATCCACACAAAATGTTATTAAAATCGGTTTGTCATTTATTAATTTTTAAGTATTTTCCTTAAGAATAATGCTAGACAACATACTGCGTTTACCGCAAAACGAAAAATCAGTTACCTCCGCAACCTGTTGACGTAGACTAACGATTACAAATACTGGATTGTTTATTTTTCAAGCAAAATGTTATGGTTGCAAGTGTATTTTGATTATTTATTATAATTTTAATAAATTTGAAAAAATTAATTTTTAACACTTTTAATCCTCATAACTTATGAACCTGAATGTTTACATACAGATGGGTGGTGTCATTTTGTTTGGTATCTTAAGCATTACAAACCATGAAGTGTTTATCAAAATCGCTAGGGCCGTTTTTGAGAAATATGGTCTTTTGTCTTTTTTTACCGGTATTTATGGGGTAGATACCCTAAAAAATAAAAATTCAAAAAATAAAATAAAACCTGGAGATATTATGGCTTAGTACCTGCATGCCAAATTACATGAAAATCGGACCATTGGTGCCGTCTCTAGCAC
This sequence comes from Flexamia atlantica, assembly GCA_035578135.1. Classification (NCBI taxonomy): domain Eukaryota; kingdom Metazoa; phylum Arthropoda; class Insecta; order Hemiptera; family Cicadellidae; genus Flexamia; species Flexamia atlantica. The sequence continues at coordinate 167,846,731 of JAQJVK010000001.1, read as the reverse complement.
TGTTTACATACATCCACACATCCACACACAAGGACGGACTGCCACGACGGAGTGGCAAGCCCCTTCGAAAGAAGGTCCCGACTCACGAGATCGCCACCAGCCCGGGTCGCGACACCTGCCTCATCGGCGTCCAGAACATCCGAGGCCACCGAGAGCGCACCCGCTGAGAATAACGAGCGGATGGACGCCGACTCGTCTCCCTTTGACGCGGTCATCGCGCTCGCCAGGCAGCAGGAGGAGGAGCACCTTAAAACTGCTTCGACACCCTGGCTGTAATGAAGGCCGCGACCGCCCGGCAGAAGAACATTAGCAAGGACGTGCAGGATGGCATTGTCCAATTGGAGGCTAGTCTGCAGCACGTCGTCCAGCTGAGGAGGTCGTGGCAGTCTTGTGAGACGGTGGCCGCGTCGACCCAGACGAAGCCGCTCGCCGGAAAGCGAGCCGCTTCTAGCCCCGCCCAACCGGAGGCAGAGAAGAAGCCGAGGGGAGACGGTCCAGCGGAGAAGTCAGACTCTGAAACATGGACCGAGGTCGTTAAAAGAAAGGGTAAGAAGAAAGACCCTCTGTAAGATAGTGACTTTAAATTATATCTGTGATAATAATTTGGTTTTAACCATGTGATTGAGAAATAATATTGTTTATAAACATGTTTATGTTTTTTAGTTTTTGCAATAAAATGTAAGTATTCAGTTGTTATTTTAAATGATTTATTTCTAATCTTATACTGGCGACGAAAAAAACAATTGAAAAATGAGTAGAAGAGGTGGAAACAATAGAAACAACGACAATACTTTAATTGATTCATTAAGATCAAAAATAGAAAGGTTTACATGCCAAAACTTTGATGAGTCAGACAATTGGGAAGACTAAGAGGCTCACTTTCTACTATTATGCAATGTTAAAGGAATAGGGGAGGAATCCCGTGAGGCAGAGGAAGCAAGAAGAGATCTCTTACTGGCTTATGTAGGACCTAGCCCATTGCGGAAAGTTGCAAATTTTTTACTGCCATCAAAAATACAGGAAGTTTCTTGGGATGGACTCATCAAAGGTTTCAGATCGGTTTACAGACCTAAGAAAACAATTTTTTCAGCTAGATTAGAGTTTGAGAAGTGTGTGAGGGAAAATGGGGAAAGTTGCTCAGGTTTTGTGGTCCGTCTTAAAGATCTGGCACAATATTGTAAATATGGACATAGTTTTGATGAAAGAGTAAGGGACAGATTTGCAGGAGGAGTAAAGTTTCCCAAATTTGAAGTGGAAATTAGGCAACGATGGCCTGAGGGATTGAAAGAGGATGGAACAAAACTGAAATTAGAAGATTTGTTAGAATTAGCCGTATCAATGGAAAGAGCATATGGAGAAATGGACAATGAAGTTTGTAAAGAAGTTGATGTAACTAACATAAATAAAAATCTTGAGAGAAGTGACAAAAGAAGTTGGAGATAATAAAAGTAAATAAAAGACATGAGAGATATGGTGACACATTACAGAACCAGAAAACTACAAATACAAGAAAATGTTGGAAATTTGGGTGGCCACACGAATACGGACAATGTTTTGCTAAACAAAAAAGTGCTATAATTGCGGGAAAATAGGCCAATACGCAAGGGTTTGCAACTTTAAAAAAGTAAATCAAGTGAATGAAGATTCGGAAAACGATGACAGAAGTAACAAAAACCTTGAAATAAATGATGTGCGAAGTAATAGGAAATCAAACAAGCACGCATCCAGGTAAGCATCAACAAGGTACCAATAAACATGGTATTTTACACTGGAGCCTGGGCTTCAATGATAGGGAAACCTCTTTGGGTAAAGATTGGATCACCAAGCCTAGATAAATCAAATTCTAAGTATGTAGCTTATGGTAACAATGCAATAAATGTACTAGGGGAATGTTATGTTAATGTTAAAGTAGGCAACAAGACACGTAAACTTAAAGTTGCAGTAGTCAATGGAAACGAAAAACCGCTGTTTGAGTTATCCTGGATGTTAGCATTCGACATGAAACTACCCCCATATGTAACAATTAATAAAATGGAAAGTGAAGGCCCTGTAAAAGAACAAAATGTTATCAAGCCTAATGTTAAAGAAATTATACATGATTCTCCACAAGTGTTTTCAGAGGGTTTTAGGGAAAATTAAGGATTATCAAGCAAAACTGCATGTAACAGAAGATGCAATGCCAAAATATTTTCCAGCTCGTAGAGTTCCGTTTCCAATGAAGAAAATGATAGAAAATGAGTTATCAAGACTTGTAAAGGATGGCGTTCTAGAAGCAGTAGATCCTGCTGAAACACCAAATCCGTGGGCAACTCCAAAAGTCAACGTAGAGAAAAGTGATGGCTCGGTAAGAATTTGTGGAGATTTTAGAGTAACTTTAAACCCGAATTTGATTTTAGACAGAGCTCTTCTTCCAATCTTCGAGAAACTGACAAGCAAAATTGCAGGAGGGAAAGAGTTATCTATCATAGACTTACCTGATGCATACCTACAACTTGAAGTGGTAGAGGAATATAGGAAGTATTTAGTAATATCAACACATCATGGCTATTACAGGTACACGAGATTACCTTTCGGAGTAACATCAAGTCCAGGAATTTTTCAGAGATATATGGAAAAGCTTTTGCATGGATTGCCACAAGTAGGAGTTTTATTGGATGATATTATAGTAACAGGAAGAAACAAAAGTGAACACATCAGGAACCTGAGAGAAGTTTTGAAAAGAATGAAAGATGCTGGGTTGAAAGCAAAATCAAGTAAGTGTAGGTTCTTTGAAGAGTCAGTGAAATACCTTGGACATAAAATTGACTAGAATGGAATTCACCCAACAGAAGAGAAGATCAAAGCAATTCGAGATGCTCCTTCGCCAACTGACGTCAAACAATTACGGTCATTTTTAGGTTCAATAAATTGTTATGAAAAGTTTATTCCAAGTTTGCATGCTATATGTAGTGATCTCCACAAGCTGAAGGGTACGAACTCAAGGTGGAAGTGGACGGCAAAAGAAGAGAATATTTTCAAAAAAGTAAAAAACGTTTTGTCAAGTGAAGATACGGTAGTTCCTTACGATGAAACGAAACCGTTAGTATTGATCTCCGATGCATCAGAAAATGGCCTAGGCGTTGTTCTAATACATAGATATAAAGATGGACTTAAAAAACCGATAGCTTTGCAAGTCGCACGTTGATGTCAGCGGAAAAACAGTATTCGAATATTGACAGAGAGGCCTTAGCCATTATATATGGCCTGAGAAAGTTTCATCAATACGTTTATGGACGGGAATTCATATTGGTAACAGACCATAAACCCCTTCAGAGAAGTTTTGGAAACTCACGAGATCTTCTAAAGATAGTGAATAATCGTTTGGTGAGATGGACTCTTGAGTTGAATCAATATAAATATGAAATCGAGTACAGGAAAGGAGAGGATAATATGTGTGCAGATGTTTTATCCTGACTTCCGATTAAAGAAGAACAAATGAAGGAAACCTGCACATCTATAGATCCTGAAATCAAAGTAGTCAAAAAGTACGTTCTGAGAGACTCCTGGCCGACTTCTGTTCCTGAGAATTTAAAACCATATTCACAAAGAAAAGAGGAACTAGTGGTGGAAAATGATTTAATATTGTGGTTTGGAAGAGTTATCGTGCCTAAGTGTATGAGAAATGATGTTTTGAAAGTTTTACACTCGGGACGTCCTGGAATTGCATCTAAGAGATCTGTAGCGCGATATTACGTGTGGTGGCCCAACCTTGATCAGGAGATTGAATCCTTTGTGAAAAAATGCACACCTTGTCAAGAGAATCGAGATAATATAGAAAAAGTACCATTATACCTATGGAATGTACCTGATAAAGTTTGGGAACGGGTACGTATTGACCTAGCAGGACCAGTGAATGGGTGGATGTGGCTCGTAGGTATTGACGCTCTTTCGAAGTGGGCAGGAGTTGAATGTCTAAAAACAACAACTTCTGCTGTCATAATACAACGTTTAAGATCATGGTTTAGTAGATAAGGACTTCCAACAGAAATCGTAACTGATAATGGACCACAGTTGGTGTCAAAAGAAATTGAGGAGTTCTTTAAGAGAAATTCGATAAACCACATTAAGACAACCCCTTACCATCCAAAAAGTAATGGACTGGTCGAGAGGCTGATAAGAACATTGAAAAGACGGTATTATACCACCAAAAAGCAATTGGGGGATGGTTCATTAGTACTCCAAAATGTGCTTTTTAGCTATAGGCACTCACCACAGAAAACCACAGAAAACAACAGGGAAAGCTCCAGCTGAATTGTTCTTGGGTCGAAGGATGCCAACGATATTTGACAATATAAAACCTAACCTCCGAAAGAGAATGGAAATGAAAGTTTGGAAAGATCAAACAAGAGAAGAAGGAAAGCGAGCTAGAATCTTTGAAGAGTGGAAGAGGTGTGGATCAGAAATGAAAATGGTAGTGGATGGTCAGCTGGAGCAATTAAAAAGCAAAATGGTCTGTACTCATATGAAGTTCTTTGTGCAGGTCTTTTAAAAAGGAAACACTCTGACCAAATAAGGAAACGTGAGGGAGCTATAGACGAAAACCCTGTATCGACTACAAAATAGATGGACATCATTTAAGGGGAGAGAAGTGTAAGATAGTGACTTTAAATTATATCTGTGATACTCATTTGGTTATAACCATGTGATTGAGAAATAATATTGTTTATAAATATGTTTATGTTTTTTAGTTTTTGAAATAAAATGTAAGTATTCAGTTGTTATTTGAAATGATTTATTTCTAATCTTATACCCTCCACCAAATCCTAGACGCCAGCCCGGCGGACAGGAGAAGAAGAAGGTGCCAAAGAAGGGGTCCCGCAAGCAGCGGCCGGACGCTCTTCTCATCAAGCCGTCGGAGGGGAAATCTTACGTTGACATGCTGGGTGAAATTCGCAGCAAAACGAAGCCCGATGAGAAAGGCGCCGTCATCAAGGGCATGAGGAAGACTCGAGCCGGCGACCTTCTGGTCGAACTTGGGGACGCCTCCAAATGTAAGTCTGCTTTCACCGAGGACTTGAGGACTCTTCTAGGAGCGAACGCAACCGTCCGCGTTCTTGAACCGAAGACGACGCTGGAGGTGCGAGACCTCGACGAGCTGACGACTGAGGCGGAAGTGACCGCTGCCGTCAAAGCCGCTCTCGGAGAAGACGTCGAGTTAAAAACCTTCCTCTCGAAGGCAAACGCAAACGCAAAAGGAAGGGTTCTTGGGTCTTGGTTCTCGATTCCGGGTCGGGCAACGGCTTCGTTTGGGTGAGGAGCAGGGGTTTCACCGTCCTCTCCTGTTACCTCACGCCTAACCAACCGATCGCAGACTACCGCCACATGGTCGATACCATCGAGGATAAGATCATGAACACCTCTGGCGGGATCATAGTCGGTGGCGATTTTAACGCCAAAACCGTGGAATGGGGTTTCTCCGCGGACCGACACTCGAGGTCGTTACATCCTTGAGTCGGCTGCCAGGTCGGGCCTCTGTATCCTCAAGACGGGCGGCATTTCCACCTTTCGCCGTCCGGGGTGCAGAGAGACGATCCCTGATATATCTCTTGCCTCCGTAGGGATTGTCCAGCGGATCTCCGACTGGCGTGTCTGCGAGGACTACTCCTTCAGTGACCACCAGGCGATCCTTTTCAAGTTCCTTCCCGAGGGTACGCGCTTGCGCGCTGAACCTGCTCCTCTGGCTCGACATTGGAACACCAGTCGTCTGAGCAAAGAAACGTTTACAAACGTAATTTAAGACCAGAGCATTGTGAAATTTCACAAGTGCCGAAGATCTGTTAGCATCGACGATGCAACTCATCGCGACCGCGTGTGAGCAGTCGATGCCCGGAGTTTCCCGCCGCCACAGGAAGAAGCCGGTTTACTGGTGGACGCCTGAAATCACGGCACTCCGGAGGAGCTGCGCAGCGAGCCAGGAACCGCCCTGATGCAAATGTTAGTTCGGCTGAGCACAGAGCGGCCCGCCGAGAGTTCCGCGGTGCCATCAAAGTTAGGCGCTGGAAGCAGGTGTGTCAGGATATCGACAACGACCCCTGGGGTACGGGCTACAAACTTGTAGGGGCTCGCTCACCACCTGCGGTCATGGAACCACAAGCCATGGCCGCCGTCGCCGATACACTGTTTCCCAGCCACCCAGTTCGGCCAGTCAGGGAATCCGGAGAGGTAGGCGATGTCCCAGTTTTCCGGGAAGAGGAACTCACCGCCGCCGTCCGATCCCTACGACCCAGAAGAGCGCCCGGTCCCGATGGCATTCCGGCGGAGGTGAATCCAAGGCTTCTGCTCGACATGTTCAACGCGTGTCTGACGGAAGGCGTTTTCTTTTCTTCGTGGAAGGTAGCCCCCCTTGTTCTTATCCCCAAGGCTAAGAGTACACCGGGGACCCCTTCTTCTTTCCGACCCCTGTGTATGCTCGACACGGCCGGGAAAGTGCTTGAAAGTGCTCTGCGCGTCAGGCTGACTGAGGCCATCGTCTCTGCGGGGCCCCCGCAGCAGTACGGCTTCATATCCGGTCGCTCCACCATCGACGCCATCCAGGAGGTAGTTGAGGCAGTGCGGAGGGCGGAGGACCACAACCACTGGTCGCGCCACTTCACGCTCGTTCTTGTCACGCTCGACGTGAAGACCTAAAACAAATTATAAAATTTTTATTCATGGTTTATCTGTTTAACGGAATGTTGCATTGTTTTTACTTTTGTCGTATTTCACTTGCAATAAATAAACGCAAAAAATACTTTATTCCCCTAAGCCAACTGTGAATTCAAAAGCGGTTTCATTACACCCTAAAGGTGGCAGCTAGAGTTCCACCCCATAGCTACTGTTCCACCCTCAGGTAAAAGGAAAATGTGTAATGTGTAATGTACTTCGACTCTTGATATGTGAAGGTTAAATGTGTATAAATTCAGCCAAATGACGAGACTTGGAACGATTGAGAGCTATGTATAGAATGTGTTAAACATGTCTGGCCTGATTGTAAATTTGTTTGAGTAGGAATATTGTGTTCAAAGCATTTTATATTATTAATGTTAATTTCAAAAGATTAGGCTCCGAAGTACTTGGAAACACCCCAACACAAAATCAAAGGTGTATAGTGATACTTTAAGAGGGCTGTAAAACACCATAAAAGGTGTAATGACCTATCATTACACCCTGAAGGTGTAATATTTTCTCATTATGGTATTTCTTTACACCTTTAACGGTGTTTCATTACACCACCTGATTGACAGAAGCATGTCTGCATTTCCGCCTTCACAGTGTTAGATGTAGGACATTCTTATTTTTGTTTGTTATGGTAGGAAGCGTTATCTCCTACCAAATCGAAGTACTTGGAAGTACTATTTACCGCTTAGTTTTAAATAATTGTGATTGATTTCGCAATTTGATATATTTTATAAATGTTATTAATGTATTAACACATTTAAGAGAATTGTCAAGTGCTTAACAAAATTGAAAACTATGTCTAATTTGAATGGATTTAGCTATAACCTACTCTTTCAAAAATTGTTGTGTGTGATTTTAAAGCAATTTTAATAGCTTAACTGAGCTGCTGGGTCTAGTACATTTTTACAAGCTCCCTTTGGTGTCTGTATGGGTGGGTCGAATAATTACTACGTAAACAGTAGCATTATACTTGCTATATTTCGTCCTGTTCAATCTACAAACTATATTCTATTCTTTCTGGTACAAAATATTTCACCATCAGTGGTGCGCGTCTTCAAAGGTGTTTAGAAACACCCTCTATATATTAACACCCCAACACAAAATCAAAGGTGTATAGTGATACTTTAAGAGGGCTGTAAAACACCATAAAAGGTGTAATGACCTATCATTACACCTTGAAGGTGTAATATTTTTTCATTATGGCATTTCTTTACGCCTCTTAACGGTGTTACATTACACCACCTGATTGACAGAAGCATGACTGCATTTCCGCCTTCACAGTGTTAGATGTAGGACATTCTTATTTTTGTTTGTTATGGTAGGAGGCGTTATCTCCTACCAAAACAGAGAGCGGATAAATTTGGGATCAATTTATCCCTCAACCATTTAATATACACGTTTCACTATTCACGTATCGTGATAGTCCCCTATTGTTTTGCTCTCATTCCACATTGATAAACAATTGGGAATTAATACTATTTCACCTCCAGTGTGTGAGAAAATTAGGCGCTCCTCCGTAGAAATCAGTGCTGCCACACCTGTCTGAGCCATCAGACCAGCCCTTAACATAGATCTGGGATGACTCAATGTCGACTTATCTGTGTAAACTATAGGCATTTTTCCCTTCCTGTTTCCTATATTTCTATTTTTTTTCAAAAACATGAATCTCTTATAGGTAACCTCTTGGGATTCTGTAAGACTTTCCTTGTTGTTTCTAATATGTTTTCAATAACCAATTTTTTTAGAATCCTTCTCTCACACTCGAAATTGATCCTGCTAAGTTTAGTTCCGCCTTCAATTGCAACTGGCTGGCTCTTTTCAGCGTAGGGAGGCACTTCTAAGTTACATTAAATTTATTGGCAATTCTTCTTAACACGTTTTTTGTCAAAATCATCATGGATAGTCATTTTATTTCAATTTTTTTGTAAGGCTAAATTACTTACTGCGAAACGTCATTGATTACATAGAATCTTATTATCTGTGACCAATAGTTCTTAATAATAATGATAATAATAATAATCGTAACACAGCTAATTGATGTGGCTCACTAGCAGTGGTTTCTCTTAATAATAGTTGATATTCATAAGAAATATCAACTAGTATTGTTTTATATGTTTATATCATTTATTGACAAAGCTCTGAAGACCTTCAAAAAGTTCGTTGTTGAAGACAGTGATGGCAGGCTGCTTGATGACCCAAAGGTTGTTTCTAATTATCTCAACAATTATTTCTCCGAGGTCGAATTTAGAGTTGGAAGTAATGGTTCGAATTTAAGAGTGCCTTCTTTAGTGGGTCACACTGTAGAATTTAGCTTTTTTGTCTTCAACAAATGAAGAAGGGGTTGTATCAGCAATAAATCTGCTTAGTTCAAAAGTGGTTCTTCTGGGTATGACGGTGTTTTATCGAAAATCTTGAAGTTATGTGCTTATAATTTATCACAACCTATTGTTCAGGTTATGAATTTATATTTCTAGTGTGGACATCTTCCATCATTGTTGAAGACTGCAACTACCAAACCCTTCTCCAAAACAAACAATGGTTGTATTCCTGACCCTTTTAGGCCAATTTCAATCTTGTCAACTTTTTCAAATTGTAAAGGTATTTCTGAAACGTTTATATTTCCTTTAATGACTGACGATAACATCCTTTTTAAAAACCAGTTTAGATTCTGAAGGAATACTTCGATTGTTGATGCTTTGTTTTATTTCCCTTTTTCTCCCTCCCTTGACAAGAAAGAACATTCATTAGGTTTTTTTCTTGACTTAAGCAGGGCTTTTGAGTTTGTGGATCATTCTATTTTGCTTGAAAAGATTGAAAAATAGGTTTCAGAGGAAAAGCGCATGGCATGGCATTATAATACCTACATGACAGGACGCAAGTCGGTTCAGTTCCATACATAGATGATTTAGGTTTTTTTAAGATTAGAGACTCGGAAAAATGGAGAGTACGGTATGGAGTAGCACAGGTCAGTGTTTCAGGCCCTGCTTTGTTTCATTTTTATAAATGACATAGCTATAAGTCTTTCTATAACTTATCTATTTTTGTTTCGGATGACTCCTCTCTTGCCCTTTCCAACAAGAGTCTTAAAAAACAAGAGGTAGAAATGGTTTTTGAAGCAAATTCGATTATGCGATGGTTATCTGAAAATAGTCTTGGTATAAATGCAGCTAAGACAAAAGGCTGTAAATGTTTTCCTAAGAAAAAGGGAAGGTTTCAAGATTAACCAAATGATAGCAGGTGACTTTGAAGTGATGTAATCTTCTAGTACTTACTATACTAATGAAGTTGGCTAGTGAAACTTCATTAGTTATAACTTCATTAGTATAACTGACGTGTATCCAAAAAATGAAGTCGTGATCTCTTCCTTCTTCGCAGGCTTGCTAATATCTCAAACCTTGAAATCCTTCTCACTGCTTACTATGGGTGTTTCTTCCCATCCTTACTTATGATGGTTCGATATGGGGAAATGAAAGCTCAAAAATAAAACCAGTTTTCATATTGCAGAAGAAAGATTTACGTATTATATTGGCCCTAGTAGACTGACATTATGAAGAGGAAGGTTTAGAGAAAATAACATCCTGAAGATTCCATCAATTCATATTTTCAGTTGTTTGATATTTTTGAGAAACAACATCGATATGTACCCTCATCATCCTCCTTCAAAATCTAATCTCCGGATAACTAATACCCTACTTATACCTCATTACAGAACCACATTTTTCCTGCACCACACCTAATATCCATCCTTCAAGCTTTTCTAGCACCTCCCTTCATCCTTAAAAATGAAACAAACACCATAAAATTTAGTTAATGTTAAAAGAGGTTCTTATACTTAGGGAACTTAGAGCGTCGATGAGTATTATTACTAGATAATTGTTTCTTTTACGGCATCGGAAGTGTATTACACTGTGAATAAATCTTTCTTAAATTATTAATTCTGTAAGCGATTTTTTCAATCAAAATTGTGAGAGTTGGACGGCTCACAGGATGATGGGAGAGGGCTCAAATAAAAGGTCTTGGTCCCAGGGGGTCGGGAAAAATATCAGATTATGTCCAAATCTACCAGAAAATGAGAAATAACGAAAAATATATTCCATTTAAAATGCATTGGGATTGAAAAACGTCTGCTTTGTTTACATTAAACATGTGGTGCTAATGCTTGATTCAAAGCCATATGGTAGATGTTGACATGTGGGATTTGTTTCAAAATGCAGCTAACTATGCACGTTCAATGCACTATAACAAACAAATTTTAAATTAAAGATTTCTGATTTTACAACAATTAAGGGTTTGATTTTTTTTATAATTATGAAAAGTTAAGTACGTTTGTTTAGTTTATCTTATAACGATGCAGATTTAATACCAAATGATATATATATATATATATATATATATATATATATATATATATATATATATATAATAACGTAAGGGACATTTTTGCGCCGAAATTGTGGGCGTTTGGAAGGTCGCAGGATGATGGGAGGGGACTGAAATTGAAGGTTTCCTTCCCAGGCACTCGGGGAAAATACTGAAATTGCATAAATGAGAAATAACCTACCTGTCATTTAAAAACCATTGGGATGTAAAAAGGTCTGCTTTGTTTACTTAAAACCAAATGCTAGATATATAATCAAAATTTTGTGGATCCAAAAGCTTATTTTCTGAGAAGGTATTTTGTACTATAGTTAAGAAGGATTATGCTTAGGGGCTATTAGCCCCTTCAAGCCTCTAGTTGTATGTATAGACGTTGTTGACGATTGTAATGCACATTTTTGTTTTGATAGTAAAATTACAGTATTTGAGTTTGGGTTTGAGTTATTAAAAATTAATTTTAGCCCTTATTTATGAACGGATTTCCGTAATTATGATAATATTGGATTTGTAATTTGGTATCATAAAAAACCTGCTATAAAATACTGTAAAATGCTGTCTTATGAGCTCAAGATTGTGGGACTGAAACGATGCAGCTCGCAGAGCACCACCGTAATGATAGCATATGGGCTCCTTCCTAACGCCTTTTAATATCAGTCCCACAATCGTGAGCTCACTACTTTACATGGACATGCATGGAAATTTGGATATATTTATGTTTGAAATTGTTATGAAGTCACCATTAAAAGGATTAAATAGTAAACACAATTTTGAGTTCTGTAATTAGCTATTCAGGTTATAAACCGGTACAGTATGCCAAGTTTCAATAGATTACAATAACATGTTATTCAATTGAAAATTACTTTGTAGAAAAATGGCGGCTGATCGGGTAAATTGAGGGTTTTTGGAGTTTCGTGTATAAGTCAACAAGGCTTTATTAGGCCATTAGATACAATTATGTACAATAGGCTACGTCATGCATAAAACAATTCATAAAATAAATAAAAAACAAAACTCAAATACAAAGCCATGCAAAAACATGTGCAAACCATGCATATTACTCACATTTAAAGAAAATGTCATTGCCTGAAGTTGGCACACACTATGACTGAGCTTGTAAGTTGTAAGATAACCCTTGTCTTATTTCTTTTCCTTTTACAAGTCATGACACGGGTCTTCCAGAAAGACGTATGATATTTTGACTTGTCTATGGTCCAGGAACAGTATCCAAATATAAAGATAGAGCGTTGCGGGACACCCTGTACTTTAGCCATATACATATATAACAGGCCTTGAGTGTGGTAATACATCAAACACACTATGTAAAAATTGAATCACTGCCTTTCTAAGCTATAACGTTTGCATCTTGCGATTGAGGAGTGTTGGTTATAGCTTTGACAAAAGTGTAAGGATTCTCACAATTCCATCCCATCAGTCAGTCAGTGGCAAATGTGATCGAATTCCGTTTAACAGTTTAGGGTTTGTCGCTCGATGTGGTATTTGTTCCCTTAACTTTTATTGATATGCCATCAAACATTTAAGAAGAACGTCTCGATGTTTGTTTTAAGACCACCTAAACACATTTAGCCTCATAGTTCTTTAGTAATTAAACATAAGTGTGAATGAATAAGGTTTATCTGAATTTCTTACCTAGTAATTTAGTTTTTTTACCAATCTGAAGTCCCTCTAATCTACCCTAAAAACAATGTAAGGGTCGATAGAAAAGTAAAACGTAAATATGCAGTATATTTACATGTAAGGCAGAAAAATATAAATTCAATAATAAATGTAAATCTTTTAAGGCGATAAAAGTGTGCATTGCAAAGCTTACTTAGGACTATCTTGATTGGCCTTTAAAAAAATGAATATATAATCAAAAAGCATCTAAGGCCACGGAAGCTCATGACATGTAAGCTCATAACCAGATACTGTCGGGCATGGGAGCAGAAGATATCCTTTACAAAAACGATAAAGCTATTACTTTTAAGTCAGGTAGACATGGTAACAATGTTGATTTTTTAACTATTTACACAGATAATTTACCTAAATCTCCATTAACACTTCAAATCAATATCGTCTGGAAAAACTATATATTTGAGATGGGAAAAAATGTCTAAATCTTTCAAGCATACAAGCTTAGAATATCGAAATTTGTCCTACCACACAACAATTTGATACATAAACCACAACACTACACAGTGAACGCCTCTGCAATGTACACATGAATGTTACATTAACTAAAACAGTCGCAGCTTGTTGTGTTCCACTAAAACCCTCATGGTTGTTATTAATTTACATAACGGTACCGCGTACATTAAAATCCGGTTCACTTTAGTCCTATAAATATAATTTCTTAGTTGTTTATTTTATTCAGAGACTTTTTGAGATTAGGATGTATGAATTGTACATATAATTCATTGGCAATACTCTTGATGTATTACATGATAACATTCTGATTCACTATTGACTGAAAATAAAATGTAACGTAGGCTAAAATATATGTGTTCTGATCAAAGTATTTAAAAAATAATAGGTCACCGTCACAATCTTGCTATTGTAACACAATCAACTTTATAAAAATCAATTTCAAAATGGGATTAACATACATTTTGATCATTGCTGGGGACTGTTTCAATAAACAACCGATTTTTCACGAAGCGCATTGACTACACACGCTTCCCTCACAGGTCGCCCAGACAACTTTGAGGGGCTCTGACCAAAGTCATAATGACGTCCCAAGTCCTAGAACCAAAACTATAAACAATTAAACAATGAGTACTAAAGAGGTTTTTTTGCTTTTTGATAGTCCGTTGGACTGTATTAAACTGTTGGAGTATTAAATCATGACCAGTGATTTTTTCTAAATGTAAATTTTGTAGTTATGAATTTATCAAACTGATTAATATTAGGAGGTTAAAATGGAGCCTGATAAATGGGTTTTACACTTTAAGAATGTTTAGAGGGTTGTTGGAGCCGAATATTGGGTCTCTAGATTACATGATAAGGCGTCCAAAAGCGAAATACCCTGTTGCAGTAGATACAAAACATATTTTAACCCTTCATAAGCGTCATATGATTGTTTTTTATTTTACGTAAGAACAACATTGGAAATGAATATGCAAGGCCGCTGCTATCAGTTTATGAAAATTGTTTCCAGTCCAGTAATCAGTGGACCTTAGCTAGAGGGAAGCATAAACCAAGTTTTATCAAGACATGTTGAGAATCAAGAAGAATATAGAATTATATTTATTTATGAGAACATAGAATTAACTTTTGTAGCGGAGGGATTGTTGGGGTAGGTATGATGCAGCCAAGGATAGCTTGTGACTAGGATGGGGGTCAGTTTCACAGGCCGGTGTCACCTATTTAAATTAGGACTAGAGGCTTGAAGGGGCTAATAGCCCCTAAGCATAATCCTTCTTAACTATAGTACAAAATACCTTCTCAGAAAATAAGCTTTTGGATCCACAAAATTTTGATTATATATCTAGCATTTGGTTTTAAGTAAACAAAGCAGACCTTTTTACATCCCAATGGTTTTTAAATGACAGGTAGGTTATTTCTCATTTATGCAATTTCAGTATTTTCCCCGAGTGCCTGGGAAGGAAACCTTCAATTTCAGTCCCCTCCCATCATCCTGCGACCTTCCAAACGCCCACAATTTCGGCGCAAAAATGTCCCTTACGTTATTATATATATATATATATATATATATATATATATATATATATATATATCATTTGGTATTAAATCTGCATCGTTATAAGATAAACTAAACAAACGTACTTAACTTTTCATAATTATAAAAAAAATCAAACCCTTAATTGTTGTAAAATCAGAAATCTTTAATTTAAAATTTGTTTGTTATAGTACATTGAACGTGCATAGTTAGCTGCATTTTGAAACAAATCCCACATGTCAACATCTACCATATGGCTTTGAATCAAGCATTAGCACCACATGTTTAATGTAAACAAAGCAGACGTTTTTCAATCCCAATGCATTTTAAATGGAAGATATTTTTCGTTATTTCTCATTTTCTGGTAGATTTGGACATAATCTGATATTTTTCCCGACCCCCTGGGACCAAGACCTTTTATTTGAGCCCTCTCCCATCATCCTGTGAGCCGTCAAACTCTCACAATTTTGATTGAAAAAAATCGCTTACAGAATTAATAATATAGATTAGGTCCTGGAAATAAAGGATATACAAGAGAACTTTGTAGTGAATAAGAATTCTATATTGATTATGGAACCGGGTTGACTATTGAACTGAAACTAATCTGAAGTGCTTGGGAAGTAGGCTACTGTTTTTGGATTGGAAGCAATTTGATATACCCAAAGGAAGGATTTGTCTACGAGATTGACCTTGCCGCAAGCCAGCTTTGGTGGACCCTAACTACTTAAATTCTAAAGATTGGAACAATTTACAAACAGTTACATCGTGTATTGACAAGTCACCTAAATCATTTAATTCATGATTCAAATTCAGATTTCCCACCTAAACTATTGAATATCAAGCCAAGCCTAAACTGACGATTCATTGTAATTATTAGTTAGTTACTGAAACTGAGCATCTATGGATTTTATTATGAAATACTATGAAAAATATTAAATGGCCATTGGCGTGGGCAGAAGGCCCACACCGAAATACTGTGTGTCCCAAAAGTCCCGGACCGGTTTAATATCTTTTAATGTAAGCCAGATATCAAAACTATATTTTGCATACCTTTTAGTACAAAAAAAACTACTTTTTGATGTATGCGTCATTTCTGCCCCTGTCCCAAAATTGAATTTTGGGGGGATAGCACCGAAATTTTAAATGTAAACCCCCATGTAAATGCCACTGCTTATTTTAAAGGGTTTATTAAATGAAACACAATGCCGCAAACCGGAGGTCGATATCATGCTCCAGTCCAAAATAACGGCCATCCAAAAATTCAAAAATGCCGTCCGTCAAAATTGAGTATTTTCTGTGTTTGGCAGTTAACATTTAAATCAAATCAGAATCATCAGTACACATTTTAACTACTTAAAAGATACAAAAATAATAATTTCTTGTTGTCATCAACAAGGCTCAACTCTCCAAAATGGTTTTGGGAGGTGGGGGTTTGTCCAACCAACTCCAATATAAACTCACATCGTATGACCACTCGTTTTAATTTGCTGAGTAAAAAAATAAGCCAAAGCTTGTTTCAATAAAATTTCAAAAAAGTTACCTTACTTGTAATAAATAAATGAATTTTATTAGTAACAAAATTATTTAACTAACATACTAATAGATATCCGCCTTGATGCGACCATTGGCTCAGCGGTAAAGGTCGATACCTGCGGAGTGTCGTCAACGTGATCTTTTAGGAAAAGCCCCATACATGAAGTACCAAATATTCGCCACAAAAAACTATTTTTCAATTTCATTGAAACAAACTTTTTCTTATTGTTTTTACTCATTCGGCATATTAAAACGAGTGGTCATACGATGTGAGTTGATATTGAAATTGGTTGGACAAACCCCCACCCCCCAAAAACAATTTTCGAGGGTTGAGCCTTGATGATGAGAAGAAGAAATTATTATTTTTATATCTTTTAAGTAGTTAATGTGTTCTGGTGGTTCTTATTCGATTTAAATGTGAATTGCCAAACACAAAAAATACTCAATTTTAATTGACGGACGGCATTTTTTAATTTTTGAATGGCCGCCATTTTGGACTGGAGCATGATATCGACCTACTGTTTGCGGCATTTTGTTTCTTTTAACAAGCCCTTTAAATTAAGCAGTCGCACGATGGGGGTTTATTTTTGAAGTTTTGGGGCTAGCCCCCCAAAATCCAATTGGAGGCAGAGGCAGAAACGACACATACATAAAAAAGTAGTTTTTTTAGTATTAAAAGGTATGCAAAATATCGTTTTGATATCTGGCTTATTTAAAAGATATTAAACCGGTCCGGGACTTTTGGGACACACAGTATATGATATCGGCTACATTATTTGAAATTTACAAACATTACCCTATAACGTAGATCTGAATAGCGAGACGGAAATAAGCAGCAGCTTATGTCTAGACTGACCTGTTGCATATTGAAGACTGCGTCCTGCTCCAGTTCACCGGCCGACGTTCCTTCAGTTCCTTGTTCGAGAATATTCTATAGGCCCACTTGATCTATATTTATACTATACTATACTATACTATATACAATGTAATGATTCATAACATCTCCTTCCCACTAATTTCAGAATGAAATAAACTTTTCTTCCGTAAACAAAATTTTTCCTCTTCAAATATAACTATATACAAAAGTCTTTCTGCTAGCTGTTTATAAGTCCAGTCGTTTTGGAGGCCGTCGCTCACGCTGTGGGCGGCGGTCTGTCTTCAGAGGCGAAGTTGGGCCTATCTTCCGAGGTGACGGTGGTCCCATCTTCTGGGGTGAATGTGGACCTAAACTCTCATTTTTCCTTTTGGGCACATCCTCCTTATTTTTGTCCATTTCAGGTAATGACTCTTCATTCATTTTTGGCTGTGGTGATTTTGGGACACGCTCTTGAGGTTGCTGAGGACTAAGAATAGGGCTAGCTTTGCTTCCCTGTGTTGGCATGGGTGGCGGCAATGGTAGTATCGGCTCATCATCATTCTCTGTAATGCACTTTCTTGAACGCAAGTGGTCTGCATGGACAAATCGTTTGCGTCCATCCACCTTGACTGTATATGTCACGGGGCTAACAACCTTCAAAATTACACCCGGTAACCAGCTAACTTTTTCCTGCCTCACAGTCTTAACGTAAACGTCCTCACCTACTACAAATGATCGTGCCGAACCTCTCTTCTTATTTGCGATTTCTTCCACCTTAGTACGTTTCTCATTTATATCCGTTGGTAAATGGGGTTTTAGTAGGCTCAAGTGATTTCTGGGCTTAAATTTTAGAAACATATCTGCTGGTGTACTCCCCGTTAGGGAATGTGGCGTATTCCGGTATGCGAAGAGAAAACTGTCTATCCTGTGTTGGAGGGTTCTACATTTATTTGTTTTAGTATCCTCAAGAAGTTGTCGGAGGAATGACTTCTTTGTCGTCTGCACAGCTCTTTCCGCTAGGCCATTCGAGGCGGGATGGTATGGTGGAGTGACGACATGAAGAATTCCGTTAGCCCTTAAGAATTCCTTGAATTCTTGAGAAGTCAGTTGTGGTCCTCCGTCACTCACTAGAGTACATGGCAGTCCATAGGCAGCAAAGCATGACCTAAGTTTTTCTATGGTCTTACTTGACGTTGTTGTTTTCATATGAAACACTTCCAGCCACTTGGAGTAACTATCAACTACAATAAGAAATTCTTTGCTATCAAACGTGGCAAAATCTACATGTACCCTCTGCCAACAGTGCCTAGGCCAAGACCACTGCTGCAGTGGTGCTAACGGAGAAGCATTTCGAGTTGATTGGCAGATATTACAGGCCTTAACTAAGTTTTCCAACTCTCTGTCTAAATTAGGCCACCATACGTAGCTTCGCGCAAGGTTTTTCATGCGTGACTCACCAGGGTGTTCCTTGTGGAGGAGCATCATTATTTCCTTCCTATACGGCTCGGGAATCACCACCCGTCTCCCCCATAATAAGCAGTTTTGATCAACAGAAAGCTCTAAAGATCTAGAAAAATATGGTGCAAGTTTTTCATCGTTGACTGCGCTTGGCCAGCCATGCAGGGTGTAGTCCAAAACCTTGGCTAAAACAGGGTCATTCCTGGTAGCAATGCTTATTTCTTTATGTGTGATAGGTAACTCATTCGAAACAGCAAAGAAATTCACTTCGCTCCAACTCTTGTCGTCTGTATCATCATCGCAGGGTAGGCGTGACAGCGCGTCTGCGTTTGACATATCTGAGCCCTTCCTGTAAACTAGATCATAATCGTATGCAGATAAAATGACAGCCCAACGCTGGATCCTTGCGGCAGCTAGCGTAGGAATGTTCCTAGTAGGGCCTAATAAAAATGTCAAAGGCCTATGATCTGTTAGCAGCGTGAAGTGTCGAGCATACAAAAAAGTATGGAATTTCTTGACAGCGAAAATTAGAGCCAAGGCCTCTCGCTCTATCTGTGGGTATTTTTGTTCCGGAGGTGTAAGAGTTCTGGAGCCGAAGGCAATAGGGCGCTCTGAACCATCTGGTAGTCTATGGGAAATTAAGGCTCCTACTCCATAAGGGCTGGCATCAGCTGTCACTACTATGTCTAAATTCGGATTGAACGGTATTAACACTCTGTCACTTAAGAGTAATTCCTTACCTTTGATGAATGCGTTCTCGCAGGCATCTGACCATAGCCACTTGGTGTCCTTATTTAATAACCGGTATAAAGGGTGTAGCAAAGTTGACAAGTTCGGTAAGAAACGTGAGTAATAATTTATCAACCCTAGGAAGGCTCTAAGCTGGACTAAGTTTTCTGGCCTAGGGGTCTTAACTATGGCCTTAGTTAGTTCTTCACTCGGGCGGATAGCATCCGCTTCTAACCTGTGTCCCAAGAACAGTAAGCTAGTTTTGAAAAATTCACTCTTTGAAGCGTTAATTTTAACGCCGTACTTCCGGAGGCGAGCAAGGACTGATTTCAGAGTTTTTAACATCTCCTCATTACTCTTAGATACTAGTAAAATGTCATCTAGGTAACAGTATACATTTGGTAGCCCTGTCAGAATTTTGTCCATGACAGACTGGAAAATCGCTCCGGCACTTGTGATACCAAATGGTAACCTACTATACCTGTATAAACCCTTGTGGGTATTTATAGTTAGCAATTCTTGTGAACTAGGACTAACTTGCAGCTGATTGTAGGCAGCAGATAGATCGAGTTTTGAGAAAACCTTAGAGCCTGAGATACTAGCAAAAATATCCTCGGCAGTCGGAAGCGGGTAAT
The DNA here is from genome assembly GCA_035578135.1 of Flexamia atlantica. Taxonomy (NCBI): domain Eukaryota; kingdom Metazoa; phylum Arthropoda; class Insecta; order Hemiptera; family Cicadellidae; genus Flexamia; species Flexamia atlantica. Next base: position 167,826,771 of record JAQJVK010000001.1, on the reverse strand, counting down.
AATCTGTACGCAACCAACGGTTGATGGTGATTTTAAAATCCCCACAAAGGCGGACTTCATTGTCTGATTTTGGCACAACTACTACTGGTGTACTCCAGTTTGTTTGAGTTACAGGATATATTACATTATTATTGGTCAACTTTTCTATTTCTTTTTCCACTGCACCTCGAAGTGCATAAGGCACATTTCGGGCCTTGCAAAAGACAGGCCTAGCATCATCTTTCAATACAAGTTCCACTTCAATATCATTTATAGTGCCAATACCAGACTCAAAAACAGGTGAAAATTCCTTTTTTAAATCCTTAACGATAGAAGAAACTGGAAAATTCTCACCGGAAACTTGCTGTACCGAGTCCTCTGCTCCAGATCCCTTCGTTACATTCTTCCAGTCTAGTCGGATTTTGTCCATCCAATTACGACCAAGCAAAACAGGTTGATTTGGCATTTGGCTCCGTACGACGATCATCGGAAGAGTGAGCACCTTGGAGTCGGACGCTACTTTTGCCTGAAACTCGCCAATTACATTTATTCGCTGGCCTGTATAAGTTTTCAGATGTACATCACTCCTGCAAAGATTAGGTTTATTAGACCTAAACAAATTTTCAAAAACATCTTCGGGCATCACAGACACCACCGCTCCGGTGTCAATTGTCATACTTACTGGGACTTCATTTATTTTGAGTTCCGTCTGGTAACTATTAAGCTTAGCCTTACTGTCCGCATAAGCTATGTTATACAAAGAAAACTCACTACAACTCTGTTCCTCATTAGCAGAGTCATCATCATCATCACTAATCTCATCATCACAGAAATTTATTTTACCCTTAGGCCTATACCTATTATTTGGCTGCCTACACATTTTAGACAAATGTCCCTTACGTTTACAAGTGTGACAACTGTACTCCTTATATGGGCAGTTTTTAAACTCATGCCCTTTTCCACAACATTAACACGATCGCTGAGTCGCATTCTTATACATAGGCCTACTGCCCGAGTCACTAAGATTAGGCTTAAATTGAGTCTTAGGCTTAGGCCTATTACCCTTGAAAAAATTGATTTGACCTGAGTTTCCCACCTCCGGGTGCAAGCTCCTAGCATTTTTATTTGCATCTTCTAAAACTAAAGCTATCTGTAGGGCCTTGTCAAAGGTTAACTTTCCCCCTTCAGCTAGCAATTTACTTTGAATGTCATTTGACTTGACACCACACAAAAATCTATCCCGTAGGGCCTCATCAAGAAAAGCAGCAAATTCACAACTAGAAGCCAATTTCCTTAACTGTACTGCAAATTCAGCTATAGACTCTCCCTCTCTCTGTGACCTTTTATTGAACACAAACCTTTCGTACGATATATTCTTTTTTGGAACAAAATGATCTTTTAAGGCCTTGATTATCTCGTCAAAGGATTTATCTGCCGGTTTATCGGGCAGAAGCAAATTTTTCAGGATAGAGTAAAGCTCAGGTCCCATTATCGAGATGAACAAAGGAACCTTAGCCCCGTCTTTGATGTCATTAACTGTCAAGAAAAACCCTAAGCGCTCAACATAATTTTCAAAAGACTCCTGGTCTTTATTAACTTTTGATATTTTTCCTAATATCTGTTTGGCCATATTTGCTGTTTATCCAAGTAAAAACTAATGGATGATAAGACTTACAGGAAGCAGCACATGATCCGAATGCAGGCAGGCTAGGCCTAACTCGTTTGAGGACAAACTTAGGTGACCAATAAAATCCAGGATAACCCTAGGTAATTGAGCAACAAAATTCGAAATCTTCAATAATTTTCTACTTTCTTCCGAAAATCTTAGAGATTTTGCACTTTTTTCCACTTTGTGCAAACTTTTGCAAACTTGTGCAAACTTCTGCAGGAATGCGTCACCACGTTTTCCTGATAAATCTTTGGATTTACTTTCCAAACCACAACTGTTTTGCTGAAAACGCAAAAAGAAAAACTTTTTAACACCGCACAAATCAAAATAATAATACTCTGTATAGCACGCACTTTAAATACTTTTATTTTGGCCTCGTCGCCAATAACGTAGATCTGAATAGCGAGACGGAAATAAGCAGCAGCTTATGTCTAGACTGACCTGTTGCATATTGAAGACTGCGTCCTGGTCCAGTTCACCGGCCGACGTTCCTTCAGTTCCTTGTTCGAGAATATTCTATAGGCCCACTTGATCTATATTTATACTATACTATACTATATACAATGTAATGATTCATAACACCCTATCCCTGCTTCCTCTAGCTAACCCCCTTAAAAACTACCACTTAAGAGGAGGTTGGATAGACGGGTGCTGCTAACGGGTGATGCGGCAAAGCTTGAAACTATATTGCTCAGCCGTATGCAATGCACGAAATAGTGCCGTTTGTCGTTTTTAGAATGCAGCTAACAGCTGGGGCAAACGTGACGTCATCCAATATTCTCGCAAATGTCAAACATCGTAATTTGAGGCAGAACTTGGATTTTTGACCGAAAAAAACATCAGATCTCGTGCGTAATATTACCGTGGCATTGTTAACTAGAATGATTATCGTACTTGAAACTTATATACTTATATTGAAACCTTTAAGATTAATTTTAGCTAAAGATTATTTCATTTAAAAAACGAAATATAGTAAATAATAATATTCAAATTCCAGACTAACTTTTTACTAACCATGGTACCATGTTTACGTGCTGGTATGAGGCATTCTATATTAAATGCTCAGGTATATTTACTAAACAAACTAAACCACGAGCACGAATTAAGGCTGAAATTAAATTAATTATAAACATTTATACAGTGGAAAACATAAGCTATATTCTCAACGCTCAAACATTTTGCCGAGCGTGTCGGCGAGCACGGCGTAAAAGAGCAGGAACCTGGTACTCGAGTGCCTCAACGAACTGTACGTCCCAAAAAAGCAACGTCTGGTATCGTTGAATAATTTGGCGAGAATATTTGCAAGGATTCTTCGTAGAACCGATTTTTATTATTAATAAACTCTTCTATTTTAATTAATAAATAAATTAATTCTATTCAATTATTCTAAAATCGTAACATCTCCTAATGTAAATATTCCTAACAGATAAGACTTAAAACATACCAAACACAATGTTTTTTGGCACATTCTCTCACAATATAGTTTATGGTCTTTTTAGGTTATACCGAATAAGCTCTAAGCCTTTATTTATTTTTGGTACAAATATTATTCATAATCTTCACAACATGGGAAGAAGACACACGCAGTGCCACTATGATTTTATCTGGATTCTAAAGGCCAGCGTATACGGACGAAAAGTTGGTGCTTGCCGAAATGTTCGATCATGTATGCCCTTCTTCCCAACATGATGGTGGTTTTGTTGAGTTGGGCACTCGGTCCGAAATACTCAACCAATACGGATGGCTTGCCCAACTGTTCGTACCTGTATGAACTCCTTCTCAAAATGCCAGCCAACAATCTAAATAAAAAGTTCGACGTTGTCTATGCCTATACCTTCCTTTTTTAATTTGACGTCCCATAAGTCAAGCTGCTCGATCCCAACAAGCTCGTCCACACGACTAAGCGTAACAAATGTTCGACTGTTACACTGTGGTAATATGGTAATGGGAGGCCTACTGGTATGACCAGCACATTTAAACTCAAACTAAAACATTCTAGTGCCCCTAGTGTTTTAAACGTTGGGATTGCATGCCATTAATTTCAAGTTTTGAGAACAAAAATATAACATAAAGCATGTAACATGAAGTTCAAGACTAGCGTCCCTTACATTAGCGTGCTGCGCCTTCTCTTGTTTTTGTCATTTGTATTCGATGGTATTTTGTAAGTGAAACTTTGTGGATATATATCTATTCAAGGGTTTTAAATTAATGAATTAGTTAAGGTCTGCTGTATCAGATACTTTTCTGCCAAAATAAGGATTTTTAAATCCGTTCCATCTTAAAAATAAACTGATACACTTAAAATACTAAAAAATAACTTAGTGGAATTAGAGGAAAAATCGGTACATGTCAAAATTGACGACAAAGAAAAATGCAGTTTGAGAAATAAATTGTTTCAATCTTTTTTACTGTAAATCTATAGAACATACAACTGATGATTGAACTGACCGATTTTTTTACGAAGGCAGGAACATACAACTGTCTGATTTCCTTTATGTTACAGCAATCATTAATGTATTTTAAGTAGGCTTATCGTAATTTTGATTTCAGTAATTGTGCGTAATAATATTGTTGAAACTTTTAAAAAATATTAAATCTAATGAAAATGTCGTAAACAATGACATATATCGTCAGTCAATACGTCTAATATCATTAGTCAATGATGCTGAAACAGCAATCAATGGACACATATGTGAAGTAGTCACCAAGCAGAATGTATTTCTCCGCGCTGGCTAATTTTCATCACAAGTCAGCTGATCGTTAACAGTTCCTTCAAATTTACCTTGAATTTTCGCTTGACATGCTTTTTGGTATGCGAGAATTTGTCGTTGTTATTAATTAGATAATTTCGAAAGCCGAATATTAGAAATCTTAATAAAATCATCTACCGGACCTAGGAAGCCGATTTTCGATAAATTTGATAAATGACGTAAAAACGCAATCAAAAGTTATTTTTTCAATTTAACAAAAAATGGCTAGTTTATGTGAAAATGTAATTCCTATACGTCCGGTAGAGTTTATAAAAAGAGCTTTAATTTGACATATCAACTTTAGTTTTCCGACCAAAAATAAACGAGAAATCCCGCATACCAATTAACATTGGTTCTTATGGAGTATAAATCCAATATGGCCGCCAACTCCAACCTCCTATTAAGCATGCATGACGACTTCGAAGCCCAGAGATATGAAAATTCGCCGCTCTGGACGATCGTGTGATGCGTGTGTCCTGGACGGGTGCAAGTTCACAAGCACACTCGGTTGCTGTCAAACAAATATAATAATAGCAGAGTTTACTCCATAGTATAGTATTTTCACGTACATGAAAACATGGAAAAAGATCGGATGTGTCAGAATATGTTCAGATATGTTTGGAAATAAACAAATCATAAAATGCTATTTACTTCCCATAAAGTTAACATTGCAACGCACAGTGTTTACCAATAACTGTATATCGGAAATCAATGGGCACAGACAATGATTAAAGAAACTAAACTATTTGCGTTATTTAGACTCACGCTTACAGACACATATAGAATTTACTGCATATACATATAAAATAATGGCTTTTTATCACGGGGGGGGGGGGGGGGGAAGTCTCGAGCTTAGGTCTTACCATGACACCTACGGTAATAGCTTCTTTCCTATACGGGAAATTTGCTAACACACGATATAAATCTAACCAATAGGTTCATTTCTAAAATAATAGCTCTATTTAAGGGTGCAGGGGATGAACAGATAGAAAAAAGTGTAGACTAGATAATAATTTATAATAAAATCTTTTCAAACGATTTTAATTACTGTATTAGGCCTTTAGAGCCCGACCAATTATATTTTATTTTCATTGTGCTTATCTTGTCACTTATAATTTTGGGTCGTCAAAATAGATCAACTTTAAATTTATTATTCTACTACGTATTTGTATTTGTAATGTTAAGGGCGGTCTGTATTAAAAATCTGGTCTCTAAAATGCTTATAAAAACGCTATAGAGAAAAAAGAAAAAAATACATCACCTACATATATCGGGAAGCAAAAAAGTAAGGGCGATTGAAGGGTTATACTATCAGGGGGAACAATTGTTATTAATTATGAATACTGTACTACTACTGCTACTAGCATTACTAATTAATCATTGCTCACTTAAAAGAACACTTGGGTTACAAAAAAAACTTAGGAAAATTTGCCCTGAGTGAAAAGGGGGATTCATTATTCTTTTGCTTATTAAAGAACAATTGGAATATAAGAGCCACAAACTTTTTAGAGGTTGGTCGTAAACATTGTTATAATTAATGAATAAAATAGAGTAATTGAGAATTTAAAACATACCACCTCACTAAAAGGAAATTATTTAATCGCAATTCTTACAAAAACAATTAATTATCTAAAAAAATCTTTGTGTTTCAAATGAAAATTTCAATATTTTAAGAGTTGATCTTTCAAATTGGGGCATTTATTTTTACTTTACATAACAACTAATTCAGTGACCTAACGGATGATAATATTTAAAACTTAGTTTTTTCTCGAGTTGGAGTAATCCTCGAATGGCGATGAATGCAACGTCTGAAAGAGCAAAACCATGTACGCGGGGACAGCATCTAGGATATTCTATTTCAACTATATTGTTTAAGTGCAGTCATCAACGATCGTATCTTGCTTTTTACCAAGAAATAACAATAACAATAACAATAACAAATATTTTATTGATGTAAACAACTACAAATGTTGTGTATCAATGTTAACAATACATAAATTTTGAAAATCAAATGCATTTCTAATAATACATATAGTTATAAATTTATAATTGGTAAAAAAGAAGTGAAAGTCTAAAACATTTCACAGTATAACAATTAATAATATGACTGGATTATTGTTTTATTAGTAATTTAGTTTTATATGTAATATATTTAAAATTTAGATAAGTCCATAAACTCAGAAACTTGATAGAAAGTATTATTTATTAAAAATTGTTTCAACTCTTTTTTATATTTTTTAAAATTCATTTGATTATTGAAATAATTTGGTAATTTATTCATTAATATTATATCTGCACATGCTGGAAGTTTAGAAAATAGTTTCAATCTATGTTGTTGTGGCCGAAAGTTATGACAGTTCCTAGTGTTATAATTGTGGATATTTTTTCCTATAATTTGTTCACTTTTGTATTTGGAATGTAATATTGTAATCAAATAAAAGTAATCAAATTAGAGTTGCAATCTGATGGCAATCTATTTGATAGTTTTATATCCGCTCGAAAATTGAATTCGTTTAATATACAGGGGTGCTGAAAAGTCCCGGAACGGCTTAATATTTTTTGAACCGAATTGGTTAGAGGATTCAAACTTTGCACATTCACTCCTGTGTAAAAAAACTACTTTCTGAGGTGTTTACTGACTCTGGGTCCCTGGTGGGAGACGGTTCACAAGGAGTCAGTACAAAATCTTAAATGTAAGCATAGGTCGATATGCACATTATTTTAAAGGGCTCTTTAAGTAGAGTTCATTGCCGCAAACCGTACTTCAAAAGGTCTATTCGTTACAAAATGGTGGCTGGTCAAAAATGGAATAGAATTACAAAGTTTTTGCCTAAATATCGTCTAAAAATTTGTTGACAGCCTATGTCTGGAAAATCAAAACTCCGGGATTGAGTTTCAGGCCTAAAAGCCTATTTCTTGGATGCCGAAGATGTTAGCTCCAATGGGGGACGGCCCACGAGGAGTCTGTACAAAATCTTAAATGTAAGCATGGGTCCATATACACATCATTTTAAAGGTCTAATCATATAAAATTCAATGCCGCAAACCGCATTTCAAAAGGATATTGGTTAAAAAATGGTAGGTGATTTAATTTTCCAACAAAATAACGTAGGCTTAGGTTTGTTACGCAATTTAATTTATTAAAACTTGTATTCCACCCCCCCCCCCCCAAACAAACCTAAACCTATGAACCTTTTTTGAAAACTTGAATCAGCTGCCATTTTGTAAGAAATTAACCTTTTGAGATGCGGTTTGCGGCATTGAACTCTACTTGATTAGCACTTTAAAATGATGTGCATATCGACCTATGCTTACATTTAAGATTTTGTACCGACTCCTTGTGGGCCGTCCTCAGAAAGTAGTGTTTTTACATAGGAGTGAATGTGCAAAGTTTGATTTCTCAAACCAATTCGGTTTAAAAAATATTTAGCCGTTCCGGGACTTTTCAGCACCCCTGTATAGTTCTTATCGAGTAATTGTATTTTACATTTTTAAAGAACGAAATGATAAACATATTAAGTAAACTAGCATTTAATGATGCAAAGAGTTTTCAAAAATATCTTAAACGGAACGAGATGGCTGCGCTACTCCTCCGAATAATATACATCCGATTAATTTGTCTATGAGAAATCTTGATTTGAAATTTTTTTAAATAGTTATGTTTACATAACTGAGAGGATGTAAATAATTAAATTTCGATGAATAGTATTTTTGGTACCTAAAGACCTCAAAACGAAAAGTCATGGTGGTCTCGGGCTAAAGTCCTAAAAAGGCTCAATGCATTTTCGGTCAGGTGGCCGACGGGTGGCTGCCACCCGGTCGCAGCGACCTAATGTGAAAGAGCACTTATAGCTTCATTCTCGTGTGTGAAATAAGCTCATAGAACAATCAAGTGGGATGTAACATGTCATCGCGGCCTAATATAGATAGGAGTTAATATAATTTGATGTAAGAATCTTGGATTTAGATTTTAGTTTTTAAAACTCACACAGTTCAAATTTTTCTTTATCTGTTAAAACATTTAATCAGGAATAAGGGTTTTGAAATACGAGTACATAACACCTTTATCACAGGTTATTTTTACGAGGTTGTTTTTACGAGAAGACAAAGTTTGATTATACACTTCGTCATGACGAATAAATTCCGTGGTGAATGTTTTAACTGCCCAAAAAGTGCGTTTTAGGTGATTTTAGATCTACGTACAACGAGTAAGCACAAGAAAGTGAAAAGAAATGTAAAACTATTATTTTGCTGGTCATATTATATCTGGGGCTAATATTGGGTTTATAATACAAACACATTTGTACATTTTGGATTATAGTTTATGATGAAATACACAGGACTATCCGTTTGTTCTATATAAAATAGGATTAGATCGTAAGCGATAATTCGATGAAGGTTTTCAGTCCTCATGGTTAAAATTATTTGCTAGAAATGTATTGTGTACTGCAAATGTAACCTGAAAATAACTCAAAAAAGATAATGAGCTCTACAATTTTGTCAAAAATAAATAGAACATAAATTTAAAATTGTCATAATTTACAATAATAATGTTAAAATTGATCTATCCGCAGTATAAGGGTAGCTTTGTGTAAACAAGTTAAGAAATTGAATAATTACACTAATATGTGTTGGTTAAAGCAAACCTCAGGAGTTTTCGATAATAAAGCACGGGAAAACGGAACAAATGTGGGTTTTAACGTGTACAAGAAACAAGGTAACTAAACAATGGCTTATATAACTAAATTAAATCTGCTTTTAGTTAGTGACTGACGAAAACAAAAATATTGAAATGGGAATTAAAAATAGCGGAGAGAGGTCACTTGAAGGGGATTAAAAACAGGCGAAACTCTCAATCTTCTTCTCAAAATTTCTATTTACAAGCCCTCTAATCCCATGATAATATGATAAAATTTGATTAAAAGTGGAACTTATTTTTAAACATGAACTTACTTTTTGATTAGAGAAAAATACTGCTAACACGCACGATAGGGGACGTGCAATGAAAAATTTCTTCTTGACTATATGCAAAAAAAGAAGCATAAAACTTTAAACATGAGTAAATATCTATTTTCAGGAGGCTTGAATACTCAGTGAATTTCAAACGCTTTAAATCATATTTCAACCCATCTTATGAGTAGTATATGACCTTTCTGTTTCTCCTAAAAAAACAACACACGACATTAATATAGAATGAGTAACCAAGTTTGCTGCTACAAGTGTGAACAAATTGGATGATTTGAAGATAACATATAGTGTATCTCAACAACTAGAAGAAGCCTCACAGGCTTATCACGTTTTTGAAGGTGTGCGATGTGGGGGGGGGGGTTTAGGTGAGGTGAAGTATTCACTTAAACATAAAATCAATACAAAATATTAAATATCCCCATTCCAGTAGACCTGAACACTCAGCGAATTTCAAATGCTTAATTAAATCATTTAGATGGAGCCTCAAATCAAGTAAATCATTTTGAACCCCGAAATGAGCATAACAATTAATATAACAGTTCCCTCTATAAGAATAACATGGGAAAGAGTATGCAGGTTTCCTGAAACAGGTATGTAAAAGGTGGGTGATTTTAATTCAATATCAATTAGAGCTAAACTAGGTGAAGCCAAGTTTTATTTAGTTGTGTCAAGATATTAGCGGGATCAATATTTAAAATTTAGAGCGCCTTCAAATTTCCACGCACACATGGTAAAATGTTGCAGATTAACGAATGCAGGCGCTAACAGCTGATTTAGTGGTAGGAATAATCAAATAAGATTAACATTAACTACTATTAAGTTAGCTGTGAGAACGTTAAGAATTAAGCATGTGAGAACGTTGCAACAATCAGCTGATCTCTGGTGCATGCATGGTTGCAGCTACCGGATGCAGGCGCTATTTGTAGAACGAAACAAAATGGATATTTTTACTAATTACTAAGTTAATTAAATTAATGTTTATAGTCAGGATATTTTTTATTGAAGGTGAGGGAAAAATGTTGCGTGTATTTAGAGAGTAAAGCACATTTTCTTCCTCGTAAAAATGTACGCCCGAGCTTTTTTCACTCATGAGGCAATTTTTTACTTTATTCACTCATCACACAAATAGCTCTGGATGTGTTCTTTAAAGCGCAGACAGAAAGACATTCCGGTTTGTCCTATGTAAAATTTATCGCAATTAGAAAAAATTATCTGATAAATGCCAGATTTACTGTTATCATTTCTACTGTTGTTTTTGTTGTTGTTGTTATTGCTTTGATTAAGTTTGTTCGTTTGTTTTTGATCAAATGGAAATAATTTTTCCTTGTTTCGTAGCTTAAGCAGTATTTCTTTTTATCAATCGTTTTCAAATATTGCTTTATTAAGGACAGTGTTTAGGGTTGCATTGATGTATTTATTTTCTTTTTGTTCGCGTTCTTGTATTCTTATTTGGGTCTCTGTCTTTTCTTTTTGATTCTTTTAATCAAGTTTTCTATTATTTTTTCTTTATAAATATTTTTTCATCATATTGACGCAGAAACATCTGTTTTCAGTACCTTTTTGTTGGCTTGAAAGTTGCCCATTGCCGTCTTAGGCCAGTAAAAACTTTTATCCGCCCTAGGCCGGATAAATCAGCTGATTTGCAGCAAGCCGACTTTTACTGCTTGTTTATTGGTTACTTTTTAGAGGAATGTAGTGGCAGTACTGGCAGCAGTAGCAATAGTTCTGTTTGTTATAGGTTATGTTCGAAGGAATGAGAAACGTATTGGTTTATGCAAGGACTAAAAACGTATTGGTTTACGTTATGATTAAAAGAATGTTTAAATTGCAAGGCCGGGAATTTTTAAAAAAAGTAAAACAGTACTTCCCGGCCTAGTAACGTAATATACTATTTTCGCCAAACTAAAAAAGTAAAGGTTACTACCGCCAAGGCCCCAATATAACGAGGTCAACCAAAAGCATACAAACCTGATATTCCAATTAGACCAGTTGTAAATTTCAAAACAGAACCAACATACAATTAATTTATTTAAGTATTTCAAGAATAAAATACAAGAACGTTTAACTTGGAATCAGAATTACAGTGTAGAGAGTACACAATTGACCCAGTTTACACAATAAAACATATTAATATCCCAGAAATTTTTTTTATTTGATGTGAAAGACGTGTTCTCCAATATTACTCCTACACTGTTAAAAATGTAAGCAGGAATGGGAGTTAAAATTAACTCCAAATGGGAGGCAAAATAGATCCAATCCAACCTGGAGTCAAATTAACCCAGATAGCACAACAATGAAAAAATCACGTGAAAATAACGTTTTCTTTGAACATTTTTAACGTGATTTTCACGTGAAAAAAAGTAAATATCACGTTTTTTTCGCGTGAAAATATAGTGAAAATGTCACAACTTTGGCCGTGTTTTTCACGTGAAAAAAATACGTGAAAATTACGTTTTCATTTCACGTTATTTGTATATATTTTACATTTTTCACGCAAAAATCACGTTTCTATTTCACTTTATTTTATCATTTTTAACATTTTCACGTAAAAATTACATTTTAATTTTGTTTTATTTTCACATAGTGTACATTTTTTGTAAAAATTACGTTTTAATTACGTTATATTTTTCACATATTTGAAATTTTTCGGTTAAAATTACGTTTTATACACCTTAAACCTTCACCATCTTTAACACTTTTTACGTAAAAAAAAAAACACTTTTGTTAATTTTATGTTCAAATAACTACTTCGAAAAAGTTGTCAGCATGAATAGCATATTTTTATTCAAACTCATTAAAAAAACTTTAAAAGTCAACATATTTGAATTCTGTGATATTCAACAAAAAAATGTTGTAAAATTTAAAAATTTTACAAATAACCAAGGAATAATACTGAAAACGTATTACACCAAACACTGTTATTTTAAAGAGAACATTGAGATTGTATATAAATATTATCAATTATTATCGTTATTATTATTATGTATTATTTCAATAAGTAGAACAAAATACCCTTTAATCATGGTTTAATTTCATGCTAAGCATGAATAAAACCACGGAAAAAGGGTATTTTGTTCTACTTTTTGTAATAGCCATAATATCCCTTATCAGTGAATCTGTCTGCAATATATATATAATTTCAAAGTGAGCAGTCATTTTAACTTATTCTTGACAAATTAAGGCCTTGTGAAATAAATAGATAGATGATTGAATAAATTTATGTATTGAAATGAAAAATCTTAAAAAATTAACATATACTCAATACAGTATAAATTAAACCTTAATAGACACAACATTAGTTTGTACACTTCCTCATGTTCCATTTTCAACCCCATCTTCCACAAAATCTTGCTTCCTGTAAATCAAAACAGATCCAATTAATATTATAAAACAAACTAATATCACTATCAAAATTTACTGGAAGACTACACTGTAAAAAGATTTTTACTTTGGCCTATCAAGAAAAGCCATGCAAACTTAGTATAACAGACAGGAGTTTACTGGGTCTGTGAATTGATAGTTACTGTTTTATGGGGAATAAAGGCAGGAAATAGAGAAATAATAGTATATTTCACTATTAGTCTTGAAAGTAGCCCGTTTCGGGGCAAGATAGTGTTTTACATCCTCGGCTTGACACCTCGCATGTAAAACACTATCTTGCCCCGAAATGGGACTTTAGTGATGAGTTGTGAACAATACATTTCATTATGATGCAAATAAGTAACCAAACTTATAAAAAATCATCCAACATTTCATAATGTAGCCATTTCTCTATAAGCAAACAAAATAGGGCTGAACTGTCTATTTTAGTTTAGAGTCAGCTGGTTGAACTGTCAAAACTAGAACTTTGTTTGTTTGGGTACGGCAAAATTTTGTTTGGGTACGGAAATGCAAAGTTTGGGTAACAAAAAATCCGCTGATCATTATTTGTTTTGATGTAAGGAAATCGAGGGTTTTCGTAGATTTCAGCTGTACGGTAACGGGCAATTTTTTTATACAGAGTGATAAAAAATGCTTTCTGAGGTCATAAATACGTTAAATCAGTTTAAACTGTTTTATTGCAGTCAGTCAAATATACGGTAATGCTGTAAGGAACTTAAAGTTTCAGCTAGCCTAAATTTATTTTGAATTGCTGTTTTAGTAAGTAGACTTCTTGGCAGGTTACCTGTGTTGGTTAACACTGGGTTTGCAAATTATCGTGGCCTATTTATATCCAATTCACATTTATAGCTTTTCACTCCAGGAAGAAAGCTTGTAGTTACAATATATGATTGCTTCCCTACATTAAATGCAAATTAGTTAAAAATTAGCAAAAATGTCTAAACACCAAGAATATTGCTATCTAACATTATTTGTCAACCTCGGAACATCATATCGTCCAAGAAAAAACAAAGCTTTGTATCATTATACCATAGTTTTTTTTAATTCCTTTCACACCACATGAGAATTTCTGCAGATTGATGAAACACCCAAATGAAAATAATCTTTAGTGTAACATCGAATAAAAAATTACGAGCCAATAAGGAATCTGAAGAATGTTATGGAGTTTTCCGTACGCTGATCATAAAACATCATAAGAAATATAAGACAAAAAGGAATCATAAGACACCCAGAAAGCAAAACTAAAAACCTACCTGAATTTTTTCTCCTTAAGTTGTGTTTTGAAGCCAATCCATAGACTGAATCGATTCTCATAATTTCTCCAAAAAGCCTAGAAACTTGTAATCTTTTCTTGGTGTTAAAAATGTAACAGCAAGCTCCTTCCTAAAAGAAACACACAAAAAAACATAAAATTACAAAATAAACAAACATTATTAAATTGCAGGTAAACAAATGTAAATTGCTTGAAGGCTACTTCAATATTTAAAAAGTTAAGTTGGCTAAGGTACTCATTACCAACGTTTCCAAATAGGCGGGTGCAGTTTTGTAAGCGGTCTAAATTTTATTGGAAATAGGCTATCAATCTGAAACTTTTATATGTCTGTAACCGAAACTAAGATTATTCGATTTCATCAAGAACAAATCAAAACACTTCATCAATATCTAACCTAAATAAACAAAATAATGTAATCAAAAGCATTAGGGTGGAGTCTGATAAGGTCTCACCTGATGGGCCTACTCAATCAGAGTATATTTCAGTCAGGCCTTTGCTAAGTGCTAGTGACATGCAAAAATAAACAGTAGAAGTAAAATAGGTAATTTGCTTTGGCAGAACGAAATATAATCAGAGATTATACAGTTGGTGCGTTTCATCTTGAGCTTTGGCCTATTCCGTTGCCGAAGCTGTCAAACATTATTTATTTATTCTTAATGATCTGGGGCAATAAATAATGAAAAAATTAATCTCAACAAATATTAAATGTGATTAAATACAAATTACAGTAAATAGGTATATAGACAGCTATTAAAAAATGTTAACATGTCAGGTTAACTTTAGGTATCAGCTATAGTGTTCTAAAGATATTCACTCCACTCCAACCGCTTCAGGTGTAGGCCTAAACGGTTCCCATAGCTCAAGATAAAAAACCAAACTATATCCAACAAGAATTTCAAAATTTAGTAATAAGGCTGAGGCTGAGGAGTTAGGGGGTACGAGTTTCATAGCCTATCTGATCTTCTGCCGTTTGTTCCTATAGCAGATGACTCAACATCTGATTTTCTAAGAAACAATATCGAACGATCTACCAATAGTCGAAGTTCGATGTACTGTCTGTTGGACAGAACTTAACATCCGATTCCATTGTCTTTGATATCGATTGATTTGTTACTTTACGAAAATATGTTTATCGATAGTATTTTAGTAAAAGATGGCAAATGATGAGAAATAAGGTAGTAAGTTGTTTTTAGTTAGTTAATTATAGTAACGTTTTAATATAGTTTTTATATTAGGCCTATGTTTAATATAATTTTAGTTTTGTTATATTTACGTTTGGTATGGTTTGTTGTTTGTGAGAGAATCGAATGATATAGGCCTAGATATAATTGACAATGGTTTCCGTATTTGTTTGTTATCGAAGTTTCTTCACTAGCCCACTGACGGTTGTTTGTTAAAACAGTACATCAGTTAGTTGAGTTAAACACGATAGGTTGATAGTTAAATATCGGATAACCGAAATCTGAACTGAGTACCCAAAACAAAACTTATCTTTGCCCATGTTAAATCCTATTGAGAAGTTCAGTTATCAAACCTATAGGCATTAAAGGTAAACAATCGACAATAAACAAAACCCTAGAAGATCAGATATGAAACTCGTACTGAATTATCACATAGGAGTGTTTTGGAAAAGGCTAGGAGAGTTGTTATGATATGCATAATTACCAAATTTGTATCAACTAATCAGAACAACTATAATGGAATGCTGAAAGTTGAGGTTAGGTTATCTTGATTTCACAATACATGACTAAATAAATATCCAAAGTATAAACTTACCAAGAATGATGAAAGCCCATAGTAAGTTTAACTCATTGTTTTGTAGTTACTTGAAGACCGCAATTAAGTCTAAACTTCCAATTTAAAACCTTAAAAGCCGTTATGACTTTAACTGAAACTGAGGCCAACGGCGTCTCACTCCACACTCAGACTCCAGTTCAGTCCACCGCACCGCACCGGTTTGCCGCGGCGTCGTCTGAAGGGAGGTTTTGTCTGACACAGTTCACGATTTATGGCCCATATTATTTTGGCTGGGCGATTTTATTAATTTGAAATAAATAGCTTATATTGTGCCAGGCATTTTTTTAAATAGTAAACTATTTTAAAACATATTAAGTATAACGAATAACAATTTAATAAATAGTATAATAATTTTATATAAATAATTCATAACATAATGATTCAAAAATCCGTTAAATTTTTAAAAATTATTTTTTATATTTTTGAATTTTAGTTTGGACTAAATAATCGATTACTAGGATGATAGTTTTTATAAGCGCACAAGACTTGTTAATCAAAACGTATAAAGATCGAAATGAATAAACGACAAAATAAAAAAATATTAAAAATAAAACGTTATATTTGTTATTTAATTTGATTTTATATATACTTTTGATTCATATTTTACACGTGAAAATAACGTTTTTAATTTCACTACATTTTTCACTTCACATTTTTTCATCATTTTCACGTGAAAAATATGTTTTGCTTTTTACTTTTACGTTTTTTTACTTTTTTCACGTGAAAATAACGTTATTTTTACAATGTGTGCTGACTGGGAACTCCACAGATTTGGAGTAAAAATATACACTTTAGTTGGAGTTAAATAATTTACTACCTTGGGAGTAATATTGACTCTGATTGGAGTGAAAATAATTACTCCACTGGAGTAAAATTAACTCCCGCTGGAATGAGATTCTCTCAAGCGGTCACCCATCCAAGTTCTAACCTAGCACGAGCGCGGTGTTTCTTGACTCCAGTGATCGGACGAAGACTTCTGAATCCACTGCGATATGGCTGTTGATGAGTGTAATGTTGTGTGGCGGGTGTAAGTGTTTGATACTATCTGGAGAAACAGTAAGTGGTGTTACTCGTGATGATATTTGTAATTTTATACACACTGGTTATTTCTTGTGCTATTAGTTATTTAATATTTTCCATTGGCAGGAAAGCTACTCAAGGTTACAATAAATTTGCATAATTTTTCATTAAATAGGAAATGCTATTTATCACTGAGAAAGGAATATAAGACCTTTATTTTTAAGTCACATCGTAAGATTGTAATAAGTTGTTGCACTTTTAGCGAATTTCCCCTATAGGGAAGAAGCTATTACCGTAGGTCTCATGGTAAGACCTAAGCCCAAGACTATGATAACTTTTCGTTTTGGGGCCACCAGAAGCAAAAAATACCATTCGTTCGAATTGTTATATATATATATATATATATATATATATATATATATATATATATATAGAGCGGCCGTAAATATAGTCTGATCTTAATGAAATTTGAAATTTGGTACAGACATGTAAAGTGGTAATCCCTCGGACGAGTTCGTAAACCAGCCCGATCGGACCACTGGGAGGGGGGGGGGGTAAAGGGGGATAAACTCCCCCAAAAATGGGTTTTATGAGTTTTTTACATAGAAAAATAAAATTTATCGAATTTTTATTGGCCCCATTGAATTCAGCTAAAAAAAACAAACAATTTAGTATCTTGAATCACCCCTCTATGTCCATTGGTTACCGAGATATTGAAAGTGGTAAACACAGTACGTTGTCCCAATGGGACTACCTTATGAGAAATAAGTAAATTTCCATATCTCGGTTATTTCTCAACAAATCTTAATAAAACTTGGTAAATAGCTTCTTCTAGTTCAGATATACTAAATATTAAATGAAAACCACTCAGTTTTAATATACCTGTAGCAGCAAACCTGCATACTCATTCCCCATGTTATTCTTATGGAGCTTACCAAAACATGTCAAATCTCGCTATGTTGGATTGAAATATGTTGTTTTGCATTTGAAATTCGCTGAGTATGCAGGTGTGCTGCAACGGGGGTATTTATTATAAATGTCCTGTAAAGCTTTAAGCTGATAAAATTAGGGTTAAGACTATAGTAAATGTATCCTGTCTTCTAAATTTATTTATAACGAAAATAAAACTTACAAGATACAAAAATAATTACTGACAAATAAGTGCTAAATTGAGGTTATGTTCATCTGTACATTGTCGTGGGGGGACAGGTTAGTTAGACGAAACGCGCATGCGTGAACACCGACTTGAGTCAAATTTACTCCAAGCGGAGTTAAATAACGCGCAAAAATATATGTTCCACTCCGGTATGGAGTCAGAATCAATTGACTCCGAGCAAAATTTACTCCAGAATGAAAAAAATCGGCAGTTTAACTCCGAATGGAGTCAAATATTTAACTCCAGAAACATTTCCATCTTCAACAGTGTAGATAATCTGTTCAAGTGCTTAAAAAATATTTAAAAATAAATAATATTTTAAGCAAACAACAGATAAAAGGTATAAAAAGTTAACTAAAAATTAATCTACTCAGAACTATTTTGAATTTGACTCAAAATATTATAAACAAGAAAATGGAGGATGGGCTCTTCATTATCTCGTTTTATTTAATTTGAAAACAGGTTAGCTCTTAACTCATAGGAACTCTTCCTAGAATAAAAACTGAAAAATATTGCAGTGCTTATGTTCAATGATAACTATGATAACTATAAACTTCTACTATTCAAAATAATCGACTCGGAAAAACTCGAATCTCGTGAGTATTTTTTAAAACTCGACTCAACTCGACTTCAAATATCACTACTCGCACACCCCTAGTATCTAGAGTAATAGGACATTACTGTTAAATCCCTTAATATTTATTCAATAACGAAATGTGAATAAAAAATGTTTACATTGATATTTTAACATGTTAACATGTTTTCAACATTGAAAATATGTTCCGTTTTCGTTTTCTATATTTGCAGTCTCCATTTCCAAAGCATATACCATAAATAAATATAGCACGCATATATCCAAAGTACTCATTCGTAAAGTGTCAGAGTTATAAACTTGTTTTCCTACCTAACGGTAAGTTTAGCTTATTGTGTTCGCACGACTGTCGGAACAGTATTTTAATAACACAGAGAAAGTTAGACACTGCGCATAAAAACTTGGCAACCGCTAAACTCAAAACTTTTGGTTGTGTTCAGTGCGTCATTCCTTGGATTTGAACTACACATATTAAAATAATGAGAATATCTGTCACCTGATGAAAACATTACAAACGCAAAATTATGCTCAAATATAAATACATATAATATCTAAATCACGTCCTAAAATATAAATAAAAACATTAGCTGAAAACGAATTGGTCAAAAAGAAATACCAATTACTGTACCTGTGGTAGTATAAATACTTTGTCCATCGTAAATATGTTTGACAACTTCAATTAAGTTTTGATAAAAATAAAAGATTAAAATAAATAAACGATCTGCCTTTAACAGCCAAACGTTGACATTTGAAATGAAACTGACAGATTTTAATATAGGCTATTATGCAAAAATGAGACCAAAGTTTTAAAGCAGTTTATTAATGCAGTTTAAAACAGTCAGAGGCTCGACATTACAAAAACAGCTGATTCCTTGCATGATATTTATTGTAAACCGCCTGTTATTTTAAAGTAATTTTTAGCAGTTTTATTTCGTCTGGTTAAGCAAGCCATTTAAACTCCCAAGACAAATAAAGCCAAATGTTTCTCTTGATGACATATTCTCAAAAATGTTTAATGCCAGCGTTCAAACAGTTAATGTATATTGATATTAATATCGTGCCAGATATAGTTACAAGGAAAACACTCTTGATACCCTTTTGAATTTAATATAGTCGGGGACCATTCAGAAACGAAAAAGAATTTGTAGAGAATTTTATATACTGGGCTTATCAGGGCCCTTGTGCAGGAACAGAATCTGACAATGACGGCCCTGAGTCACGGAAAAGGTGGCAATAGTTACAATAACTGATCGTGGTTCTAGAGGCTTTGACAATAATGTGTTCAAAATCCTCAGTCGAGTTTTAAATCGTTAATTACTTAATGATTAAAGCCGACATCCCATGGCCTCTTCATTCAACAATACAATAGTATATTATGTTGTTGGGCTGGAAAATGCTGTTTAACGGGCGAGCATGATAGTTCCCACGCGAGTCGCAAAGCGAGTGCGGGATCTTCATGCGAGGACGGTAAAACTTAGCGGCCGTGTGATGTACGATACTTCTCATCGTATTACTAAAAAAGCCATATTTTTAACTATAACGTATTCCTTTTAGAACCACTACGTTTCTTATTTCTACAAACATGGCCAATAATAAACAAAGAATCCTTAGTTATTGCTGCTAGTGCTGTCCCTACATTCTTCTAAAAGTTAAACTATAAACATGCATTAAAAGTCAGTTTGCTGAAAATAAGCTGATTTTTTACTTCCGTTTTCTTTAATAGTAGTCCGGAATACTTTCCAGCCTAGGCCGGAAAGTTTTATGGACTGGTATCGGCAAAGGGAAACTTTCGAACCAACAAAAAGGAACAGAAAACATATATGTTTCTGTGTCTGTATGATGAAAAATACTAAAACCCCCCTGAAGAATAACAAGTGACTAATTTACTGCAGATGGGACTTTCAGGGTGTAGGCCTAAAAATAAATTTGCCTGAAATGACATACGTGTATTATTTAGCTTAGTTTTATGATACAATGAAACGTAATATTTTTTCAAACAAAAAATTAAATCATTCCGGATTAAAACATACTGTAAGAATCAATAAATCAGCATAAAATATAAAAAAAACCTAACCAGACAATTTGACCTACTTTATTCCAAAATCAAAATTAATCTTGTCAATTAAGAACGAACACCAGACTAATTATAGATTGGTAAAATATTTGATTTAACTGTTAATTTAAATTTGACAGTGACTGTTTATGTTCATTGCAGATTGTTTCGATTAATTATTGTTTCCAAACAATTAACAGCTTGGCAATATGCAATCATAAACTAAATATCTCGATGTTCCGTCAATCGCAGATGCTGGAGTTAATTATCTAGTTTAGAACTGTTGCATCATTCATTATGCAGACAATATCAGACTTTATAATAACTCATAGACTAGGTTAATGACAATCTGTTCGTTTCATCTAATTTGTTTGTAAAAATTAACTGGTGAAAAACTGGGATTATATTTAGTTAACGGTTCTATGTAAGTTTTATTTGATTTAAATCGCTTAAGGATGACGGAAATTCAATAATTTTGATTGAGGTAGGATATAAAAATCATTTTCTACACAATGATATTTACCGAAGACAAGTTGGTTGAAAGACAAATCATATTAATTTGAATGAAAAAAAATTATCCCCAATATTCTATCCTATAGCTATTAATAATTATTAAAATTCGTCACATATGTAAAACTTTCCTGTATAAAATAAATAGTATTGACAATTATTTATATTTGTTATAAATAGCAATTTACTATTGGCTTTCTTATCCTGATTTAGGTCACCACCGGAAAGTTTTACATTACTTAATCGGGTCATTACTTTGAAAATATTGGACTGAATATTATTCAAATTCAATTCAAAGCATATAAAATGTCAATGTCAAGAAATGCTGCAGAATTGGGTAATATACAGACTCACGAGTTTTAACCTTTCAGCTCTGAAGGGATAAACTACAAACATCCTTAATACTATTATAAGATAGTTTTAATAACAGATAATCATGACTTAATTTTTCTTTATAATACTGTAATGAGTTTTGACTTTTTATACTGTTTAAAGTTGGCAGCTATTATCTTAAGAAAACTAAAAGACATTTATTAGCACCGAATCACAAAATAACTGTAGTCTTTTAAGTAATAAATTTATACTTAGTAGATTTAAATAAAGTAGCTGAAGGAGACAAATATAGGTGAATGACCTTTCCAATGACGTTTAAGAGAATGCATAAGAAAGGTTTATTCGTATGAACATTTCACACATTAGCATTATTATTATTATTATTATTATTATTATTATTATTATTATTATTATTATTATTATTCCCCCGTGTTGGGCCGGGACAGAATGTCCAACAGTATCCCCTGCTTGTCGTAAGAGCCGACTAAAAGGGGAGGGGGGCGCACTGGTCCTTTTTCGCGTCTCCTTTTCACAACTCCATTCTCCGAATCATTTCAATAGCCCGGTTGTTTTTCTAAATCATTCCGTCCTACTTGCCGGGGTGACTCTGTGTTCTTCAGCCTCCACTGCGCTGGGGGTCTAGAACGAGCAGAGGGTACAGCTTAAAAACTGGGTTCTGCACCTCCCAGGCTGCCGGATAGTACAGGGGCCCGGGTCAGCCCAGCCAGCTGACCTGGCTGCCCTATCAGCCGGCGAAAATCCCCTTGGCCGTGGTGGTGCCGGTTGGCGACCGGATAGGGCCCTGCTGCGGTCACGGGGGGGCTCTGCCGAGGCCACTGCTCGTCTGGGACCGCCGGTGTTTTGGAGGCGGTCGAACACGGATATAGTTGCTCTGGCGACGGGTCGGTTTTGACATTCACATTGGGGCACTGTTTTGGGGGGTAACAAACGCCCAGTCTTGGGGGCTAATCCAGACATTATGAGCGGTTCACAAGAAAAAACTATTCAAAAGGTGCAAGAACCTTCCCGGGGTACCCTAACCCCAAAAACGAACCAGAGGGATCAATTTCCTCGCCTACCCTCTCAAAGTGGGGACGTCGAGGTAGAAGACCCCTTTGGCCGGAAGCCTCGTGTCGCGAGGTCGCCACAAGGCCGAGCGACACCAACTGCCTCGGTGACAAGAACACCGGTGCTCACCGAGCAAGCATCTTCCGGCGGCGTTGAGTCGATGCACACCGACCCGTCCCCCTTCCAGGCGGTGATTGCACTTGCCAGGCAGCAGGAGGAGGAGCACCTTCAAAAGTGCTTCGCCACCCTCGCTGTCATGAAGGCCGCGACAGGCAGGCAGAAGAACATCAGCAGGGATGTGCAGGAAGGCATAGTCCAGTTGGAGACTAGCCTTAACCACATACTTCAGCTGAGGAAATCTTGGCAGTCGTGCGAGTCGGTGACTGCTTCGACGCAGACGACCCCATCACTGCGCGTTAAGGCTCAGCCGGCCGGTGGGAAACGGGCTGCTTCCAGCCCCGCCCAACCGGAGGCTGAGAAGAAACCCAGAGGTGACGGTCCAGGGGAGACATCGGACCCCGAGAAATGGACCGACGTCGTTAAGAGGAAGGGGAAGAAGAAGAAAGTCCCACCCCAGCAGCCTGGAAGCCAGCCCGGCCCTCAGGACAACAAGAAGGTGCCGAAGAAGAGGTCACGTAGGACGCGGCCAGACGCCCTTCTCATCAAGCCGTCGGAGGGGAAATCCTACGCCGACGTGCTGGGCGAGATTCGCAGCAAAGCGAAGCCCGATGAGAAGGGCGCCGTTATCAAGGCCATGAGGAAGACCCGAGCCGGCGATCTTCTGGTCGAACTCGGGGACGCCTCCGAAAGCAAGTCCGCCTTCAGCGAAGACCTGAAGAACATCTTGGGGGCGAACGCGACTGTCAGCGTTCTCGAGCCCAAGTCGACGCTGGAGGTGAGGGACCTCGACGAGCTGACGACCGAGGCGGAGGTGACTGCAGCTGTCAAATCCGCTATCGGCGAAAACGTCGAGGTGAAGACTTTCGTCTCGAAGGCGAATGCTCGAGGCCAGAAGGTGGCGATCCTTACGCTGGGAGCCAGAGCAGCTGCGAAGCTCCTGGAGAAGGGCCACCTGAAGATCTGGTACGTGAGCTGTCGGGTACGCGAGAAGCTCGTGGCCTCCAGATGTTTTAAATGTCTGGGGTTCGGTCACGTCGCTAATCGCTGCTCTGGACCCGATAGAAGCAAGCTCTGCTTCAAGTGCGGCGGCCAGGACCACAGGGCCAGCGCGTGCAACGCAGCGTTGTCCTGTGTCCTGTGTACAGAAGCCGGCTTGAAGGGCGACCAGGTCAAGCATTCCGCTGGGTCTGGTCGTTGCGGGCAGTACAGGCGGGCCATCCAGGAGATTCGCCAGAACCAACAGAAATGATCAGTGTTCTGCAACTTAATATGCAGAGGAGCAGGACAGCAAATGACTTGCTGTTCCAATTCGCCACGGAGCAGGGTGCTGACCTACTGCTTCTCAGTGAGCAGTACCAGAACCGACGCTCTGCGCAGTGGTTCTCGGACCCCTCCGGCACTGCGGCGATTTGGATCTTGGACCTCGGGAAGGTGCCTGTTCTCGATTCCGGATCGGGCAACGGCTTCGTTTGGGTGAGGAGCAGGGGTTTCACCGTCTTCTCCTGTTACCTCACGCCTAACCAACCGATCGCAGACTACCGCCACATGGTCGATTCCATCGAGGATAAGATCATGAACACCTCTGGCGGGGTCATAGTCGGTGGCGATTTTAACGCCAAAGCCGTGGAATGGGGTTCCCCGCGGACCGACACTCGAGGACGTTACGTCCTCGAGTCGGCTGCCAGGTCGGGCCTCTGTATCCTCAACACGGGCGGCATTTCCACCTTTCGCCGTCCGGGGTGCAGAGAGACGATCCCTGACATATCTCTTGCCTCTGAAGGGATTGCCCAGCGGATCTCCGACTGGCGTGTCAGCGAGGACTACTCCTCCAGCGACCATCAGGCGATCCTTTTCAAGGTCCTTCCCGAGGGCGCGCGCTTGCGCGCTGAACCTGCTCCTCTGGCTCGACGCTGGAACACCAGTCGTCTGAGCAAAGACACTTTTAAAGAAGTAATTAAGGACCAGAGCATTGTGAATTTCACAAGTGCCGAAGATCTGGCAGCATCGACGATGCGACTCATCGCGACCGCATGTGAGCAGTCGATGCCCGGAGTTTCCCGCCGCCACAGGAAGAAGCCGGTTTACTGGTGGACGCCTGAAATCGCGGAACTCCGGAGGAGATGCCTTGGTCTCCGACGAGCTGCGCAGCGAGCCAGGAACCGCCCTGATGCAAATGCCAGATCGGCTGAGCACAGAGCGGCCCGCCGAGAGCTCCGCGGTGCCATCAACCGGAGTAAAGTCAGGTGCTGGAAACAGCTGTGTCAGGATATCGACAACGACCCCTGGGGGACGGGCTACAAACTTGTAACCCAGAAGCTAGGGGCTCGCTCACCACCTGCGGTCATGGAACCACAAGCCATGGCCGCCGTCGTCGACACACTGTTTCCCAGCCACCCAGTTCGGCCAGTCAGGGAATTCTGAGAGGTAGGCGCCTTCCCAGCTTTCCGGGAAGAGGAACTCACCGCCGCCGTCCGATCCCTACGACCCAGAAGAGCGCCCGGTCCCGATGGCATTCCGGCGGAGGTGCTCAAGCTCGCTGCGGAGGTGAATCCAAGGCTTCTGCTCGACATGTTCAACGCGTGTCTGGCGGAAGGCGTTTTCTTTTCGTCGTGGAAGGTTGCCCGCCTTGTCCTTATCCCGAAGGCGAAGAGCACACCGGGGACCCCTTCTTCTTTCCGACCCCTGTGTATGCTCGATACGGCCGGGGAAGTGCTTGAGAAGCTCCTGCGCGTCAGGCTGACCGAGGCCATCGTCTCTGCGGGGGACTTGTCCCCGCAGCAGTACGGCTTCAGATCCGGTCGCTCTACCATCGACGCTATTCAGGAGGTAGTTGAGGCAGTGCGGAGGGCGGAGGACCACAACCACTGGTCGCGCCGCGTGGTCCTTCTTGTCAAGCTCGACGTGAAGAACGCTTTTAACTCCGCCAGGTGGAGCGATATGCTGTGGGCGCTTGAGCATACGTTCCAAGTTCCCTCCTACCTCCTGCGTATGATAGAAGCGTATCTGTCAGACCGCGTTCTGTTGTACGACACGACCGAAGGTCAGCGGCGCATTCCCATCACTTCCGGGGCTGCGCAGGGGTCCATACTCGGACCAGATCTCTGGAACGTGTCCTACGATAGCTTGCTGAGGCTAGACATGCCCGATGAGACCCGCCTCGTTGGCTATGCTGACGACGTCGCTGCCTTGATCGCTGCGAGGAACGTCGAGCAGGCAAAACTGAGGCTCAGCGTAGTAATGGCCAAGGTCAACGGGTGGATGCGAGATCACGGCTTGTCCCTGGCTACCAGTAAGACGGAGATCGTCGTCCTCACCAAAAAGAGGATAAACACCGTGTTCCCGGTGCAGATAGGTGACGTCACACTCGAGACTAAGCCTGCTGCAAAGTACCTGGGAGTCATGGTCGACAGCAGACTGTCTTTCAGCGAGCAGATCCAGCGCGCCGCCGACAAAGCCGCTAAGGGTGTCGCTGCCCTTGGTAGGCTTACGCCCAATGTCGGCGGTCCTCGTTCCTGCAAGCGCCGTCTGCTCATGACTGCCGTCCAGTCAGTCTTGCTGTACGGGGCGGAGGCATGGGCTCACGCACTCGAGAAGCGAGTCTTCCGAGACCGGCTTGCCCGAGTCCAGCGTCGAGGAGCTCTGCGGGTCGCTTCGGCCTACCGCACAGTCTCCGAGCCTGCTGTGATGGTGATCGCCGGAGTCATCCCCGTCCTCTTCCTCGCGAGGGAGAGGCAGGCGATTTACCGGAGGAGGCCTGAAGTGGGCCGGGAAACAGCTGCCAGGGAAGAGCGCGATCGCAGCTTCGACTCCTGGCAGCGCGACTGGGAAGCCGAGCCGAGGGGACGTTGGACCTTCCAGCTCATACCATCCGTCCGACCATGGGTGGAGCGGCAGCACGGCGAGGTCGATTACTACGTGACCCAGTTTCTTTCTGGACACGGGTACTTCCGAGCCTATCTGCACCGGATGGGCAAAGTCGCCAGCCCGGACTGTCTGTATTGCCCCGGCATCCCAGACACGTCCGAGCACACCTTTTTTCAGTGCGACCGTTGGCACGTCCGCCGAGCCTCGCTTTCATCTGAGATCGGCGTGGTCGTCAGCCCAAACAACATCGTCGGAGCTATGCTCCAGGGAGAGGGCAACTGGAACTGTGTCCAGCACTACGTCCAGGCCATTCTTCGGGCGAAAAAGGTCGACCTCGATCGGCCTTAATCCTCAGCATTTCCCTACGGAGGTTGCCCTAGCGGCGTAATACCAAAGGCCTAGCCCGAAGTAATGTGTGAAACAGTTCCAGGCTAGTGTCCTCGGTGCCGAGGGAGGTGGTTTAGTCGGTAGTTCACGGGACATCGAGCTCGTGGGAGTCCGACACTACTGAGGGGACAACGAGCCCCTCAGTGTGCGTAAACGCATTCCACCTCCTACCAAAAAAAAAAAAAAAAAAAAAATTATTATTATTATTAATTGTCTTAAAAGTTAGTTAGTCTTACCCTTTGTTAATGTGATGTTAGTAGTTAGTATGTTAAGAAAAGTTAGTTTAACACAAACCCCAGGACCACACTTTTTCACAGTTTGATAAGAGAGGGAATGATTGAATGATAGCATCATATTTATTTTGAAAAAGGTAAAGATAGTTATTAATATAAAGAAATATGTAGGAGAAAACTTTATTTCAACAGCATGACAAGCTGTAACTAGTTAGTTTGAAGGTTAGTTGGATTGTTTTGTTCTTTTGCCGTGGTGTCTGTCAGGCTTAGTTTCAGCTGTCAGAGCATAGAGTATAAAATTGAGTTAGAAGTTATTGTTATATATAAATGAATGTTTTTGCATGTTGTATTGTTATCTGTTAAAAGTTTATATAGGTTTAATGCTAGAAATATAGAATGTTATTGCATGTGAAATATTTATTATAAGTTATTATTTATTATTAGTTATTCAAACAAATGAAAGAAAAAATGTATACCCATCAATTTTTAAATGCAAATGTAAAAAAAGTAATGTAAAAAATGTTTCCTCTCAAATAGCTGATACAGTAGCTAGAGAGGAAAAATAAGCACTGCTGTGTATGTAAAATGCGCATGCGAGTTAATAAACGAATTGAATTGAATTGAATTGAATTGAATTGAATTATTATTATTATTATTATTATTATTATTATTATTATTATTATTATTATTATTATTTTTATCCACGCTGGAAGGGAGGTTAAAAATAACCCTTACCCGCACCGAAATGCGGGCCCTCTACGCCGCTTGCTCAAGAGAGCAAAGCAATGAGCAGGGGTCTCCAGCCTCTGACAGACAGCATCAGTGTAGAGGCTCCGCCTCGAGGCTCGAGGCGGCTTGGAGCGTACAGTTGTACGTCTCCTTGGGAATACCTGCTAAAAAAACTCCCTCGCGTGCTGTCACCACATCATTGCGATCGACCCGAGCGTCTGCTAATTGCGACATCGCAATGCGTGGCCACTGTCACTTTCAGGACTCCGCGCTACTGTCCCTTTCGGGACTCCTCAGTTGGTATTCAACCGTTCTTCTGCTGTCCTCGGTTCTGGGGTCACTCGAGTCACCCGTCTGTCCTCTTCTGGCGCAGGACGGACATGACAAAGTCAGCCACTGCATTCCAGCTGACGCTGCCCAGCAGCATCTTCTCCACGATTGTCCGGGGTCAGATGACCGCCGACCGAGTCGGCGAGGGCAGTTCGTTCTTCGTCAAAGCGACGGCACATGAAGAAAGTGTGATGCACGTCGTCTCCGTCGTGTCCGCAGTACTTGCACCTGGGAGAGTCGACCTTGCCCATTCGGTGGAGGTACAGACGGAAGTAGCCATGACCTGTCAGGAACTGGGTGAGGTAAAAGTTCTATTGGAACATTGACAATTTTGCATCTGAACTATATAAATGTACATTGTCACAAAATCATATGTTTGATATTTTTAATATTTATTATGTTATGGTTTTGTGTGTAACCAAAAATAAAATAAAACAAGTATTGATTCCTATATTTCATATATTTGTTTCTTATTAATTAAAAGTTTATTCTTACAAGTAATAATGCCTTGAATAAGTGCACTATTAGGTTATGGGCTATTCCACATACAAGGTATTTTTTTTATTACTTTTTAAAGAAGCTATTTAATATTTTCTTCATTGTTTTGTCTTAGTAACTGTTGAATTTTTTGTGTTTTTGTTTTAAAGCAAGTATAAAATTTGTTAGTAATTATGGCAAATGCTAATGAAAAGATATGTATAGAGAAACTTTTGGGTGCAAGTAATTGGACTAAATGGAAGATGCTTATCCAGTTGTTGATGAGACAACAAGGTTTGTTAAATTTTGTAATGGGATCTGAAGTAAGGCCTATTTCTAACACCTCTGGATCTGAGCAAAATGCTGTTGCGGATTGGGACAGAAAAGATGCTTCTGCTATGTTATACCTAATGTCATCTCTAGGCGATGAACCATCTACACTGGTTTTGACTTGCTCAACTTCTAAGGAAGTTTGGGATTGTTTAATATCTGTGTATGAACAGTCTAGTGAACAAAGGCTAGATCGTTTACTAGAGGAGTTCTTTTGGTGGGATCGGGATCCTAATGAGGACATAGCTACCCATGTTGCAAAGCTTCAAAAACATTTTGCCGAATTAAATGATGCACTTGAGAAACAAAAGGAATCAAAGCTTAGTGATAGAGTTTTAATTGCACGAATTTTATCTACTTTGGGGCCAAGCTTTCGTGAATTCAGAAATGTATGGGAAGCTATGCCATCTAAGGATAGAACAATTAAAACACTAGTTGAAAAGCTTCGCACTATAGAGCAGCGTGATAACGTGGAACTACTTAAAACTGCTTTATATGTTTCAAAACCCACGGGGACAAGGGTTAAAACAGAAAAACTAGGGCAGAATAATCAATATCAAAAACAGGTTTCTAAGGTATTTTGTTTTAAGTGTAAACAAAAAGGGCATAAGGCTCCTGACTGTCCACTTAAAAAGAAGTCCACGGTATCTACATCTGATAACAAAAAGGATGTGACTGCAAAACATAGCTTTATGAGCGGGAATGAGTTAACTTTTGCAAATCGGGACGTTTGGATTGCGGATTGTGGCGCTACTCATCATGTAACGTGGTGTAAAGATTATTTTACAGAGTATTCACAATTTTCAAAACCACAACTTATGTCTGGCTTCAGTGATAATGTTTCTGATAAAAACTGTTATGCTGAGGGATCTGGGATCATTGTTGTTGAAACTAAGGCTGGTAAGGAGCTAATTCAAACGACTTCTGAAAACGTTTTGTACGTACCTAATTCCAGGGCTCATTGTTGTCAGTGAGCAAGGCAGCGAAGAAGAATCATGTTTTTTCTGCTGACAATCTGGGATGTAAATTTACCCTTAATGGTATTGTTACATTGACTGGACGTTTGCATGGGGATTTATATTTTCTTAACATGCGTGCTATTTGTCCTGTACAACCCACTGTACAACTTGCATGTAAGAAAGATTCTTTACAGCTATGGCACGAACGGCTAGGTCATCAGAACCAACGCCATGTTAAACAAGTTTTGAAGATGAATGGAATTTATGTAACTGGAGATATGGGTCTGTGTAATGGATGTGCTCTTGGTAAATCTCATCGTGGTCCATTTCATTCTCGTCCAACTTGTCCGGAGGTGGTTGGTGAACTGATCAGTGCAGATGTCTGCGGACCTATGGAGGTCACTTCTCTTGGAGGTAACCGCTATTTTGTATTGTTTAAAGACTACTACAGTAAGTATCGCCGTGTGTTTTTAATAAAGAATAAAAGTGAGGTAGCTGATTGTATGCGCATCTTTCTTGCAGAAGCAAAACAAGGTGGAAAGATCATAAAAGAAATGTTGTTTGATAACGGGTCTGAATTCCTATCAAAGGAAACCACAAAGACCATTCAGGAATATGGTATCAGGACACGTACAACTTCTCCCTACTGCCCTGAACAGAATGGTTCTGTTG
The DNA here is from genome assembly GCA_035578135.1 of Flexamia atlantica. NCBI lineage: Eukaryota > Metazoa > Arthropoda > Insecta > Hemiptera > Cicadellidae > Flexamia > Flexamia atlantica. Next base: position 167,796,121 of record JAQJVK010000001.1, on the reverse strand, counting down.
AGAGGGAAAATCGAACGATTGTGGAGTCTGCTCGCTCTATGCTTCAGAGCAAAGACTTGCCGAGGTTTCTGTGGGCTGAGGCTTGTAATACTGCAGTTTACCTCCTTAATATTACAGGTCCAAGTCCTGTAGAAGGCAAATCACCACTGGAATTGTGGTCGGGTAAGAGTGTGCCAGGTCTGAAACACCTCAGAGTATTTGGAACTAACTGCTTTGTACATCAGCCGAAGCAAAAGCGGAAAAAGTGGGATGCTAAAAGCATTGACGGAATCTTTGTTGGGTGTTTAAGAGATGGATACAGAGTGTATGTACCAAGCAAATGGCAAACTGTTGTAAGCCATGATGTTATCTTCAAACCTGAGATATTCCAAGGAAATACCGTTCTCACAGATGTTCCTGGTAATGTGCCATCTTCGAGCGATGAAGTTCATTTTGACATCACTTCAAAAACAACAGAGGTGGAAACTGACGAAGTAGCACCTCCTATTGTTTTGGAGGTAGATGAGCGAGTTGAGTGTGATGTATTGTCTCAAAATGAAACCACGGAAGACGAACTGGGACGTGGAAAACGTGTTAAAAATATACCAAGCTGGGTAAGAAGTGGACATTTTGAGATGATGCTGGTTCAACCAGAAATAAAAATGTTTCCAATGTCTTACAAGGAAGCAATGGTGTTGGATGATGCATCTGACTGGAAGGCTGCCATGGACGATGAAATGAAATCCATCCATGAAAATGAAACTTGGATTTTGGTGGATAAACAAGAAGGAGCTCGTGTCCTGGGATGTCGTTGGGTACTACGAACCAAACCTAATTCTGATGGTTCTCATGAAAAATACAAAGCTCGACTTGTAGCCAAGGGATATGCACAACGTGAAGGAATTGACTATAATGAATTGTTTAGTCCTGTGGCACGTTATGACACCATTAGATCTGTGCTAAGTATTGCTTCCGTTGAAAATCTGGAATTACGTCAGTTTGACGTGAAGACTGCCTTCTTATATGGTGATCTTTCAGAGGAAGTTTACATGGAGCAACCTGAAGGTTATTCTGATGGAACTGGACGCGTGTGTAAACTACAAAAGTCATTATATGGTCTGAAACAATCTCCTCGTTGTTGGAGCTTGAAACTTACAAAGTTTCTTGAATCTCAAGGTCTTAAGAGAAGTCACTCGGATCCCTGTCTCTTTTATAAAAACGATAAAGGGAAGAAGCTACTTGTACTTATTTATTTAGATGATGGATTAGTAGCTAGGACCGATAACGGCATCATTGATGACTTCATGAAACGTTTATCTAAAGCTTTTCAAATCAAAACTGGTGAACTTGACAGTTATTTGGGATTGCAAATCAAGAAAGGTTCAAGTGGAATATGGATTGGTCAGTCAGCCTATACAAAACGCATATTACAACGTTTTGGTATGAGTGACTCGAATTCCATTTCTACACCATGTGAAAGACCTGTAAACAATGGACCAGCGGAGAGTGTCACTGGAAAAGTTCCATACCGTGAGGCTGTTGGAAGCTTGATGCATTTAGGTTGTGTATCGAGACCTGATATTTCCTTTGCTGTGGGAATGGCTGCGAGGAATATGGAACATCCTACTCAAGCGGACTGGTTGAGTATCAAGAGGATATTCAGATATCTTCGAGGAATCATAAATGTTGGTATCATGTACAAGTCTTCGCCATGTAGTAATCTGGATGTTTTCACCGATTCGGATTTTGCTGGAGAGGAAAGTACTAGGAAATCAACGTCTGGGTTTATCAGTTGTTATGCTGGAGGTCCAGTGAGCTGGCGACGCGAGAAACAGCGTTCCGAAGCACTGTCTACGACAGAAGCTGAGTTTGTAGCTGCATGTGGCAAGAAGCAATATGGCTGAAACGTCTGTTTGAAGAGATAAGTTGTCATTCACAATTGACACCTGTTCTGAAAATTGACAATGGCAGTGCTGTGAAACTCATAAAAAACCCTGAGTTTCATCGCAGAACGAAACATATCGAAGTTAAGTATTACTTCGTTAGAGAAAAATTCTTGGAAGGACTTGTCGATGTTGAACATGTATCTACAACAGATCAACTTGCCGACATCCTTACTAAACCTCTCAATCGAGTAAGGTTTACACAGCTTAAAGTAAGCATTGGACTTTATGAAATTTAGTTTCAAAATTGTGGAGGGAGTATTGGAACATTGACAATTTTGCCTCTGAACTATATAAATGTACATTGTCACAAAATCATATGTTTGATATTTTTAATATTTATTATGTTATGGTTTTGTGTGTAACCAAAAATAAAATAAAACAAGTATTGATTCCTATATTTCATATATTTGTTTCTTATTAATTAAAAGTTTATTCTTACAAGTAATAATGCCTTGAATAAGTGCACTATTAAGTTCACCTCCACGTGGTCGCGGTAAACCCACGGCTCCAGGTTCCTGATGAGTCGCCATGTCCACCTTTCGGTCGTGTCTTCGTCCCATCGATGCTGCCAGGCGGCCATTGTTTGGCCACGGGCCAGCTCGGCAGCCTCTTCCCGATCCATCTCGGGAGCACGCCCCCAGATGGTCTTCTTCTCTTGTGCCAGCGGGTCAATTGATGACTCGACCAGCACCGCCGCCTGCGAGACCGTGCGGTACGAGGACGCGACCCTGAGCGCGCCGCGTCTCTGCACCACCAGCATGCGAGTCCGGTATTTATTCACCTTCGTGTCGCATCTGCCCAGATCTCCGCTCTGTAGAGCATGATGGCCTGTGCCGTCGACTGCAGCAGCCTCCGTTTCCCCTGACTCGGTCCTCCGATGTTGGCCATCAGTCTTCTGAGGCAGGACGTCACTTCGGCCGCCTTGTCGCACACACTTCTGATGTGGTCCCAGTAGGTGAGCTTGTTGTCCAGCACCACCCCCAGGTACCTGGCCGTCCTCTGCGTCTGATCACTTCGGTACTCACCTGCATCGGAATGATCGTGGGTATTCGCCTCCTCGTCAGCATGACTATCTCCGTTTTGGAGAGAGCCAGCTGAATGCCGTGATCGCGCATCCAGCCTTCCACCAGGCGCATGACCTGATTCAGCCTCAATTGGGCCAACTCCGCGTTTCGTTCGGTGATGACCGCCGCCACGTCGTTGGCGTATTCCATGAGGAACGTTCCGTGTGGCATCTCAGTGCGGAGCAAGCTATCATATGAGACATTCCAGAGATCCGGCCCCAGCATCGATCCCTGGGCTGTCCCCAGAGATGACGGCCCTGGTTACGAAGCCCAGGTCCGTCTCGTACATCAGCCGCCGGTCCCTTAGGTAATCTCTCACCATGGCGATGAGGTACCCAGGTAACCTGAATGTTCTTTCCAGTGCGACCAGAATGTCGCACCACCGTGCCGAGTTGAACGCGTTCTTAACGTCAAGCGTGACCAGCAGCACGATCGAACGAGCCGCGTGGCACGCCTGATCATCCGCTCGTGTCACCGAAGCTACGACCTCCGAGATGGCGCTGAGTGTCGAGTGGCCCTCTCTGAACCCGTGTTGTCGGGCCGAAAGGTCCCCTGCCGCTCGCACAGCCTCTCCGATTCTCGGTTTCAACAACCTCTCCATCAGTTTTCCCGCTGTGTCCAGCATGCACAGAGGGCGGTGCGACGATGGAGCGTCCGGTGGGCCCCGTTTTTTGCTCAGAAGGACGAGCTTGGCCAGTTTCCAGCGGGATGCGAACACTCCCGCTTTCAAACAGACGTTGTACATGTCCAGAAGGAGCTGAGGACGGCATTTCGCCACCAGTTTCAGCACCTCTGACGGTACGTTGTCCGGGCCCGGGGCTTTCTTGTTCTTCATGGAGCTGACCGCTCTCTCCAACTCTTGGCGCGGGAACAAAGGGACCTCTTCGGCGATCACCCGCAAAGGGGTGTCGTCTCTGACCCGGTGATCCGGGAACAGTCCGTCCACGATGGTCCGCATCTTCTCAGCCTCCATCGGCACGTACCCGGGTCCCTGCGCGAGTTTCCTCATGACCAGCTTGTGCCCCTGTCTCCAGGGGTCGCTGTTCACGTCCTCGCACAGTGCGCTCCAGCAGCGCGCCTTGCTTTCTCTGATGGCTTTGACCAGTTATCTTTTTGCCACCAGTACACCGGGCGCTTTCCGGTACGTGCCGACTTGCGGGGCATCGACGCGTCGCAAGCGCGATGAATGAGGCGCGATGTGGCTTCTACCACAGCCTCCGCATCCGCCCTGCTTGGCTGGTCGTCCGGCATCTGGGGGATGTCCCCCATGCCGTTCTGTAGAGCCTCTGTCAGCCTCCGTTCATCCAATCTCGCCAGGTTCCAGCCGAGCGGGCGCTGGCTGTTGCTCCGATTTCCTTGTCTTCTTTCGGCCAGCTCGAAGGTGATGTATTCGTGATCACTCCCCGAGTAATAACCCATCACCCTCCAGCCGACAATTCGGGAAGCCAGACCTTCCGATGCCAGGGTCACGTCGGGGATCGATTCCCCGAATCCCGGCCTCCGGTAGGTTGGCGTGTCCCCCTCGTTCATTGTCAGCAGCCCCAGCCTGGATGCCATCTTCAACAGCAACCTTCCTCGGGTGTCTGTATGTGGCATCCCCCACTCTCTCGCTCTGGCGTTGAAGTCACCAGCCAGGAGACACGGACCGGCGATCGCTCGGATCGCGTCCTCCATGGCCTCCAACTTCTCCGTGAATCGTGGAATGCTGTCATTCGGGGAAAAATAACAGTTCACGAACGAGACTCCGTTGCTCCTCGTGATCCAGCAAATTTTCGCCGTTCCCACTTCTTTCGATGGGGACCACGCGCGGGTCGGGCACCCACAGCGCAGCCCATCATCCTTATGCTAAAGGAACCATAGTGGACCTTTAGCCCTGTGAGGCTCGCTCACGAAGACGAGTGATGTCCCCGTCTCCCGAACGATTTGGTCCACCAGGGAGCTTGCCGCGATGCTCCCATTTAGGTTTCCCTGGATGACCCTCAGCGTCCGCGCCTGTCAGTCTTCTTTGAGACCAAAAGGTCTCTGAAGGTCTGACAAGCGCCGGAGCCTTGGACATGATCCGACGGTCGGCCGTAGTGAAGTCGGTCGCAAACAACTTCAATAATTACTTTTCTCAAGTTGGTGCAAACCTAGCGAAGAACCTGCCACCCACTGCCGGTTCGCTAGTAGTGGAGGACACGGACTACCGAGTGGCAAGTGAGTTTCGCCTTCAACCGGTCTCCGCCAGTCAGGTGGAGGAGTGTGTGCGTGAGCTGCGGGGTGGTTCAGCACCTGGATTGGATGGATTCTCAGCAGACATTTTAAAAACTAATATAAAACTTTTGATCAAATCACTTTTACATATTCTGAATTTAAGTATTTGTTCTGGCAACTTTCCTGATTTATTTAAAGAAGCTAAAGTAATTCCTCTGTACAAATCTCTAAGTAAAGCCGAAGTCAGCAATTATAGACCAATTTCTCTTCTAAGTGTTTTTTCCAAAATTCTTGAAAAATGCGTTAAGAAACAATTACAGTCTTACTTAGAATTGGAAAGTATTTTTTCCGAGACACAATTTGGCTTTCGGAAGAATAAGAACTGCTCAGATGCTCTCTTTGAAGTTCAAAAATCTATAATTGACTCAATTAATGACTCAATATTAATTTGAATATCATCAAAAAGTTTTGATGATATTCATTGATTTAGCTAAAGCCTTTGATTCAATTGATAGAAAAATTCTTTTTAGTAAAATGGAGTGTGTAGGAGTAAGAGGCAGGGCGTTAGAATGGTTTCAGAGTTACCTGTCGGGCAGAGCCCAACGAGTATCCATTTGCGAAGTAATTAGTGACTCAACAAACGTCGATTATGGAGTTGTACCGGGCAGTACCCTGGGACCATTACTATTTTTAATCTATATAAATAATCTTGATAAATTAAATCTTAAGGGAAAGCTATTTTTGTTTGCTGACGATACAGCGGTAGTAGTCAAGGGTGATGGGAGGAAGTTTTTGAATATGCTTCATACGACTTAAAACTGCTTCAAGAATGGTTTAATCAAAATGTACTCACAATGAATATTGGGAAAACTAAATATCTTCCAGTTTATTTACGTCCATCAGGTGAGCCCCCCGCGGACCTTGCGCTCAGGCTACACGTGTGCGGGGGCGGCGCCGGCACTGCGTGTCCTTGTCACACTATCGAACGAGTTGATCATTACAAATATTTGGGTGTTACTTTCGATTCTAATTTAAGATGGGAAAAACACATAATCACAGTAAAAAATAAATTACGTAGAATGATATTTGTATCACATCAGTTAAATGATATTTTAAATGTTAACGAATTTAAATTAGTATACTATGCATATGTAGAGGCCCATCTACAATATGGTATTATTGTTTGGGGGGGAACTTTTAAATCTTTACTCGATCCTTTGCTCATTATTCAAAAACAAATACTAAAATCTGGTACAGGAAAGAATAGAAGATATAGTTCAGACGCTTTATTCCAAGAACTTGGGGTACTTTCAGTAAGGCAAATTTTTATAAAATCACTTCTTATATATTTAAAGAAATTTAAATTCAATATCATTTCTCCTGTTTTACATTCGTATCCTACTCGCTATAGTCAGAATGTAGGAGTTCAAGTTCCCGTTATTGTAAAATCATTTAACCGAACAAATCCATTTTATTTAGCAAACGTTATCTGCAGGAATTTGCCTGGAGAGATAAGGGACATGAGGTGTTCGGTTGCCGTGTTCAAGCGGCGTGTGACTGCCTGGCTGTTGGAGACCGGCCCCGGCTTTGCTGAGGCCCTCCTGTCATCCATCTACATCACACGTTGACTGACGTTGACACTGACACTTTGCTGACGATTTACCAATTATTCCCATTTAACGCCAAATTGTGTGGTCTACCCTAATTTTTTATTACCTAATTTATGAAATGTTGATATTACTTACTTACTTTTTTAAGTTTTAACTAATATAGAAATATTTACATTTTTACAACTGAGAACAATCTTGAATAACTGCGGTCTAAAACTAAAGAATGCCTTAACCTAATATTTTAAGTCTTATCTCAGTGTTTAATTCTAATAAATTAAGACAGGTAAGTAGTGGGCACTTGGGGCTGCTGGCCCAATCAAACTTTGACAGGCAGTCAATTTTTTGACAGCTACTTCCGGTCACGTGACCGGAAGTGACGTCATCAGCTGTGACGTAGCTGTGACGTGTTGTTGGTGGGTATTTAAAGTTTAAATGCCCTGCTGTGCTGGGTATTTAAATTTTAAATGGCCGGAAGTGTGTCAAGGTCGTTTGGGGATGTTTTTAAAAAAGATCTTGCATTTTCGGAAAATCCGAAAATGCAAGATATTTTCTTTTTTTATTTATTTGTTTTTTTACAAAAGTATTATTTTACAAGTTAGTAAAGTTTGCTCCCAAATTTGAAAAGTAAGTTGTTGTCGGTGCTGAAAGTTCTTGTTTATTTTCATTCTTCTTGTTGTTGTAAGTTGGCAAAAACACATTTTTTTCGTTTTGATTGTTTGTTGCATAAAGTTCTAAAGATAAACCAAACCCAGTGGTTATAAGTTGTTTTAGTTCTTCACTAAAAAATTTCCAAATCCTTGTAGGTTGTAAGATTGATAGTGTTGTAGTGAATCCCGCGAATGTTGAGAGACATGACTAGAGTTGTTTACTCGACGAGAGGTGTAGCAGGAATGACTATTGCAAAGCCGGTGCTGCAGGTACCTCCGATGGTAGTGGGGGTAGTGGTGGGGGTAATGGCAGGTGTTTGTTTAATCACTTTGAATTTAATCGTTGCCACAATAGACCGAGTCGATGTTGCAATTCTTCTAGTTTATCCAACCGGTTCTTTTGATATGTTTTGCAGCTACATTTACAATAGCTGAAAGAATTACATTTTGTACAAGCTTTTCCGTCAACTTGATCTTCAGGTATTCTAAAACATTTTTCTTTGCAACAATAAGTTATAAGTGTTAGATTATTTCTTTTGGATGTCATGTTGGTTGTAGCTTGTCTTAAACAGAACTGAGCCTCTCAACGTTAAAGTTTCGTATTTATATAAAGTATTCGAATAAAAACAATCGAATAAAATAATCGAATAATACTATCGATTAAAAATTCAAGGTCATCCGTTTGAGTTAAAAAAAATACAACATATCAGTATATAAAAACATATACTGATATGCAAAAATCAAGTTGTAAAGTAGCGAATTTCTTTCTTCCTCCGTTGTTGAATTTTTAGTCGAAACCAATTAATGATAACATTATTGCTTGCGCATCAGAACTAACAGTTGATGAAATTTCATTTACTTGTAGTAGGTAATTGTTTGGAAGTTGGTGTAGATGCAGAAGAAACAGTATTATCTTGAAGCTCAGAGTCCATGTGTGCTCGGCTGAAGAGCTGAAGCTTTAATGACGTGTGGTAGCCCTATCCTACTCCGTGTCAGCAGTTGTTGGTGGTAGGGGATTGTTAGGTTCATGCACTAAAATGTAGATGGAATCATAATTTTCCGGAGGATATACTAAAATTTGTTGTATAGGATCTGCATCAATAGTAAAACTTTGCGTTTCAATGCAAAGTCCATCTTTAATAAAAGAAACATATAAAACAGAACTCATGTTTATTTAGATGTTTACTCTGAGAGTCCTACATGCAAACTGACGTGTCAGTTGTGGCGAAGCAACCTTCCTCGAAATGACATGGACAGCACGGAACATCTTCCCCCCACCAACACCATGAGAGACTCCTCACAATATTTTGGATATGTAGTGTTAGTCGCACTGTTGCTCTTGTTGAGTGAACATGTCGGTATTAAACAATCGTTCTTAACTTTTGGTTTTAAAATATTTGCAATAAAATATCGTTTTAACACTTATTTAACTTTGTACAAGTTACAGTAATTTAAAGATGCTACTTTATTATATCACCTTGATAGTTCTAAAAATATTTAGTTGCAGAAATGCGAAATAAATATAAAATTGGTTTCTGTGTTATAACTTTTACATTGTTAGTTAAATAACAAATGTTACCGAAGTTTTTTGTTCGTCTCATTATTCTGCATTATTGAAGTACCACACGATAGGGTTTGGAAACATATAAAATAAAATATAAGATGTAGAAAAATATTTTTTTTACGTTATGACGTTGGTTTTATAAAAAACTTTACTGGACCTTTATTGTATCTCAGTTTTTTTTCCTAGAAAATTATACAGTGGGGTCAAATCCAGGGATCTTGGTGGGAATAATCCTTCACTTTTAAAGTTTAGTTTGCGTAAAAAAACACCCTGTACTTCTTTATTTTCTTTTACTTGCTAAATCAATGTAAAAATCATTGTAACATTAACGGAGGTAAAACATACATAGAAACCATACCACCATTCCGAAAAAAATTAAAAATTCAAAATGAAACCGCCTAACGTGGGGCTCGAACCCACGACCCTGAGATTAAGATCATGCTCTACCGACTGAGCTAGCCGGGCTGAACACCACTGGAGTGCTATTTCTAAATTGGCCACCGTCAGCCACTCGCCGCCGGACAGTGAAAGTGGTCAGACAGGCAAGACAAGCGTCTGAATCACTACAGTAGAACCCCTCCTATCCGGCCACCTCGGGACCGAGCCTTGGCCGGATAAACCAACCTACAATAATTATGGCCATTTGCACCAAATTAATCTTACACAACTGATAAATAAAGTCTTAAGTAGTGTAAAATACTCGTCTTTAGGGTTATTAACACACTTTGTAAAACCAATAGAAAATTATTTACTGTAAAACAAAATTAAATAACGGAATAATAGTTCACAAAAATATTCGCTGCAGTACAGTACTGTAGGCTTCATTGTAGTTGTGGTACATTATAAACAAAGAAAACTCATAATGATGTTAAATAAAGATGAATGTAAAAAATCTCATACAATAAGTCGGCTTTAAAGATTATTAGGCCTTAAAAAAGTCAATAATTTTCAGCTTACTGTTTACTATCTCAACTAACTAAGTTATTTTCATAAAAATACAATGTAAACAGATGTACCGTGAGAGCATTCAAATCGCGACGAGTTATCGCGTGCGTCTACACGTACATAAGCCGTGGGAAATATATTTTAGTATTTACTTCCAGGAAGCGGCCGGATAAACCGAGGACCGGTAAATCCGAGGTCGGATATGAGGAGTTCTACTGTAATGTCTAAATCGCGTTTACCACCACTGACAAGCCTATGTAAAAACTAGTGCAGTGTTTACTCATTTACGGAACTGCTCATTTACGGAATAAAACAAAATTAACAATTAACAAAGTTAAATTAATGCATATGATGTATTTTTGAGGTAAGCATAAAATTGTCCAAGATATGTTAACCTTTTTGATCTTTTTTTGGTGTGTGAATACGAAGCTTTCAGCTTAAACCATGTCAAATCCTACTTCTTATACTTTACACTAACAGTGTGTAAACAAAAAAAGATAACAGAGTAAATGTTTCATCTCCCACTACCAAACGTAACCGAACACAAGAATATGATCTTTGACACAACTGACATGCACTATAGTGACTCCAACGCGTTCACGCCGCGGTAAAGGCGGCCAAGAGAGGAGCGCTCGAGCCTCGGACTCGCACTGAATAAATTCTCTTGTTCTAGTTCCCCATTCTGTGATGAGTCTGACACACGGATATGCCGACATCCACGGAGGTGTGAATGGGATTGGGAAATACCGACACCGGTGTAAACACTTTTGAACTTATGGTACCTGATCCTAGTGCGTCCTTCATTTTTTTAAATCGTTTTTAACCCCTTGACGCTCAAAGAGATACGAAAACTTTAATAAAAATGGATGGTAGTACAAAAGCATCACTAATTTACTAACATTCAATAAACACATTCACTTGCAAAATTGGAACTGATTGTTTTTTTGAAAAAGCTTTTAGGTAGCCGACATACTTTTTGGAAATGTTGTATTTTATAGTTTTATGATATACCATCAGTATTAGTGAGATGATATATGAAATACCAATACTGTTATTTTTAACACGTTATTGGTTATTTTTTTAACAAATTATCACTATTCATAAGGGTTTGACATAATACAGTGTGTTTTATAATAACATAAAAAGAATGGGCTGGGCTGTGGAATGAGTTTAGATGTATAGAGTTGTTACAGCAGGTGTATTATCCAGTACAAAATGTTTGGATTATACACAAGAATCAGTAATGTAACCTAACTACTGTAAAGTATTAATGCAACTAAGTAAAGTACCAATGTATAGTGATTCGTGTTCGTGTTATTGAAATCACTTTTTGGCTAAGAAAAATTAAAAATGGGACCCTGATCAACAGATCGCGTGAACAAAAGCGCCCAAGAGCAAAACATTTTGAAATCACTTTTTGGCTAAGAAAAATTAAAAATGGGACCCTGATCAACAGATCGCGTGAACAAAAGCGCCCAAGAGCAAAACATTTATCTATTGTTTTTCTTTGCTAAAACTACATTAATAACCTACCAAATCAACTGTATTTGATTACCTAAATAAATCACAATTTTTAAATTTCCACTTTACATAAATTTGAACGTAATAAAAAACGTCAACATGGATTATTTTACCTAGTATAAATGGGGTAAAAGCCAAGCAAAATATTAAACCGAAGACTCGACCGTTCCATTCGAACAGCGGTAACGGGGATCTCCTCCCTACCCTAACAATAACATGTGCGCCATATCAAATATCACATAAATGATTTCGTCTGTTCTTGCAGCTCCAAATCGCTTCCCGAACAGCAGTTACGCGGATCGTGATACATTAGGGCGGCCCGTCACGTGCGAGGGGAGCGAGGCTCAGGAGGATCTCCTAGTGGATAGTCGATATCGGTACGTGTGGTGTACAGAGTACATATTACTGTATATATATATAAAAACCCTCAGAAAACTAAAGAAAATGTTTAGTTTTGTTTGATAACCTATGTCTACTGGACCGGTCCAAGCAATAGTTGTTTTGGGTCAAGAACCCAACTTACTACTACAATGAAGTTAAAACTTCAGAGAATATGGACCAAGAGAGTGGATTGTTGTAAAATATTACATTTCTGTCATCCATTATTCATCATCCATTTGAATAAAAATTTAATAAATATACTAAAAATAACGTTATTTATCAGCTGTGAATCTGTTAAATGTAAACCATTTACGTGTTGCGCATATTTATTTGGATACACAATCGTTTGGGGAACCTGCTTGTTGCTCCTCTCCTCCGTTCGCCTGATACAATTGTCGTCTCTGCCTTAGTTTAACTTGAAATATTATGAGTTTTTTTACATAATATAATTAATTTATAGCGTCACCGTAGATTTACTGTTACTTTATTTTAAATACATGCTTTATCACTTTAATTTAAAAGTCCACAACTGGAAAAAAATGTAATACTAATGTGAAATACAGAGTTAAAGAAAAACTACTTTTAATATTAAAGTGAGTGGTTTGTAAAAGTAATCATGTTGGATTAAAAACCTTTAAAACAACCTTTGGTCCAATGTTTAACAATTAATCAATTTATTTAATTTCTAATCCTTAACACTTGTAGAGTTTCATTGAAACGACGCATCCCCGCAATTTGAGTACCCGCATGATGGGTTTAGAGGAATTTTGCCCATTATAGAAGTTATAACACGAAAACTAAAAAGTATTTTCCAACATTTTATAAGTTTCCAAGCCTTATTTTGTGGGTACTCAAATCATTCAAAATGATGAGACAACCAAAACGTTTGGTCCAAGGTCACCAGGGTCCAAGGCAACCAGTTGGCAATACAGGTGCTCACACCAGGTGATCAACCAGCTGCCGCACCAGCCCGGCCCGGAATGCCAGCTGCCGTGACCTCGAGCCGAGTTGGGGTCCGGGGTCTGTGCTTGTGCTCCGGCATCAGTTGCTCGCTAGACAGTGAGGTGGTAAGATGTTCAGAAGGCGCCCTGAACATTTTATCATTTTTGCTGTTTGGTGAAAATATCTTGGTGTTATTTGTATAATAACATCTTGACGTTGGACTGATTAATTTTAAGGCATGGTAGTTGTTTGTGCTTGTAGATACCCTAGGGTTTGTAGTTTGTTTTTAATTTGCTGGTTTGGTAGTTAGTATTATTTTTAAAATCTTTCTTTTACTTACAATATATTTCTGCCTGGAATGTTTAAATTTAAAGTAATATTTTTGTTTTTAAGAATGTTATATGATATATTTTTAATACCTTTCTATTCCAATTTCCTTTTTCCAACAAGCTTGTTGAGGGCATTCCCTCTCTTGTCTTGTACTCCTTTTTAGTTAGGGACACCTTTCAATTCCAATTTCCTTTCCTTTTTTCCTTCCATCTTTTGCACGGTAAAACCAATAATGGTAAAACCGGCTACCGCTTTTGTAGTGATTACGCTCACCAAAGCGGGTCACTTACAACCTCTATACGTGCTGGATGGGTAGTACGCCTACCTCCGGAGTTTCGCTGGACCACAGATGTTCTGCGTCGCTAATGGCGAGACACTGGCTCCTTTAGTGTTAGGAAATAAAAAACATATTTGTATAACATTTTTCCTAAATTTAATTAAGCAACTTGCTATTTCAAAATAACATTTTTTGTTTTAGCTCAGCGTTGTGCGCTTATGGTGAGGTGTGTGAGTTCGCTTACGTGATGATCACACTGTAATCATGATGTGCAGCGCTGGGCTGTCTAGCTATTTTTTAACTTAAACTTTAGGCAGATTGTATTGTAAATTAGCTTTTCTTCTTTTAGGTTTCCGGGGGTGTACGGTTCTGTCAAACCGTACACCCCCATTTTCTTTTTAATTATCGAATGACCTTGACCTAGTTATTTTCAAGGTCAACAAAAGACTTAGCGAAAATTTCTAAGTCTCAAGGTCATTTTGTAAAAGTTTAAATGACTTTGAAACTTTAGTTTTTGCATTATAACTTTTATATCATTGGATTTTTTGACTTGTCGTTTTAACAAAAGCATAATTTTTATGATTAAAAATTAAACTAATATACCCTGATTATCAAACTAATATACCCTGATTATCGAAAGAAGGTGAGCGGCGCGGCAGTAAAAAACATTCTTATTCATAACGCTGTAGAAACGTACAAAAACGCTGTTAAAAATTTGCAGTCCACTTTATTCCAATGACCAGTTTATTACCTTATCAGCACTGTTTTCAAATAATTTTTAACGTACATCGTTTAGTTTACACTGTGAGTTATATTACTAAAAACACGATTTACGAATTAAAAAAGTCAATTCTTTGTGTTTGATTTATTATAACTCTGCTTAGAAGCATCGGGGAAAATATTCCTGTACAGAACGTTTAGTCGACTTTCTTGAGAACAATATATCAAAATTTGAGAGTCCTGTGATCAATATTTACGTCGTTATTAATTTATTTCTAAAGAACTGTTAACTCTTTTGTTAACTGAGATTTTCATTTCATTTTTCCTTTAATGACAGTAGATATTTTCCACAATCAATAATCACTTAGAAAACTACTTTAATACTACTAGATAAATCAGTAATCAGTTGATAATCGAAATTAATTACCAACCTTGCTCGGGCGAGCGCTATCTAGACGAGGTACAGCAACTGACCAACAACAATGGAGCACATCCTTCCAACACACACACAGCAAATACAGTTCGGAGGAACTGAAAGGTTCCTTTTATTGTTCAATGTTGGTAAATCGGCATTGTATTTACAATGAATTATACATCTGGAAGAAGGCGTTGTTTAAAAAAGAAAAACTAGAGGCATGCAGTGGCGCGCGAATAAAATGGGTCCACTAGGTCCAGACTGTACTTCTACAGTCATTGTTGCGCTCTGCCTCGCAGTGATACTATCGTTTATATATTAATCGATTATGAGAAACCATTCCAATAAAAACATAAAGCTGCGACGGAATTAACCTATATTTCATTCAAAGACATTGTTTACTGAATTTCATTCATCAAAGTAGTTTAATAGCTGAGATAAAAGTACTTTAGAAATAAATTAATAACGACGTAAATATTAATCACAAGTCTCTCAAATTTTGATGTATTGTTCCCAAGAAAGTCGACTAAAGATTCTGTACAGGAATATTTTCCCCGATGCTTCTAAGCAGAGTTATCATAAATCAAACACAAAGAATTGACTTTTTTAATTCGTAAATCGTGTTTTTAGTAATATAACTCACAGTGTAAACTAAACGATGTACGTTAAAAATTATTTGAAAACAGTGCTGATAACGTAATTAACTGGCCATCGGAAAAAAGTCGACTGCAAATTTTTTAACAGCGTTTGTTACGTTTCTACAGCGTTTTAAATAGGAATGATTTTACTGCCGCGCGCTCGATCTGCCGCCGCCGCGCCGCTCACCTTTTTTCGATAATCAGGGTATAGCTCTGTTATTTATATGGCATTAAGTGAACAAAGTTTAATACTGCATTAGATCGCTGTGTCACCGTTTATAAACTTAACAGTGCAATTTTATCATTTAGGATAATAAAATAGTGCTCGTTATATTTTAATATATATGCTGGAAAGGAATATACCATTCAAATTGAGTTGATTTAGAAAAAGTGTAACTGAAGCTAAAAAGCAGTTGCATAGTACGACAGTAAAAAATACTATAAGATTTGGTAAAACGATTGAGTCTAAAATGGTTGACCCAGTTTATATTAATTAATAAACATGTTATCTCTTGATGTTACTTTTAAGGATTACCAACATCAAAATGTAGCCTATATATCAGGAGTGGAGGATAAGACAGGCGTTCTCACACTGTACTCGCTTAAAACTGGTCTTCAGTCTTCAACCGCGTATTTTTTTATTCTTTTTCTTGCTGTTATTTAAAGTCAAAAGTCAAAATCAAAAACGTTTATTTATTCATCATCAATTTGTACATTACAATATTACATCAAATTAAAAAATAATTACACTGATTCAAATTTCAATAACAGAGTAAATTTATTTTTAAAGATGAATAAATATAGGGGTCTTCTAGGCTTATTGCCAGTTTTTGAGGCTTCCTTCTCTTAAAAATTAAACTAAACAAAGGCTGGTAAGGCTGTTGATTAACCTAAAACAATAAAATTTTAATATGAAATCTAAAAAAATAATTGACTAAATACATAAGATTTCTGCAAAAAAAGACTACAACAAAATAACGTGTAAAACTATGCAGCATATAGCAATAAATCACGACAAAAAAGTACAATACTACAATACAACCATAAGAATGATGAAAAACATTAAATACGGTAAACAATAGTTATTAAAAATACAACTTCTCATTTCTAGATAGTAACTTGAAATAAAAATTCCACATTCTCAACTGTACCTAACCATGTTTTCAAACCGTTAATGTACTGAGCGATAGTATTCTTTTTAGTAATACAATTTATAGTTGCATTAAACATCCTTGGAGCATTAAAGCTGTAAAAAATTCCTAAAAAGAGTAAGCTTAGGTCTAGGAATCGGTGGCATAATTAAGTTTTTCAAATTTGTATTTTTCATCTCTGGCAAAGTCTTTATCATTGTAAAATCTAATGTAAAATAATCTTAAATTCTTCAATACATAACTATGTCTTAATGTCAGTATTCCTAATAAATTTATTTTTAAAGATGAATAAATATAGGGGTCTTCTAGGCTTAATGCCAGTTTTTGAGGCTTCCTTCTCTTAAAAATTAAACTAAACAAAGGCTGGTAAGGCTGTTGGTTAACCTAAAACAATAAAATTTTAATATCAAATCTAAAAAAATAATTGACTAAATACATAAGATTTCTGCAAAAAAAGACTACAACAAAATAACGTGTAAAACTATGCAGCATATAGCAATAAATCACGACAAAAAAGTACAATACAACCATAAGAATGATGAAAAACATTAAATACGGTAAACAATAGTTATTAAAAATACAACTTCTTATGTCTAGATAGTAACTTGAAATAAAAATTCCACATTCTCAACTGTACCTAACCATGTTTTCAAACCGTTAATGTACTGAGCGATAGTATTCTTTTTAGTAATACAATTTATAGTTGCATTAAACATCCTTGGAGCATTAAAGCTGTAAAACATTCCTAAAAAGAGTAAGCTTAGGTCTAGGAATCGGTGGCATAATTAAGTTTTAAAAATTGTATTTTTCATCTCTGGCAAAGTCTTTATCATTGTAAAATCTAATGTAAAATAATCTTAAATTCTTCAATACATAACTATGTCTTAATGTCTGTATTCCTAATTTACAAAATAAATTCCAAGTATGATCTGTTCTTTTTTTAATATAATTCTGATGAGAGTTTTCTGTAAGGTCACAATAGGTTGAAGGGATGAGATATTAAAAATAAAATTAAAGCAAATAGAGTGTAACTAATTTTTTTGTGTAAATCTTTCATATTGATTTTCGATATTTGAGCTAAAGTATCAGGCGAGCAGAAGTAGCAGGAGGTAATTGGCAGCGTGATGTGGTCGCTAGAGCGCGTTTGTCAAACTGGTTCCGGGCGAGTGAAGTTTTATTTTTATTGCACGTTCATCGGCTGGCGAACTGCACCGCAACCTGCAAACAAAAGTCCTGTAAATTAATATTGTCCCTGACGTTTAACTTTATATTAGTTAAACATTAACAGGTTATATGTTCGTATAACGTTATCCGATGTTTTAGCTCCTTGACAACTATAGTATGCTATCTGTTACATTTACCTTGAAGTAGTAAACTTTCGTTTTAGCCATGTCCATAGCGTTTAACTAGATGGTCTCTTATATTTACGCTGTTTTCAACTTTTACTCATTTTGAAACTTATCGTTTAACAACATAAAGCCTTTAGCAGTATTACTTTTATTTTTTGCATAAAATACATAACAAAACTGTTGTTTGTAGCGTTGAATGAAGTGGTGTTAAAATTGTTGTTTGGTAAACAATATTATATGTTTTTTTCAGTAATAGTTTCCCATGACGTTAAACGCTATTTCAATGGTTATTTATGGTGTATGACGTTTCATAAGATTATATATATATATATATACTTACTCATATCGGTTATTCTTCTTGAGGTTCAATGTAATAATGTCCTTAGCAAAACAAACGGATTTTAAGCGTTTATTTAAAAAGGGTTGGTCTTAGCGCTTCTCATAATGTCTTAAGTTAAAACTGGTTTTATGTTAATTAATACTTTAGTCCTAACGAAAACAGTTATATTGTATAGCATTCAACAAGAATCATGTTATTATTAATAAGTGTTGCTGATGTCATTTCACGTATTTTGTAATAATGACTGTTTTTTTTATGTTTAACTTGATTTTTTAGCTAAAAACCCTAGCGTTTTATGTGGTTGTCTTTAGCAATAAACTTAGAATTCAGTGATCAGGTGTATATATAGTGACACAAATTGACACTTTACATAGAGGTTGCGGTGCAAACACACCGCTTGGCACTCAACGTGTTAACTTACAAGGTTTTTTAATACTGGAAATCTAAATGATTAAAGTTAACTATTCAACCTACTTTAAACTAAGAGGAGACTGAAATTTGTTTATTTACAATAATAACCTGAATATATCAATCAGCAGTTGGTTTAAAATATACATTGTGATAACATGGTCGTTTTAGCGAATTTCCCCTATAGGAAAGAAGCTATTACCGTAGGTCTCATGGTAAGACCTAAGCCCGAGACCATGATAACTTTTCGTTTTTAGGGCCACAAAAGCAAAAAACACCATTCGTTCGAATTTTTATATATCTATCTATATGTCAGCATGATAGCGGCCGAAAATATGGTCAGATCTTAATGAAATTTGGAACAGACATGTAAAGTAGTAATCGATTGGACGAGTTCGTGAACCAGCCCAATCGGACCACCGGAAGGGGGATAAACCGCAAAAAAATGGGTTTTTTGTCGGTGAAAGGATATTGAATTTCACACAATGATAGGGCCAGCAGCGGTTAGCACTAAAGAAAATAGAGCGTATCATTGGACAATGGTGGCATGTTAGCACATGGTTCAGGCTTGTTTGGTAACTACCTACTTATGAATGGGTACTGATGTAATGAACTTTGCAAATACATGTTAGCAAATTGATAACATTAAACGATAAAAAATAGTGTGATATATGTTTGTTTATTTTGTCGTTTCTAAAAGCCAAACTATAATACTACGCACCAGAGTGTTTGTTTAACGGATAAATATTTTAATATCTCAAAGAAGACCAAATCTTTTTCTGCCCTGAAACAAAAATTGCTGCTATGTGAGCCCAACGCCATTGCCCCAATTCAAGGTTAGTAAGAAGAATTATGGCTTCCTCTGGGTTAATACTGTGTCATAATCTACGCGGGAAAAATAATTACTTGAGTAATAATCTGCCGGTAATTATCATTACACTAGGCTCGAGTTCATTAACTCTGATCGTCGTAATGCTCTACACATTACAATACAGTTAGATGGTTTATTCTTACAAGTAGGAATCTTATTTTAATCTTCAAAGCTTACGGATTCGATACAAACCCTTTGACTTTCATGTAAATTGAAAAAATAACAACAACTTTTTGGAATAGAAATCATTCAGTTTCAGAGGGTTGTGAAATTCATAGTTGTTTCTTACAGCCTCATTTAATATATAATCTGAACCTGGCTATTGCAGTGGTTAAAATATATTGACAAAACTATTTTATTACAACCTTAAAACTTTAACAAGAGATCCTGGCCAGAAGATTATATTATTGACTTTATGGTCAAAGATAACTAGAAGAACACGATTAACCGCTGACCATTGTAAGCTCAGAGAGTGTAACGTATAGAGCTCACGTTTTATTTTTCAAGAATTAGGCAAAATAGATACAAGACTCATTTACCTTACCGCGCTGAAGAAACGTTGAAAACGCCCCTTCTTTGCAATAGAAGTAAAAGAGAGCATACATCTGTCAAGCTCTTTTTACCTTAAATTTCAATTCATTAATGCCGACCACGATACTTTTAATAGATGATTAGGTTAAGAGCGTTGTATTTGCTAACACTTGTAATTAGCTGTAAGCTATGTGGATACCTTATGGTTTTGTTTTTGCTGGATTATGCAAGGATGTTTTGTACATGAATGATTTCAATTTTTTGAGAGTCGTTTGAATGAGCACGAGACCTTACGTTCCCCCCTCCTCTCTTGCAATGGATTGGGTTTGTATTGAGTAATGCATTTTCCTTATATACTGCAGCTTCTAAAATATTGACCGAGGTTTGTATGCTACGCACGAGGACAACAAAAATCCTCAAGCCCACGCTTGAGGATTTTTGTTAATAAAATACCACTATTTTATTGCCAAAAAGTCTTATCGAGGCTTACCGCACGCCTTGGCGCAAGTAAGTTGTTGCTTTTAAATAACAAATCTTACAAGGAAAGAAAAAAATCTCCATAACAGCATTTCGAAGAAATATGTGCAAGAGCGAGGAAACAACCCAAGGGGAATACTTAAAACAACAAAGGTATCAGTTGTCTAAGATAGCAATCAAAAGATTCAAAAGACCTGAGAACTACAACTCGAGACCCACCCAAACTACACGGCCGGCTACGCCCTGTCAAGGCCACACTGCCAGAACCCAGCTAATGGCTTTGTTCGATACACTTTGCTCCGCGGCGCTCGGCGGCCAACCTTGAACGACAACCCGGTGGGAATTGCTTTTATTCAGTATCGGTGTCGAAACTCGATCCAGCGTATCGATAACTACTAGTCCACTACAGACTACAGCCGGTGCCCCTCCACACGCCGCGACTGGCTCGGCGCAGCTCCCGGTGACCTCTGCACTGACACTGGACTTTCACATTCACTAATGGTGGGATATTGCACAGAATGGATACTCGAAAATTATCCAGTCGAATCGTGATTTTTGACTGATACGTGATTTCGTTGACTTCGGGGAGAAAGTGAAGTGATTCCGTTACTTGCAAGTCAATCTAGCAATCTAGCACGTATATATTATAAAACCAGTCTTCAATAAAGGGTTGATTAAATTACGGAGATGTGGGATGAAACATATTTTATGAAAGACATTTTGCAGTCTTGTCCTTGAAATTTGATCGGATATTCGAAGGTTTGTTTGTACCTGCTAGGATTGATTATTTTAAATTGGGTTGCACATATCTCACCCAGAGTTGCCTCTCGTGTTCCACCCCGGAGGCCAGCAAATCTCCAAGAAGTCATCCAACTTTTCGTATAATTTGAACAATCCGACAATGGGGAAATTAACTGTTGGTATCAACACTGATCAAGGTAAAAATGCGACGTGAATCTGTCGGCTCGAAATATTGTTTTCTTGTGATGGGAATAGGTGCAAACCACACCAAGGAAATACAAACCTGAAGATTTGGAACAAAACAAACCATACCATACAATTTTTAGAACACAAATTTGGGAATAATTTAACAGTAGCTTATCTTACGAACACAAACGCGAAATCTGCCGACAAGTTGCCGCCTCTGGTGAGAAGATATCAAGACGAGATAGCCAGACATCCTTGTGGCGTGGGAATAGTGGCAGCACCGAGGGAGCATTGACCAATAATAACACAGTGCGGCTCGCTCCACAATGGACACTTCACCCAGGTGATGTAGCCTAGTTTTACGATCTACATGCATCATCGCTTGTGTCCGCGGTAGTGAAGTGTGGGGCTGAAGTGGTGCGAGAGTTTATAACGCCATGAGCGCCTTATGTGTGATTCAAAGTATTTAATACTGTTGTAGGTGTAGTATGAAGAATGAAGATGGTAAACCAAAGAAAGAAGAGTTCCTATCAAGAACGTATTAAGTTCTACAGAAAGTTTTTCCTTACGTGCATTTCGTATGCTGACTCAGCCATAAGAGGTCACGGTTCGACTCCCGTGATGGCCCCAAAACTTGTTTTTATTTTTAGGGGGATACTTCTCACGCAAACCTTCTTTGAATAAAACAGTGATCATAGAAAAAAGGATGTGCATAGTTAATGGTACAAACTACAGATGTCTACTGGTCAAATTTAATTCAGAAAATATTATTAAGTCTAGCTGAAATGTTGCATAGTTTTTATTTTATTATTAGCATGATATTTTTAACGCTTAACTTGTATGAACAACAGTAGAAAAGGGGATGTGCACAATTAAAAGTACACACTAGTGATGCATACAGGTCAAATTTCACCCAGAATATATTAAATTAAGTTTGGTTTTTGATTATGTTATTTATTACTCCTGGCTACAATGTGACAGGATTTGTTACATTTCGTTGTCATTCCGTAAACAAATACACGGCACTAAAACCAATTAGAATAGTTCATCAACGATCATTCTTGCGTATAGTATTAAAATTCAAATAAACAATTGAAAAAACGGGATATTCGAATATCAAAACAAAACTTCATTATGATGGGGGGTTACACAAAAATTAATACATTAAAAACTGCAAAGAAGTGCACTTTTTCTGTCCTTTGATACAAGTGAGCAATTACAAAACGGAAATATAGTCCATTGCGTTAATTAGAAATAATTTACTTTGAATTCGTGCGAAAATATGTTGAATTCCGATTGTTAGGGAAGCCGCGGGTAACTACTATTCGATAACACGAGTCAAAGAAAACATTTTTGTTTTACTGCCGAACTGTCAGCCCCGATGCCCCCAGCGAGCCGAGTAAGGCGGACTGTACGCACGGCCGGCCGGGCATTCCTAAGCGGCACGACGTGGCAACGCCGCGCGACTGCATTCCTTTTCTCTCTCCCCTTCCACTCGCCAGCCGAGATACGTTCAGCAGACTTTTTCCTTCGCTACACGCCACACGCCGCATATCGCGACAAATGACATTAAACCAGTGCGGATCGTTTAATTCAACATGCGGTATTTTTTATGTTTCGTGTGTGTGTGTGTCGGTATTTTATGTTTCGTGTGAATGTACTGTGTTCTGTACTTTTATGTGCAATTTTAGAAAAAATTACTTCGACAACCATTGAATAATGGGGGGCTACAACTACGCTGCTAAAAGATGAATTAATTGTTGTCGGTCCGAAACGCGTACAGCGTAATAAACCTATTTTTTGACACCTCAAGGCATATTTACAGAAGGTAAATAACTTTGATTAACTTCTTTCTTTATTTTTACCTTACATTGGACTTGTAAAAAATTTTAAGTGTTAAACTTCCCAATAATTAATATTTTAGGACTTAGAAAATTTTTTAAGCCCATCATTCTTTTGTTACTGTTCCAACAAGCAACAACATTTCTTTATTTTACTTTACATTGGACTTGTAAAAGTTTTAAGTGTTAAAACTTCCACTTAATTAATATTTTAGGACTTAGAAAATTTTTCAAACATTTACTTTACAACGAGATTTTTGTTTTTAAACTTGCATTATTTGACTTTGACACTTAGATTTCTTTTCAAAACTTACATTGGATGATCTTAATACTTAGGGGTTTTGAAATATAAAAAAATTAGCAGTTATTTACACTTTTTGTGTTTAATACGGAATGTGGGTTTTTACCTTATCAGCACTGTTTTCAAATAATTTTTAACGTAAATAGTTTAGTTTATACTGAGAGTTATATTACTAAAAACACAATTTCCGAGTTAAAAAATTCAGTTCTTTGTGTTTGATTTATTATAACTCTGCTTAGAAGCATCGGGGTTCTTTGTGTTTGATTTATTATAACTCTGCTTAGAAGCATCGGGGAAAATATTCCTGTACAGAATCATTAGTCGATTTTCTTGGGAACAATATATCAAAATTTAAGAGTCCTTTGATCAATATTTACGTCGTTATTAATTTATTTCTAAAGAACTGTTAACTCTTTTGTTAATTAAGATTTTCATTTCATTTTTCCTTTAATGACAGTAGATAGTTTCCATAATCAATATTCACTTAAAAAACTACTTTAATACTACAAGATAAATCCGTAATCAGTTGATAATTGAAACATCGGATTGTGATATTTGTATCTTTAAACACTGCACGACTGAAATAGAGGTGCGAGGCCAGACAGTATGTGAGTGGGTTAGAATTATTGGGAGTATTGATGCGATATATCGAACTGACGTATCGCACCATATCACAGCATCGTGCGTATCTTAAATATACAAATAGTTTCTTTATAGGCGCTAAATGCGTATAAAAAAGGTTTTTTAAAAAATAAAAGGGTTAATATTAAAATTTCGTTCCAAAACTATAGTGATTAACAAAAATATAAATATTTAAGACTTACTAATCTGAATCAGACGAGGAAATGTATATGACCTCTTCTGCCGTATGTAGTGCTTGTCGTGGTCTCCCTGTTAGGTACAAAATATAACGGTTAATTATTATGATAAAACATCAATAATTAGTATTTCGCTAGTTTATAATGCGACTGTTTCATTTTTATTTTAATAGTTTTAAGTCATTGCAAAACAAAACTTTTGGGATATTTTTTGAGTACAGTAGAACCCTGGAAGAAATTAAACTTTATATAAGTGGGATAGTTTATATATATTTTTTTAAATTACATTCATAAGATGGTAATTACAGACCTTTTAAACCGTATGTTGTGCTCATTTAATGTTCGTAAGTGAATTACATAACCTCACATTAATACCCCCGTTGCAGCAGACCTGCATACTCAGCGAATTTCAAATGCAAAACAACATATGTTAATCCAACATAGCGAGATTTGACATGTTTTTTTGCAATCAGTTGATAATTGAAGCATCGGATTGTGATATTTGTATCTTTAAACACTGCACGACTGAAATAGAGGTGCGAGGCCAGACAGTATGTGAGTGGGTTAGAATTATTGGGATTATTGATGCGATATATCGAACTGACGTATCGCACCATATCACAGCATCGTGCGTATCTTAAATATACAAATAGTACAAATTATTAAAAAGTATATGTACATTTTTTTATATGTGTATTTTCATTCCGAAAAAATACATGTAACTTATAATAAAAGTAATCTACAATTTGACACCGCAATACTATTGCATTATTCAAATTTTTACCCAATTATATTGAGTAGCCGGGCAGTTTTGTTCACCTTGGAAACGTTGGGTCATAGAATCAGTAAGTGTCTGTTCGTTGACAGCATACAAGAACTCGTACTTGAGCGGTGTGAACAACTCAGGCGAGTAGGGCTTGTGACCGTCATACTGCGTTGACACGACAACAAAAGGCCCATAATCTAGAAAAAAAATCATTAAATTAAAATTTTTAATATGTAACGTGCGGAATTAGGAAAAGTATAATTATGTAATATTAACAAATAAATTCCTGAAACCTGTTTTGAGAAAAAAAATTGATTCTATTAACAATTTTAATTTTTGTTCGCATTTTGGTTTATTTACAACCAACCCAAACTCTAGTTTTACTGAAAAAAAACTATTTTAGATTAGTGGACACCGCAATAAAAATGCATTATTCAAATTTTTACCTAATATATATTTGATTTTATTTTTGTTTAATTACATGTATAAATAAGAAGTTTTTTTGGGTTATCATGTGTTATGGAACTCGACACAAATGTTCTTTATAGGCGCTAAATGCGTATAAAAAAGGTTTTTTAAAAAATAAAAGGGGTTAATATTAAAATTTCGTTCCAAAACTATAGTGATTAACAAAAATATAAATATTTAAGACTTACTAATCTGAATCAGACGAGGAAATGTACATGACCTCTTCTGCCGTATGTAGTGCTTGTCGTGGTCTCCCTGTTAGGTACAAAATATAACGGTTAATTATTATGATAAAACATCAATAATTAGTATTTCGCTAGTTTATAATGCGACTGTTTCATTTTTATTTTAATAGTTTTAAGTTATTGCAAAACAAAACTTTTGGGATATTTTTTGAGTACAGTAGAACCCTGGAAGAAATTAAACTTTGTATAAGTGGGATAGTTTATATATATATTGTTTTAATTACATTCATATGATGGTAATTACAGACCTTTTAAACCGTATGTTGTGCTCATTTAATGTTCGTAAGTGAATTACATAACCTCACATTAATACCCCCGTTGCAGCAGACCTGCATACTCAGCGAATTTCAAATGAAAAACAACATATGTTAATCCAACATAGCGAGATTTGACATGTTTTTTTGCAAGCTCCATAAGAATAACATGGGGAATGAGTATGCAGGTTTGCTGCTACAGGGATGTTTAAACTGGTTGGTTTTTTAATTCAGTATTTACTAGATCTGAACTAGAAGAAGCCAATTACCAAGTTTTATCAAGATACGTTGAGAAATAAGCGAAATGTAGAATTTTACTTATTTCCCATAAGGTTAACATTGGGACAACGTACTGTGTTTACCACTTTTAATATCTCGGTAACCAATGGATATAGAGCAGTGATTCAAAATATTAAATTGTTTGTTTTTTTGAGCTGAATTCAATAGTGCCAACAAAAATTTGATAAATTTCATTTTTTTATGTGAAAAACTCAAAAAACCCATTTTTCGAAGGTTTACCCCCCTTTACCCCCACTTCTGCTGGTCCGATCGGGCTGGTTTATGAACTTGTCCGAGTGATTACCACTTTACACGTCTGTACCAAATTTCATTAAGATCGGACCATATTTACGGCCGCTATCGTGTTAACAGACATATATAAATATATATGTATATAAAAATTCGAACGAATGTTATTTTTTTGCTTATGGGGACCCTAAAATGAAAAGTTAACATGGTCTCGGACTTAGGTCTTACCATGAGTACTACCGTAATAGCTTATTCCTTTAAGGAAATTTGTTAAAACAAGTCCACCAACACCGTATATATTAGCGCAATATTTCTAGATGTTTCTTTCCTCCTTAAACATTTAATAATTTTGATCTTTTGGTCAAGCCTTAGTACGACTCGTTTTTATTTTTCAGTTAAACTTATCAATCAGCAGTTGATTCATAGTACATATTTAGCCCACTCACTGTGTAACGGTATTTTTAGCAAAAAAACTCAAAATCATTAGCAGCGGACACTCGTGTTTAATTACAATGTCGCTTGCACTAACAGTTAATTAAGATTGTATATAAATGTTATTAGTGTTTTATTAATTTAATAACTTATATTTAAATTTAAAATGTATTTAAAATTACTAAATAGTATTCAAAAAATCGACATACACTTTTAAACCATTTAAAATTATAAAACTTATATCATAAAATATAACAATTATTTACTATACAATTACATACTAAATTTTATTAAATCGGTTTGTACACAACATTACGCAACATACAACATTTTTCACTTAACTAAAATTATATTAATGATTTTTTTAAGCCAAAATTTAATTATTGCATATATATGTATATTTTCAAACATACAATTTTTTTAACATTTTAAATTCTATAACTTTTAAATTATTATAAACATGCAAGTAATGTTATTTTGTTAATATAAAAAAAATTAACTCACCGTCAAATGGTTCCGTTTGAGTGGAGGAGTTTTGTGTTTGTATGTAAGTTTGAGTAAAAGAGTGACAAAAATGTCGTAAAGTCTGTAATAAAAATGGTTCTGTTGTTTGTGATTTGGTCTGTGTCGTCTGTGTCGTCTGTGTCGTCTGTGCTGTGATTAGTCGTGACGTCTGTAATCGTGATGTGTGTGGCTGTATTGTTGTGGATGACGTCTGTGGTCGTGACGTGTGTGGCTGTATTGTTGTGGATGACGTCTGTAATCGTGAAGTGGATGGCGTCTGTAATCGTGACGTGTGTGGCTGTATTGTTGTGGATGATGTCTGTGGTCGTAACGTGTGTGGCTGTATTGTTGTGGATGACGTCTGTGGTCGTGACGTCTGTGGCTGTATTGTCGTGGATGATTGTGACGTGGATGGTAATGTAATGTAATGTATCTCGAAAGCGTGTCTGCTTAATTTGTCTTTTGTATGAAATGCACGGTCACATAAGTAACAAGTAAACGGTCTGTGGTTGTAATGAACATGTAAAATATGTCGGTTTAAGTGCTCCTTGCGCTTAAACAACTTTTTGCAATAACAGCACTGGTGGGACATGACGGTAAAACTAACTATGAGCTCAACGACAGCAGACTGACTGACCAAGAGTTAATCGTTTATATATAAACGTTGCCAAAACCTTCACTACCAAAAAAGGCTTGCCGAACAAGGTTAACAGATGGATGAATTCTGTTATTTTAATCTACTGGTTATGTTTCAAAAACAACGACTTATAACGTTTATAATTTACTATCAATTTTCTTTTTGGATTCCGTCGACAAACAATGTTTTTATAAAACATATATGAGCAAAATTTTTAAATAATGTAAAAAAAAATCGGGAGTTTTTTTTCATTATTTAATCTACATTGCTAGAACGTTAATTTAATAAAGTCGTCTAAATATCTAAAGTAAATGCACCCTAAAAGTGCAATTAAAGGGTTACCCACACGATAGCTACCGCTTACAAACTAAACAACAATGCAATCAAGTTTTAACAAAATTGCTCTTAACCCTATTGTGCAGGTATTTAACATTTTTTTTATAAAACTAACGAGGGATACCTACACATATGACAGGTCTTAAATAGGATGTTGCAGGTTGCATTTTGAAAAAATGAAGGAGGCAACCTGTGTGTAAAAATTCAAAAGATCATATCTTTCAAACGGTATAAGCTATTGAAGTGAAATTCGGTATATAGACACACATAAGCCGACGCTAAAAAAAATAAAAATACCTAACATGTGTTATGCGGTAAGCATTCGAAAAAATAAAGGGTTGTATTTTAAAAATTGTATATTTCGGGAGGTAATTGTCAGATATAAACCAAACTTAGTATATTAGTATGTAACAGCTTATCCTACATATTAAAGCGTGCGCTGCAGGTTGCATTACACAAATAAAGGAGCTAAAATATATATAAATTTATATCTTGAAAAATAATTAATGGATATCAACTAAACTTAATATGGGTACATGTAACATTAATTTAACTGAGACTTAAAATTTTGAACGTTTAATAGTAGTGTAAAAGTGGTGGGATTAACGGTATAAAAGTTATAACATCGAAAAAACTTAAAAAATATGTTTGCAAACTCTATTAAGTGAGTATTCAAAATCATGGAATAAAAACACAAACAAAAAAAGTTCAATAATATTTTTTCAATAAAAGCAACGGTTTAAATGTTATTACACAAAAACTGACAAATTTTATTTTTTACATAATCACTGAACCAGATTTCAACTCCTGGCGACATAGCACGCTTCCGCTTGGAATCGGTTGGCAATACAAGTTGTTGGCCTTGTTGCGTTAGGCAACTTTCAATTCCTACCGACCTCGCACACTTCCGCTTAGAACCAGTTCGCAATACAACTCCTTAATTGTTTACACACTCAACAACTTTTTAAACCAAGGACTCCGACCCGGATGAACGTTTTTTTTAAACCCTTTTGTAATGGAGTTATTACTTCGAAACATGTACTGGATTCATCTACTATTTGAACTGTTGGACGTTGAGGTATGTTAAGCTATTCTACTCTGCCTATAATTTTGTATAATTTAAGTACTCACAAAATAGGGTTTGGAAACTTATAAAGTAAAATATGTATTTTAATTTTTGCGTTATAACTTCCATAACGTTGGTTTTATTGAAAAATGTTACAGGACCTTTTTGTTTGTCTTTTAATTCCATGTAATTTGAGAACCCGCACGATAGGTTTTGTAAAAGTTTTAAATGACCTTGAAACTTGAGTTTTTTCGTTATAACTTTTATACCGTTGGATTTATCGAAAAATGTTACTGGTCCTTTTGTGTTTGTCTTTTCATTCCGCGTAATTTGAGTACCCGCACAATAGGTTTAGAGTAATCTTGCGAAATGGGGGGCCCCCACTTGATATCATCGTCGTTCAACTTTTGAGCTGCGTCGACATACACGGTGGCAGTGGATATAACAAAAAAGGTCCAGTAACATTTTTCGATAAAACCAAAGGTATAAAAGTTATAGCTCAAAAACTGAAAAGAAAATCTTTTTAAATCATTTTTTTATATGTTTCCAAATCCTATCATGTAGGTATTCAAAATACGCAGAATGAAAAGACGAACAAAAAAGGTCCAGTAACATTTTTCAATAAAACCAACGTTATAACACAAAAACTCAAAAATTATCTTTCTTTACATTATATTTTACTTTATATCTTTTCAAACCCTATCATGCAGATACTCAAAATACTTAGATTTAAAAGAGATACAATAAAGGTCCAGTAAAGTTTTTTATAAAACCAACGTTATAACGTAAAAAAAAATATTTTTCTACATCTTATATTTTATTTTATATGTTTCCAAACCCTATCGTGTGGTACTTCAATAATGCAGAATAATGAGACGAACAAAAAACTTCGGTAACATTTGTTATTTAACTAACAATGTAAAAGTTATAACACAGAAACCAATTTTATATTTATTTCGCATTTCTGCAACTAAATATTTTTAGAAGTATCAAGGTGATATAATAAAGTAGCATCTTTAAATTACTGTAACTTGTACAAAGTTAAATAAGTGTTAAAACGATATTTTATTGCAAATATTTTAAAACCAAAAGTTAAGAACGATTGTTTAATACCGACATGTTCACTCAACAAGAGCAACAGTGCGACTAACACTACATATCCAAAATATTGTGAGGAGTCTCTCATGTTCTGCAGTTCTTGTGGATACCGTTCACCATTGATTTTTACTGCCACGTTTTTAATGTTGCTATTATCGAATTTAGAGGGAATTTTCTCTTGGTTATTCCAACGGTTTGTTTGCAAACATATGATTATGAATTTTGGATTATATACATTTCGATAAACGTTCGTGATATCAAAAGTGAATGAGGTGCCATGAACACCTTTCTTCTCGATGCATTGCCATTGATAGTAATTGTACACTAGCTTGCCATGATCACTCAGTTTAGTTAATCCATCAATTAGTTGGATCTTGCTTGTAGCTGTATACTAAACTAATGGAACTCGAAGTACGAATGATTTTATATCAATTTTTCCTTCTGCTGGCAAAGTGTCTGTTGCGCCTGATCCTTTCCATCGGTACAAAGCATCGTTATCCTCAGCCCGGGTGAACATGATTTCAAAACCACCTTTGTACATGGGATATTGTAGATGATCTAAAAGTCCGAGATGAGCAGGAGTGCCGACAGCTTCAAAATCGCTCCCACCCGTGAAACTGGATTTAAAACCACAATTTAGCAATGCATTTTTATACGAATTGGAGTAGTTCAAAAGCCCTTTTACTGTGCTGGTAATTCCAGGATGGTCTACAGTATCGATTGTAGTATTGTGTTTCTTCAGTTCGATTCTTGTGAATTGAAATGGTATGAAATTGTCAATGAGTTTGATTGTGGTGTTTGCAGGATATGCGGCTCCATCAGACTTTTTTACAACTTTACCAGTGATGTGAAATTGAATTCCTGAATCGTAAAATGTATCACCATGATCTAGTTTGAAAATTGTATAATTGTTTGGTGTATTGAAATTGAGTTCGGATACCGGCATTACAGTCCGATATTCGCTCCTTATTACACCATTTGAAAACTGATGATAGAGTGCATCCATTTTGTTGTTGATAGAGATACTTGCTTGTATCACTTAGTTATACTTAAAAAAAATAAAACTAGTGTTTTTGGAATTTTAATATTTTATATTTTTTATTGATTTTTGATTACATTTTCTTTTTACGACTTCTCATAGTCAGATCCGTAATCATCATACGTTTCGTATAAATCTCCATCTTCATTTTCATCTTCCCAAAAGTGTCTATGATCCTCCACAAATTGTTCTGATACATTCTGATAGAGTTTGATGTAATACCAATCTACTTTGTCTGCAAAATCATGTATGAAAGATTCTGACAGAGTTTGCCACTTGCTGACAGTATCCCAACAATCGTCAAAGTTCAAAGCCATCTCACGAAGAAACTCCTCATCAAATTTTGTCCTCTTCAATACTGCACGCCAATTGACGCGATGGAAATAGATGCGTAGCATATCAGTACTAAAATCGTAATTGTGTGAGAGAAGATCCCAATTCATCATTTTGTCAAACTTCATTATGAATTCGTCAGTGAGAACACCCTTCGGTGCTTTCGCTTCGCAAGAGATGATCTTCCATGCATTCGCCATTTTTAGAAGATGTATAATTTCTTATACACACTTATATATACACTTATTTGGTGGAACCATATAATGTCACAGACGTTCCTAGGCCGAGACCGAGTTTACGTTTTAACCACATTGCACCAGATGTCCCCAGAGCGACAGCACGTTCATTTAGATCGGCATCAGAAGACGTGACCCTGTCCCAGGCGGCATTTTGCAAATCCTTGTCTGCCACCCACCTGTCTTCAGCACGTTTGTGATCTCGGTACCATACATCATGTTTCTTACAAGCCTCATCTAATGGATTAATTCCTTTGTCACCACGTTGCAATCTCTCAGACAATTTTGTTCCTGGTCCACAGAAGTTGTAGGTGTCAAGTTTCCAGTTTCGTGGTGCATGAAGTTCGAATGGTAGTTTGTTTATTAGAGTGTTCAGTAAACCTGATCCTTCTATCGTGTGCTCAGGTAATGCTGACAAACAACGTATTAGATATTTCAATCCATTTGGACGTTCGATAAGCTCTTGCATGCGGTCGTATATGAATTTCACGACTGATAGTTTCTTGTTATGAAAGTTGTTATTTCCAGCTGCCTCTTCAGCGTGTATAAAATTGAGTCGACCAATCAGTTCATTCAAATCCTTGATGTATCGGTATTCGATCGGTGTTTTATCATCATATCTTTTTAGACCAGATCCTTCCGTTGTGGAAGCAGGTGTACCAGAGGTGTGGGGGTCTGTTGGTGTGACAGGTTTATTTATTTCGTCCCAAATGGGTTTGATCATTAGTTTCCACTTTTGACCCTGACTTGATTTCGGACGTCGTGAAGAAGGGTCGTTCTTTTGATACAATGAATTTGATGCCAACAGAATGTTCTTGTAGGTGATCAAATCGTTTGGCGTGTATTCGTCTGGCTTAACAAGACCTTTGTATGTCAACAGTTTCCAAAGTCCTTCACTGCCAGTGTAACGTTTATCTGACATAATTATGTCATCATAATTGAAGGTGATAGGCTTCGACCCAATTTTCAAACGTTCGCTTGGTATATCATAGTATATACCGAATTGAGCGTCGTTTGCACGAGGTAAATATTTTGTGCCAATAACACCCAGGTTGACTACATTAGAGTCCACCAACTCTTTGATTGACTGGTTCTGAAGAATTTCTTCAGTATCGTTTTTGTCGGCTAATACTTCATCTTCGTTGTTACCATCTCTGTTGTAATGTATTTGTTTACGATCTGGTGTACTGGAAAGCCTCGGTCTGAACTTAGTCATCATCTGATTGTATTTTTGCTTTCTCAACCACTCTTTAGTTTTTTGTTCAAGTGAATCATCCTTCTCTTGTTTCTCTTTAATTGCTTTGGTGATTGTTTGATACTTCTTTTCTCTTTCTCTTTGTTCTTCTGTTTCCTGAAAGTGAACGTCAGCTAATTGGTGTTGCAGCCTATTTTTTACATTTTATAAATGTTTTGCTTTGTTCACAGTCAGTGGTAGTTCAGGGTTCTCTAGGAACTTAGTTGGAAATACAGTCGTCTTATTTTTTATTCGTGGAGATACAGTGGCAATTTCTTTAAGTTTTTTCTCGCGTTGTCCTCGCTCTTCTTGTTCAGCTTTGCGAAATTTTTTTACTAGGTTATTCTCGATTGCTTCAAGACGTTTTGCAGTATTTGCATCCATCATAACTTTCGTTTACTTATAATAACTCATGTTAAATACAAATTACGTGTCAGATAAAATAACGATATTTTACGTTCAATGGAAAAACGACATTCAATATGAAAAACGACTTTGTGTCAAAATATCGTTTCTCATCGATTTAGAGGAAAAACGACTTTTACATCAAAATATTGTTTCTCAAGGAAAATATCGTTTCTCGTCGATTTAGTGGAAAAACGACTTTTACATCAAAATATCGTTTCTCAAGGAAAATATCGTTTCTCGTCGATTTATTGGAAAACGACATTTACATCAAAATATCGTTTCTCGAGGAAAATAACGTTTCACACTTTTTTGTTGAATATCGTTTTATTAAGCATACATTTATATTTCCCTGCATGCACTTTTTTCGAGGTATCGATGGACAAAAATCCATGAGGCTCTTTCCAACACTGGCGTCATATTTTTTCAAACTGACATAGAGTCATGTCTGAGCCAACGAAATCCTCATGAATGCGTTTTGTGTAGTGTTTGTTTTGCTGGAACGCACAAAGTAAATTTATATTGTTGCGTATTACCTGCATGTCTACACGGCTGTAACTCTGACTCAAGTATACACATGATACATTCTTGTGACGACCTCTTATGTAATAATCCTTTATTTATGACTGTTCATCAAGCAGGCAATCATCAAACACTACCAAGGAATTTGGTTTGCATTCATCCAGTGGGACCAAGTCGCCACAATCCGAGAAGAAGAATGCTATTTTGTTTCCAAGTTTTTTCTCAATTCTTTTATAAGGTTTTTGGAGATCCTTGTATGCTGGCTGATCTATTGATCGACTAAATATGTAGAGATGCTTAAATGTAATTCCATCTCTGTTATATATGAAGTTCAGTAGTAAATTGGTTTTTCCACATCCTGATGGGCCGACGATCAAACAACGAAGGGGCTTTGGGAAAACTCCCTCTGTTATTCCTTCGCCATCTTTACAGTAGATGTTAATTTCTATTTTTATAACTTCCATATAATAACATTTATTAATTGATTAAATGTCAACTGTGGTTGCTCTAGACCGGCCAATTTTAGCCTCTAATTTACTAATTCGTTTAGTCACCTCTAGAAGTTCAACTCCATTGATTGCGTCATATGCGCCGTTACTACGACTGATTCCACAAATCTTTCTACCGTTCTTTACTTTTATACAATCATTTGTGACTTCGATTCCTTTTAAAATATTATCGATTTTTGCATTGACTTTTTCCATCTGCTCCTTAACAACTACATCAGTGTTATCAATAGCCTTTCCCACATTTACTATTCTTTTACCTTTAAGGCTAATATAGTTTTTCTCAAATCCAACATGTTTTTTTGCTTCGGAAGCAAGATCCATTTTTGCGTGTTTTAACATTTCATCGGCTTTGGATATAAAGTCAGCTTTCAATCTACTGATTTCAGAATGTGTATCCTTTTTACAACTGTCTTCCAATGATGTAAACTTTTTATTCAACTGATTTTCAGAAATACCACTACCGCTTGCAGAGAGTTCTTCTCCGAACCGATTGAATTTAAATACAGATATCATGATTGACTATCACTTATTAATACGACAACATGCCCAAGTAAATTAGATTTTCAACATTATTGTTGAGTATTGGATTGTTGTCTTGATCAAGTATGTTTATTGTTATGTTATGGATGGTACGCAACCCAGGTTTAATATCAACGTACAATCTTTCTTTAGGCTGCTCCGATATTTTGTATCCATGAGGAACCTCTGGGAAGAATGTATACAGTAGTTCTGTTTCTGCATGTTTGTGATTATGTGTGTCATGGTTGACAAGACTGTTTTGAACTATGTTACAATGTATCTCGATAGCATCTATCGCCCTCAGTTTAGGAGGTCTAGTTCCAATCACTGACACATCCTCAGAGTAGTATGAAGTAACAACATCTTTATTTTGTTTGTCTGTAGATGGAATTTCAAAGCCAAATACTTTACAAGCCACCGGATCCATATAGAACTTTAACGGTGAATATATTGTTAGAAAATCACCACTCTTATTCAGTTTGAATTTAGTAGCGTCAACGTTCAAGTTTAAAGATTTAATATACTGTTGCGCTTTGGCCTCTATAGACTCGATTGTCCAGTAGCCTTTCGTCAGTGTAAGTGGTTTCAATATTTTGTATATATCTTTATCCCAAAAGTATATACTTGCATCTCCCCGCACATTGTAAATAATGTTGTCTGAAAAGAAAGCGACGAGTGCAATGCGATACTTCACATTCTCCTTCAGATGTATCGGATGCTCCAAATGGAGGATGATACGGGATTTGTCACCTCTAAGTTTTAATAGCGGCATTTTCCCTTTGTAATACTTATATGTTATACCACCATGATTGCCAAGAGTATTTATTATCTCTTAATCTATTTATGATTGTGTTCCACGTTTTGTCATCATCTGAACACTGCTCAGCACTTCAAGACACAAGTGACCACAAATAGGAGGATCCTCAAACTCCTGGACTCTTATGTCGTTGTAAAATAGATCATTCTCTCCTAAATACCTTACCAGTTCTACAGGTGGTGGAGCATTGCCAAACGAGTCAAAGTATAACTTTTTATCATCCTGAGTTTTTACATAGCATGTCCAATGCGTACCATCTGATTCAAAGTCTCCAAGATTCAATATACCACATTCGGATTTCCATGGAAGTGATCTTGGCAATAATTCACGCATGAAAACTCCTCGGAAGTTATGTAACTTTAACCTTTTCACCCACTTTTCTATATCACCAAGTGTTAAGGGACGGATTACTTTTTTTTATAAATGATCGCATCCAAGCGGTTATTGATGAGTCTTTTTAAACCAGCTCCTTGTGGATCCTTATCGATAATTGTGTCTAGCTCATTATCAATTATATGTTTTAACCATGGAATGAATTTCTCTTTCAGTAAAGGTGCTAAATGTTTTCTCACCATAGGTGAGATGAACTGTTTGCCTCCTGGGATAGTGTTTTCCACCAATTCCATTACTTCCTTCAGAAGACCTCCCTTTTTATTTTTTAGTAGCTGGTCATAGCTGACATTTAAACGCAGCCCAGTTTTATTTTTTCTTGCTTTCTCTATTGCCCTATGTTGGTCATCATTCAACAGGATGTAATCCTTACCATGTGTAATATTTTCTTTTGTCAAACCAATGACAGCGTTTCGCCGTTTCCTGTAAGCGATCCGCAACTTGCGTTTTTGCCCTTCGGAAAGATGAATAGAATGTTTATGCAAATCACTCATGATGTGCTTCCTTCACTTGGTTGTACTACGTAATGTGTACTTATAAGAATACCATAACATTTATTTTTCTCATATATTGAATAGTGACCCCATGGAAGAGAGCTTGTACCATCATTTAAAATGTATCTTTTATTGTCCTCATTAGACAACACTGTTTTATCTACTGCTATAGTATAGAGGTCATGCTTGAAACTTCTGATCATATTTATTGTCTTGGATGATTTTGATCCTTCAAATAAACATCGTTTATAATCATCAAAAGTTATTTCTTTGTCTGTCACAGACTTTTTAACACCTTTAGATTTCTTACATACACTTCCATCCTCAACTTCATGAGCGTACATTTTAGACCTCAGGGCAACCTGCTCTCTCATTATTTTACAACTAAGCTCATCTTTCATTTTGCCTTGTACCTTTTTTGTTTACTCTAGGTATACCATAAGGATTGATCTCAGGGTAATCACTCGTATCAAAATAGTCAATCATTGTCTTCATATCTTGATAGAAGTCAGGAGTGGTTATTGCATATTTTAAAGAATCAGTGTCTGTGTACTGCAATCGAGCTTTTTCCTTATATTTCGATTTGATTACATTGTAATGAAAGTCATAGATTAATGTTTTTGATATATCAAGTACACTCATACCTACATATATAGGTTTATTGAAAGTAAGTTTTGTTCTTCTCATATGTATAGCTGATAGGTTTTCTGCAAATATTGTACGGTCTTTAAAGGTAGGCTTGGCGACCCATTTAACAACTTGTTTTTCTTTTGTTGCCAATCTCACATCTACTCTGTTACGAATATTTTCCATCGTTTTTCCAAATACACCATTGTTCATCAACTTGTAAAAGTCTTTCTCAAAATCATTCTTTGCTTGAGTCCGCAACTTTGTATTTAGTTCTATGTAGGGTGCAATCCAGTTTGATTGAGTGAAAGAGATGGCTCTATGTATTTTTTTAAGTTTCATTCCCAGATTCAGGTACATCTTCAGATTTCTATAATGAACTACATATCTTTCTTTATCATAAAGTGTCGTTAATAGTTTCTTTTCTTTCCCTCCTGGTGGGACTCTGCTTTCTGGAGCAAGTTGTAGGTCAGAATGCAAATCATGAATTTCTTGAGGATGCTCCAAGTCTACTTCAAGTATATACCCAGTAACAGCATCATCAGGTATAGTAGTGACATCTATGTTTGTATCAACCCATTTAAAATCTTTATACGGTATATATTGCATCATCGCCCAACCATAAAGGTTGTTTGCATCGAGGTACACTTGGTACTCGGTCTGTTTGTTTGGATCATAATCTTTCATTTAGGGATTATTAGCTTTAGCATAACGATTAGAAAATTGGGAAACACCACCACGAATTCCCCTCTCGACCATTAGAAGCATTTCATAGTCGGAAATCAGTTCCAGTTCAATGTTTGTTGTTTTCAACATAGCGCTCCAAGCCAGACCTGGTGTAGTGAAAAACCACGCTGGGTCTAATTTATATGTTGATGAACATACATTTCGGAAGTTCTCCATGATATCTGCCAACAACAGGACATCTGATTTGTTATAGAGTAATGTATACTCTTTCATATTTTTTATTTGAAAGAAGTCCCAAACCTTTTTTGCATGTTCATAATCTTCAAGTTCAATGTTTGATTTACTCAACTTGTTATAGAATTGTTCATACTCTGGTAAATGTGTTTGTTCATATCTCTCCTCACTACACATATAATCATATGGATACACACCTTTCCTCAA
Organism: Flexamia atlantica; assembly: GCA_035578135.1. Lineage (NCBI taxonomy): Eukaryota > Metazoa > Arthropoda > Insecta > Hemiptera > Cicadellidae > Flexamia > Flexamia atlantica. Next base: position 167,757,348 of record JAQJVK010000001.1, on the reverse strand, counting down.
AACTAAATTCAACTGAGATTCAGTAAAGTATTTGGCCGTATGAATAAACTGATCCCTCTGAAGATTCTTTGCGAGCGCATCAAGGCTACATGACATAAACTTGAATGAATCTAAGTACCGAAGTTCAATCATATTTTCCTTTTTAACAGTGTAGGATATGTAACGTTCTTCATTATTTGGAATAACATCGACCTCCTCTTCATTCAAACCCAACATATTAATGAACAAATGCGTGTCATAGCCAGAAAGATTGTGAATGAAAATTGGAATAAACTTTGGTTTCCTGAACTTGATGTTGCATTCTCTATGCGCAACACCTCTAACATTTCCTGTCAAGTGGTCATGGTCAAGTACCTTATCACCATTCAATGGCCTTTCACAAATATGACACGTTTTTGATTGTGATATGGTACGTTTGTCATCCTCTGTTAATCTCATTGGTTTGATAGAGTCACTCGAATATGTTTGAATTATTTCTGATTCCTTCTCTAGTTGTTCGATAAAAACCTTACCAGCATCCACACCAAAGTATGTAACAGGAGGATTGTAATCTCCATCTTTTGAGACTATATAGTATGAAAAACTCATTGGTAAATGTTTTTGGTAGCTCTGTGATTTTTCAGTTGTATGTGACCTATTGGACTCCAGGAGACATTCAAAGTCTGCATAAATTACAAATGGTACTTTCATTGATTTATTGTGATCCATAAACTTAATGGTGGTTCCTTGCTTTGGAAGATTTATTTTCACAGCATCATATGTGCTGCAATCCTGCTTGTGTATCTTTAACTTATCTTCCGACCCAAAATGTAAGAGACACCTTTTACACAACCACATTTTATGCCCATTTTTTGAAATCTGTGAGCTTACCAATCGAGAGAGGTTCTTGATATTACAATAATGATTTGTTTCGCTTCCTTTTAAATAGAGTAGATCAACATGTTTTTCCATTTCCTCCTTTGTAATTCTAAGTGGAACCACATTAAAGTTATTACCATCAAGGGTATAAACATTAACAGATATACTAGCGCTTTTCAAACTTTGTTATGTCATCCAGTTTAACTGGGAATTCGATACCTGTTAATGCATCATCCAGTTCATGCTCATAAGCTTTGTATTTATTAACTCGATATGCATCTTTGTCAACAGGGTGCAACGCAGAGAGGATCGCCCATAAGAAACATTTTTGATCCTCATTCTGAACATTGATTACTGCTTTCTTTGACTGTATCTTTTTAGGTAGATCAACATAGCTAGAAGCTCTAAGTGGAATATATTTATTAATCCTGATTTCCAAATCCACTACTTTCCTTAGAGTCCAGTTAGATCCTGTTGCTTGAAAGTCTTCCATCTCAGCAAGCATCTTCCCTTTTGCTTTAACATAAAACTCAGACACATCTGTTGTCGGGTACATGATTTCATTAACAGTCTTGAAATTCATCATTTGAACTACCTCTTTTTCATTTACTATTCTTTGGAATTCAACATGGAATACTAGGTTTACCTTCAGATTACTATCAATAACACAGTCCTTAATTTTTTGAATTGCAATAGATGTACACGCTTCTAAAAATACATTAGGATCTTTAATGTTACTCCTATTCTCAATAACAAAAGTCCTTAACCTATTTTTAAATGCTGAAGCGCTTTCCTTTACATCTAGTTCACTATCATCACAAGTATCATTATTATCCGTTAGGTTTTTTTCTTGTTCTTTATTGGATGATTCATTATCACCATCAGAACTGGTATCTGTGCTATTACTGGTATCTGTGCTATTACTATTATCTGTGCTATTACTGGATCCATTAGAATTAAAACTCCCATCATCATCATCATCATCATGAAAATCCTTATTATCATTTGAATCATCCTCATAGTCAAGTTCCTCCTCATTTTCCTCTTCATCTGACGTCTCCTCAACCTCTATTACATCAGCATCTTTTTGATTATTTAAACACTTTTGGGTTTTCCTGTGGCGTGACAGATATGACTTGGTTACTGTTAGACCACAGTCAGGGCAAGTAGTTTGTTCCTTTGTTGTTAAAGGGGTTGGTGACAATGGGTCATATGTTGGTGTGTCAGGAATGTGTGGTGGAGAATGATAAACAGGGCTTTCCGGGATATTTAATTTAACATTAGAACATTCATTAATAGGTAAAGGAACTGGTTCGACACATGAAACATCAGATTGATTATCGTGTATTGGTGTTAAAAGTCGTGGTGAATAATAATGAGGATCATTAGAGCGGCTTAAATTTTCCGCAAAGGGATTTGGTCCTAGTATTGATCTGATTTTATCGGAGTCAAGGTGTTGTTTCCTTTGAGGTGATTGAAATGACGCTCCTTCAAAATAGCTAGGTCCAAGTCTTCTTTCAGACATTGAACATTGTTGAACATTGTTGATCTGGAAACATTGAGGTTCATTTGTGATGGTTGGTGGTGTCATTGGGAGTGGTGTAATTGGTGAAGGTGGTGTTATCCAGTCAGGTGATTTAACTTGTGTAAGTGGAGTATCTTTTTTAAGTGGTTTTACACCAGGTCTTTGAGGTCTTGTTGGTTTTCTAATCATTGCTTCCAATGCTACATTATCCATACTTGGTTTAGCTATACTAACAATCTTTTTGACAACTTTAGGATACTTCTTTACCAACCGTTCTAGATCAAACCTAGATTCCTTAATGGTTTCAGGTTGTGTATGATGTTTAGAATGATTTCCCCATTGTGATATTTCCACTGGTGTCTTACACACCCAACACATTTTAGTCAATTGATCAGGTTCATAAAATTTGGCAGCCCTTTCCTTAACTTGTTTAATATTTGAACATGGTCCACTACTACTCGAGGGTTCTCCAAGTTCCCTACTAGTAGACGGTTCATTAGGAATAGGTCCTCTACTCGTAGACGGTTCATGGAGCTTTGACAACCTAATATGACGTTTAGAATTTTGGTGACGTTTTAAATGTGATAACTCCACAGGCTCTTCACATATCCAACACATTTGACTCTTTGGGGCTGGCTGTATTCCAATTCGTTTTAGACTCTCATCATAACTATTGGCTGGCACAAATGAGTTACACTGTTTTGACTTTCTATGCCGTGCTAAATTCGAGTTGGTCACAACCTTTCCACATTTATCACATGTTACATGATTAGTTGAATCCTTTGCAGCAGTTGATGAAATTACCGTACTAAGTGGTTTATCATTATTTAATGTACTCATACATTTCTTAGACTTCTGATGTCGTTTAAGATTTGTGGCTCGCACAGTCTGACCACATATCTCGCAGGCTTTCTTAGCGCTGTCCTGAGTACTCATATTAACTTCTACATGTCCAAGATCATTAGAACTGGTTGAAGTGGAATTAAGACATTTCTTTGTCATTTGATGTTTAGCTAAATATGACGTTGTAACAGTTGCTCCACATTTCGGACATTGAGACTTTTTATCTTTGCTAGGTTGTTCACCGGTTGATATCTTTGCCTCGTTGTTCACAGGGTTATTGTTTGACCCTTTACGAATGATTTTAAATCCCACGACTTTATTGTCCGCGTCATATAGAACAGATGCCTCGTATTGATCAAGTAAGGCATTGGTTACCTTTGAGGTAGTAGGAGCATGTACTGTATCACCAGTATTTCCTTCTTCATCACTTTCACTGGTGTACGTCTCAACATACGACCGATACAAAGTATCATCAGCTGTTTGTTTAACACGACGACGTTTTTGTTTGCGAGTTCTACGACGAGAAGTAGAAGGAGTATTGGGAGCGTCTAGGGAATCGGGTTCACTAGGACAGGGTGAGGGTGTTGCGTTGAAAAACGCAGTTTCGTCCCCAGAGCATAAAGAACGGGGTGAGGTAGTTGCGTTGAAAAACGCAGTTTCGTCTCCAGAGCATGAAGATGCGTCAGACACATAGGTTGCCGTTTTTAAGAGTCAGCGTCTCTCCTAACGGCCTATAGTGCAGGAAATTAGTGTTGTATTCTGGAATTTTAATTTAGCAGGCTGAAAATTGGTGGAAAGGTCGCGAATTAAGCTGGGATCATCATACTAAAATTCCCAATAAATCCCACTTGGGCAACATGCCGCCATCTTGAAAAAACCATTTCCGGCCCGTGTTTCTCTGAACATTTCTTTGATTAACACGAAAACCATAAGAGATATGAAAAAAGTGTAAATGACGTTTTTTGTAGGAAATAAAATTTCCAATAAAATGAGTTTAAATATGTACAGGAAATATTGATTATAACTGTTGATATTATTAATTTTCTAAAATGTTGTAATTCAAATACCATGCACTGCCATAAGGAATACATGTAAAATTTGATGTAAAATACATTCCCTAGGGGACTAATCCATTTAACCTCAACGAATAATAAACAATACCCATAGAATCCTCATAAAAATTTCAGTTATTTGACACCTCAATCATCAAAATCGGTTCACTATAAAGGCGTGGGTAAGTTCGCAAAAAGGGTATTCCTTAAGGAATTTTTACTAATGTTATCGTAAGGAATCATATTTTGTAAGCTTACTCTCGCTTTTATAGTGAAACAATTTTGATGATTGAGGTGGCAAATAACTTGAATTTTCGTCAGGATTCTATGGATACAATTTATTATTCATTGAGGTTAAATGGATTCGTCCCATGGGGAGTATATTTTACATCAAATGTTACATGTATTCCTTATGACAGTGCATGGTATTTGAATTGCAACATTTTACAAAATTAATAATATCAACAGTTATAATCAATATTTCCTGTACATATTTATATTCATTTTATTGAAAATTTTATTTTGTACATAAAACGTCATTTACACTTTTTTCATATCTCTTATGGTTTTCGTGTTAGTTAAAGAAATGTTCAGAGAAACACGGACCGGAAATGGTTTTTTCAAGATGGCGGCATGTTGCCCAAGTGGGATTTTTCGGGAATTTTAGTATGATGATCTCAGCTTTATTTGCGACATTTCTACCAATTTTCAGCCTGCTAAATTAAAATTCCGCAATCACGCTAAATTTTGCATAATTTTCCTGCACTACTACGCGATTGGCGAAGAAAAGGAAGAGAAGAAGGATGAGGATTTTTTCCTTCTCTTACTTACAATAAAAAATGAAGATCATCAGTCACGTGATATTGGGAAGAGGGATGAGGGGGAGGGATGAAGGTGAAGGGGGAGGGAAGGGAGGGGAGGGAAGACGAAGAAAAGGAAGAGCAGAAGGAAGAGCACTTTTTTCTTCATGGTAAAAATATGAATATCATTGAGGATAGGAAGGAGGGGGGAAGGGAGGGGTGGGGGGGGGTGAAGGGAAGGAGAGGGGAGACAAGAGGGAAGAGGTGACATCAGTGGTCCAGTGATCAGATCACTCCTGAGACGATTCGTCTGGCTCCGAAGAATAGCCCCATAAGAGCCCATATTGACTCCCGCAGCAGGAAGCACATATTTATCCTACTAGCGAGATGTTATTTTTTCAAGGTTTTTGCGATGAGATGTGTTAGTAGGGTGAAGACCAAGACCACCCATGCTCACACAAGATAATAAAATTTACCCTCGCCGCTCAGGACAAAAAATTCACCCCATACTCGCACTACAGTGCATAATAATTTTTTTCTCGCCTCTGCACCAGAACCGACCACTGCGCCAAAACCGACCGCTGCGCCAGAACCGACCGCTGCGCCAGAATCGGGCCCTCACCACTCGGGAAAAAATTTACCCCATACTCACACTAGAGTGCATGAAAATTTTCACTAGCTGGGCCCTCGCTGCACAGGAAAAAAATCACCCCATACTCACACTAGAGTGTATGAAAATTTTCACACCTCAGCCCTCACCATTGCACCAAAACTGGGTCCTTAGCCCTCACCACTGCACCAAAACTGGGTCCTTAGCCCTCACCACTGCGCAAAAACTGGGTCCTTAGCCCTCACCACCAACGAAAAAAAATTAACCCCATACTCACACTAGAGTGAATAAGAATTTTCACAAGCCGCGCCCTCACCACTCAAGAAAAAACGAAATTCACCCCATACTCGCACTAGAGGCATGAAAGTTTTCACCCCTCAGCCCTCAACATTGTGCCAAAACCGGACCCTCAGCCCTCAGACCTGCACCAAAACTGGACCCTCAGCCCTCAGACCCGCGGGTGCGCCAGAACCGGCAAAACACTACTACTCACCCGAACTTGACCTTGCCCCTTTGCAGGAGCTTCTGGCCGCTTGAGGCGTCGAGATCGACGACCGCCAACCTCTGCTCACGGGCGTTGGGTTTGGTCAGGAAGACCTTGAAGTCTCCCGTCTCCTGGCCCAACTCCCGATTTAGAGTGTCACTCACCTCGTCCGATGTAGAGTACGAATCGAGATCCATGATCTCCACACGCAGACGAGGAGTGACGCTCTTGAGCTTGTCGCCGGCGCTGAGCGCCGACTTCACCGACTCGGCAAATCGGGTCTGGCCACGGCCAGAACCCAGCTCGATGAGCACGCCACCGTCGTTGGTCCTGCGGAATCTGCGGACCTCCTCACCCGACTGCTCGGGTTGGACGTCCCTCCGCAGATTCCCAACGACGTCGGTGTAGGAGCGACCTTGCCCCGGTATGATGATGAGAACGTGCCTTATCTTCGCCCCAGAAACGGTCGCCCTCGGCTTATTTGCCCTTGCGGGCGCACCGCGAGGGGGCACCTTTCGGGGGGCAGCCCGCCTCTTCTTCTCCCTCCTCCGGGCGGACTTTGACTTCACCTGAGTGAAGCCATCCTCCGCCGGTTTCGGGGGATCGGACACTTTCTGTGGGAGCGAAGCTTTGGTGCTCCCACCCGCAGCTGTGGGCGTCTGGGCACCCTTCGGCTTCCCACCATTCCTCTTATTTGGAGGAGAAGTCATAGAAGACTTTTCCTCCGTCTTCCTCATCTCCCTTGGCGTCGGGGGGAGCTTCTGGGGTGAGGTCATAGTAGACCACTCCATCCCATCACCCCCCCCCACAGACCTCCGCACCACCTCCGGCGTCGATAAGGACGTCTTGTTCCGCTTTTTGGGCGGTGACTTCTTGAGCACTCTTTCGACGACCCGGCGTTCAGCCTGGGGGGCTTTCAGCCGGACCGTCCGTGTCCCTTGTTGACGCTGACGGCTTCCTCGATCTTCGCAACGGCCGTCCGAACACTATTGCTGATGTTCTTCTGGATGGCCATCGCATCGCGGATCTGCCCCAGCGCGGCCACGATCTCAGAGATGGACTCGTCCTCTGCTTGCAGAGGACGAGTCCATCTCTGAGATCGTGGCCTTGGTCGCAGTCGTCAACCTGCCTTCGGACGATGTCCAGTTCCGAGTCATTCGGCCCGAGAGGTGGTGACTCGTCCCACGGGCTTCTCGGATGCTGCCGCTTCCGATCTCCGTCATTCTTAGGAGTCCCGGTCTCCATGGCCACCTGCTCCGCCGATGGCCCAATCGACATAGCTTCGAGCACCGACTTCGAGGCGTCGGCCCTGGAGTCCAGGGACTTGAACGGGGCTGTGGGAGGCGCACCGACCACCAGTGCCTTCCTACCCCCAGAATCCTCCGGTTTTGGAGCCCTTCCGGAAGTCGGAGGGGTCCTCTTCACCCTTGAGCTCCGGCCGAAGGGCGACGGGTCGCCCCCCAATCCGGAGCCCAGAACGTTGCTGTCGCTCGCCTGTTTTTCTGCCATCTTCATGCTACTTCAAATCTGAAAAAGAAGAAAACAAATCAAATCATCAAATTCCTTTGGGTTTTTTGTTTCCCTTGTCAAAGGGAGCATTGCCAATCGCTCCGAGTGTCTTCCACGGCCCTAGACCGACAGACGTCAGTCAAACCTCCTCGGACACCCATCACCCGCCTAGCACAGTCGCAGGATCAGGAATATGCCCATGGTCAATTTTGATACACTGCTTTCAGCGTGGCGGGGGTGCTTACTTGCAGCGGCCACCTGCTGAGGCCAATTCGACCTCAGCAGCTCCTCTAGTTTTGGCTCGGAGTTCACAGAAGCGGCATGTCCCCACTAAGCGTCCCACCAAGCACCCCGATCAGAGTACAAGGGGGAGGGCTCAAACCCAGGCGTGTGGCAGGGCTCAGAACGGGGCCATTTGCCATGGCAAGCCAGGCGTACCCGGATCCCCGTCCCGCCTTCGTGTTTTTAAAAGACAGCCACCCCGCTACCTCTTTTCCACAAGCCTCCACTAGATTGCCCTTTGTTTGTTTTTGTGGGTTTTGTGTTTTGAGATTTTTTGGTTGGTTTTTTTTGTGTTTTTTCCGTTTTTTGGGTTTTTGTGTTTTCCTTCGACTCCTGAAGGGGCAGGAGGCACTTTCTCCAGGAGCCGAGACAGAGGAAGGAAGATGAAGAAATGACACCATGCAGGGCTCGCAAGAGGGGCCCATGCAGGGTCGAAGAAAGCAAGAGGTGGGCAAGATTAGCCCAGATAAGAGGAAAGACTGCGAGCTAAGACTTAAAAGAAGGAAGAACGGTCTTAGCCAGAGCAATGGCTTCTTCCCGCAGTTCTTCCAGAGAAGAACTGCGAGAAGAAGAGTCTCGCAGCTTGGCTCGGGAACCCGGGGCCGCCAAAGAGACACCCGAACAGCCGAAAGCCGACTGGCCCTGGGGGCATTATTATTATTATTATTATTATTATTATTATTACTTTGGACTTTGGACTTTGGACTTTGGATTATTATTATTATTATTATTACTTTGAAACTTTGGATCAAGCAATTGCCTGAAAGAGGTTGTTGGCTTGTCCTTGAACTATTCTGATTTGACAGGCAGGCATGACACAGAGTGGGGGGAGAAAGTAAAAAGAAGATGCATGGAGTAAGGACCTGAAATTAATGTTTTGTATTGCAAATTGTATAGACCTTTGATGTATGTAATGTGTTGTTAAGTTTTTGTTTTTGATATAGTTTATTTGTTAGTTTATTGTTTTTTTTTAAAATAGTTTATGTATTAGTTTATGAGCACGCCCATCTACAAAAATAAAAATAAAAAACATTAAATGTATTGTCAAGAAGAGTTTGGTTTTGTACGAAAAAACAATTTGGATATTTATAAAAATGTGATGTTTATTGTATGGAAAAATACTGTAAATAGCATGTAAATTACGTAGAGTTGTTCTCTTAAAATAGCTTTTAGCTAGAGAGATATGAAAATCACTGCAATGTAAGTCGCATGCGCATGCTATAAATAAAGAATTTGAATTTGAATTTGAATTATTATTATTATTATTATTATTATTATTATTATTATTATTATTATAATTATTATTTTTCATTTTCCCGTGTTGGGCCGGGACAGAATGTCCAACAGTATCCCCTGCTTGTCGTAAGAGCCGACTAAAAGGGGAGGGGGGCGCACTGGTCCTTTTTCGCGTCTCCTTTTCACAACTCCATTCTCCGAATCATTTCAATAGCCCGGTTGTTTTTCTAAATCATTCCGTCCTACTCGCCGGGTTGACTCTGTGTTCTTCAACCTCCACTGCGCTGGGGGTCTAGGACGAGCAGAGGGTACAGCTTAAAAACTGGGTTCTGCACCTCCCAGGCTGCCGGATAGTACAGGGGCCCGGGTCAGCCCAGCCAGCTGACCTGGCTGCCCTATCAGCCGGCGAAAATCCCCTTGGCCGTGGCGGTGCCGGTTGGCGACCGGATAGGGCCCCGCTGCGGTCACGGGGGGGCTCTGCCGAGGCCACTGCTCGTCTAGGACCGCCGGTGTTTTCAAGGCGGTCGAACACGGATATAGTTGCTCTGGTGATGGGTCGGTCTGACTTTCTCATTGGGGCACATTTTGGGGGGTCAAATGCCTAGTCTTGGGGGCCAAACCAGACATGATGGCAGCAAACAATAAAAATACGTCTGAAAAGGTGCCAGACTCTTTCCGGGGTACCCTAACCCCAACAACGAAATCAACCGCTTCTCCGAGCGGGCTCACGGGTGAGGTGGCTAGCCCCTTCGAGCGAAGGTCCCGCCTCACGAGATCGCCGCCAGGCCGCAACGTGACACCTGCCTCATCGGTGGCCAGAACATCTGTGGCCACTGAGAAGCAACCCGATGGAGACAACGTACCGATGGACGCCAACCCGTCTACCTTCGAGGCGGTCATCGCGCTCGCCAGGCAGCAGGAGGAGGAGCACATCAAAAAGTGCTTCGACACCCTCGCTGTGATGAAGGCCGCGACCACCCGGCAGAAGAACATCAGTCAGGATGTGAAGGATGGCATCGTCCAATTGGAGGCCAGCCTTCACCACATCATCCAGCTGAGGAGGTCGTGGCAGTCATGTGAGTCGGTGACTGCGTCGACGCAGACGACCCCATCACTGCGGGTGAAGGCTCAGCCGGCCGGTGGGAAGCGGGCTGCTTCCAGCCCCGCCCAACCGGAGGCTGAGAAGAAACCGAGAGGTGACGGTCCAGGGGAGACATCGGACCCCGAAAAATGGACGGACGTCGTTAGGAAACGACGGAAGAAGAGAGACCCTCCCCAGGAGCCTGGAAGCCAGCCCGGCGGACAAGAGAAGAAGAAGGCGCCAAAGAAGAGGCCCCGCAAGCAGCGGCCGGACGCTCTTCTCATCAAGCCGTCGGAGGGGAAATCTTACGCCGACGTGCTGGGCGAAATTCGCAGCAAAGCGAAGCCCGATGAGAAGGGCGCCGTCGTCATCAAGGGCATGAGGAAGACTCGAGCCGGCGATCTTCTGGTCGAACTCGGGGACGCCTCCAAATGCAAGTCCGCTTTCAGCGAGGACTTGTGGACTCTTTTGGGAGCGAACGCAACCGTCCGCGTTCTCGAACCAAAGACGACGCTGGAGGTGCGAGACCTCGACGAGCTGACGACCGAGGCGGAAGTGACCGCTGCCGTCAAAGCCGTTCTCGGAGAATCCGTCGAGGTAAAAACCTTCCTCTCAAAGGCGAATGCTCGGGGACAGAAGGTGGCGATCCTGACGCTGGGAGCCAGAGCTGCCGCGAAGCTCCTGGAGAAGGGCCACCTCAAAGTCTGGTATGTGAGCTGTCGGGTGCGTGAGAAGCTCGTGGCCTCCAGATGTTTTAAATGTCTGGGGTTCGGTCACGTAGCTAATCGCTGCCCTGGACCCGATAGAAGCAAGCTCTGCTTCAAGTGCGGCGGCCAGGACCACAGGGCCAGCGCGTGCAATGCAGTGTTGTCCTGTGTCCTGTGTACAGAAGCCGGCTTGAAGGGCGACCAGGTCAAGCATTCCGCTGAGTCTGGTCGTTGCGGGCAGTACAGGCGGGCCATCCAGGAGCTTCGCCAGAAACAACAGAAATGATCAGTGTTCTGCAACTTAATATGCAGAGGAGCAGGACAGCAAACGACTTGCTGTTCCAATTCGCCACGGAGCAGGGTGCTGACCTACTGCTTCTCAGTGAGCAGTACCAGAACCGACGCTCCGCGCAGTGGTTCCCGGATCCCTCCGGCACTGCGGCAATATGGATCTTGGACCTCGGGAAGGTGCCTGTTCTCGATTCCGGATCGGGCAACGGCTTCGTTTGGGTGAGGAGCAGGGGTTTCACCATCTTCTCCTGTTACCTCTCGCCAAACCAACCGATCGGAGACTACCGCCACATGGTCGATTCCATTGAGGATGAGATCATGAAAATCTCTGGCGGGGTCATAGTCGGTGGCGATTTTAACGCAAAAGCCGTGGAATGGGGTTCCCCGCGGACCGACACTCGAGGTCGTTACGTCCTCGAGTCGGCTGCCAGGTCGGGCCTCTGTATCCTTAATAAAGGCGGCATTTCCACCTTTCGCCGTCCGGGGTGCAGAGAGACGATCCCTGACATATCCCTTGCCTCTGAATGGATTGTCCAGCGGATCTCCGACTGGCGTGTCTGCGAGGAGTATTCCTCTAGCGACCACCAGGGGATCCTCTTCAAGGTCCTTCCCGAGGGTGCGCGCTTGCGCGCTGAACCTGCTCCTCTGGCTCGACGCTGGAACACCAGTCGTCTGAGCAAAGACACTTTTAAAGAAGTAATCAAAGACCAGAGCATTGTGAATTTCACAGGTGCCGAAGATCTGGCAGCATCGACGATGCGTCTCATCGCGACCGCGTGTGAGCAGTCGATGCCCGGAGTTTCCCGCCGCCACAGGAAGAAGCCGGTTTACTGGTGGACGCCTGAAATCGCGGAACTCCGGAGGAGATGCCTTGGTCTCCGACGAGCTGCGCAGCGAGCCAGGAACCGCCCTGATGCAAATGCCAGATCGGCTGAGCACAGAGCGGCCCGCCGAGAGCTCCGCGGTGCCATCAACCGGAGTAAAGTCAGGTGCTGGAAGCAGCTGTGTCAGGATATCGACAATGACCCCTGGGGGATGGGCTACAAACTTGTAACCCAGAAGCTAGGGGCTCGCTCACCACCTGCGGTCATGGAACCACAAGCCATGGCCGTCGTCGTCGATACACTGTTTCCCAGCCACCCAGTTCGGCCAGTCAGGGAATTCGGAGAGGTAGGCGCCTTCCCAGTTTTCCGGGAAGAGGAACTCACCGCCGCCGTCCGATCCCTACGACCCAGAAGAGCGCCCGGTCCCGATGGCATTCCGGCGGAGGTGCTCAAGCTCGCTGCGGAGGTGAATCCAAGGCTTCTGCTCGATATGTTCAACGCGTGTCTGGCGGAAGGCGTTTTCTTTTCTTCGTGGAAGGTAGCCCGCCTTGTTCTTATCCCGAAGGCGAAGAGCACACCGGGGACCCCTTCTTCTTTCCGACCCCTGTGTATGCTCGACACGGCCGGAAAAGTGCTTGAAAAGCTCTTGCGCGTCAGGCTGACCGAGGCCATCGTCTCTGCGGGGGACTTGTCCCCGTAGCAGTACGGCTTCAGATCCGGTCGCTCTACCATCGACGCTATCCAGGAGGTAGTTGAGGCAGTGCGGAGGGCGGAGGACCACAACCACTGGTCGCGCCGCGTGGTCCTTCTCGTCACGCTCGACGTGAAGAACGCCTTCAACTCCGCCAGGTGGAGCGATATGCTGTGGGCACTTGAGCATACGTTCCAAGTTCCCTCTTACCTCCTGCGTATGATCGAGGCGTATTTGTCAGACCGTGTTCTTTTGTACGACACGACCGAAGGCCAGCGGCGCATTCCCATCACTTCAGGGGCTGCGCAGGGGTCCATTCTCGGACCAGATCTCTGGAACGTGTCTTACGACAGTTTGCTGAGGCTAGACATGCCCGATGAGACCCGCCTCGTTGGCTATGCTGACGACGTCGCTGCCTTGATCGCTGCGAGGAACGTCGAGCTGGCAAAACTGAGGCTCAGCGTGGTAATGGCCAAGGTCAACGGGTGGATGCGAGATCACGGCTTGTCCCTGGCTATCAGTAAGACGGAGATCGTCGTCCTCACCAAAAAGAGGATTAACACCGTGTTCCCGGTGCAGATAGGTGACGTCACACTCGAGACTAAGCCTGCTGCAAAGTACCTGGGAGTCATGGTCGACAGCAGACTGTCTTTCGGCGAGCAGATCCGGCGCGCCGCCGACAAAGCCGCTAAGGGTGTCGCTGCCCTTGGTAGGCTTATGCCCAATGTCGGCGGTCCTCGCTCCTGCAAGCGCCGCCTGCTCATGACTGCCGTCCAGTCAGTCTTGCTGTACGGGGCGGAGGTATGGGCTCACGCACTCGAGAAGCGAGTCTTTCGAGACCGGCTTGCCCGAGTCCAACGCCGAGGAGCTCTGCGGGTCGCTTCAGCCTACCGCACAGTCTCCGAGCCTGCTGTGATGGTGATCGCCGGAGTCATTCCCGTCCTCTTCCTCGCGAGGGAGAGGCAGGCGATTTACCGGAGGAGGCCTGAAGTGGGCCGGGAAACAGCTGCCAGGGAAGAGCGCGATCGCAGCTTCGACTCCTGGCAGCGCGACTGGGAAGCCGAGCCGAGGGGACGTTGGACCTTCAAGCTCGTACCTTCCGTCCGACCATGAGTGGAACTGCAGCACGGCGAGGTCGATTACTACGTGACCCAGTTTCTTTCTGGGCACGGGTACTTCCGAGCCTATCTGCACCGGATGGGCAAAGTCGCCAGCCCGGACTGTCTGTATTGCCCCGGCATCCCAGACACGTCCGAGCACACCTTCTTTCAGTGCGACCGTTGGCACGTCCGCCGAGCCTCGCTTTCATCTGAGATCGGCGTGATCGTCAGCCCAAACAACATCGTCGGAGCTATGCTCCAGGGAGAGGGCAACTGGAACTGTGTCAAGCACTACGTCCAGGCCATTCTTCGGGCGAAAAAGGTCGACCTCGATCGGCCTTAATCCTCAGCATTTCCCCACGGAGGTTGCCCTAGCGGCGTAATATAAAAGGCCTAGCCCAAAGTAATGTGTGAAACAGTTCCAGGCTAGTGTCCTCGGTGCCGAGGGAGGTGGTTTAGTCGGTAGTTCACGGGACATCGAGCTCGTGGGAGTCCGACACTACTGAGGGGACAACGAGCCCCTCAGTGTGCGTAAACGCATTCCACCTCCTACCCAAAAAAAAAAAATTATTATTCACCAAAAAGAGGATAAACACCGTGTTCCCGGTGCAGATAGGTGACGTCACACTCGAGACTAAGCCTGCTGCAAAGTACCTGGGAGTCATGGTCGACAGCAGACTGTCTTTCGGCGAGCAGATCCAGCGCGCTGCCGACAAAGCCGCTAAGGGTGTCGCTGCCCTTGGTAGGCTTATATGCCCAATGTCAGTCTTGCTTTTTTTTTGGTAGGAGGTGGAATGCGTTTACGCACACTGAGGGGCTCGTTGTCCCCTAGTAGTGTCGGACTCCCACGAGCTCGGTGTCCCGTGAACTACCGACTAAACCACCTCCCTCGGCACCGAGGACACTAGCCTGGAACTGTTTCACACATTACTTCGGGCTAGGCCTTTGATATTACGCCGCTAGGGCAACCTCCGTGGGGAAATGCTGAGGATTAAGGCCGATCGAGGTCGACCTTTTTCGCCCGAAGAATGGCCTGGACGTAGTGCTGGACACAGTTCCAGTTGCCCTCTCACTGGAGCATAGCTCCGACGATGTTGTTTGGGCTGACGACCACGCCGATCTCAGATAAAAGTGAGGCTCGGCGGACGTGCCAACGGTCGCACTGAAAAAAGGTGTGCTCGGACGTGTCTGGGATGCCGGGGCAATACAGACAGTCCGGGCTGGCGACTTTGCCCATCCGGTGCAGATAGGCTCGGAAGTACCCGTGTCCAGAAAGAAACTGGGTCACGTAGTAATCGACCTCGCCGTGCTGCCGCTCCACCCATGGTCGGACGGATGGTATGAGCTGGAAGGTCCAACGTCCCCTCGGCTCGGCTTCCCAGTCGCGCTGCCAAGAGTCGAAGCTGCGATCGCGCTCTTCCCTTGCAGCTGTTTCCCGGCCCACTTCAGGCCTCCTCCGGTAAATCGCCTGCCTCTCCCTCGCGAGGAAGAGGACGGGGATGACTCCGGCGATCACCATCACAGCAGGCTCGGAGACTGTGCGGTAGGCTGAAGCGACCCGCAGAGCTCCTCGACGCTGGACCCGGGCAAGCCGGTCTCGGGAGACTCGCTTTTCGAGTGCGTGAGCCCATACCTCCGCCCCGTACAGCAAGACTGACTGGACGGCAGTCATGAGCAGACGGCGCTTGCAGGAACGAGGACCGCCGACATTGGGCATAAGCCTACCAAGGGCAGCGACACCCTTAGCGGCTTTGTCGGCGGCGCGCTGGATCTGCTCGCCGAAAGACAGTCTGCTGTCGACCATGACTCCCAGGTACTTTGCAGCAGGCTTAGTCTCGAGTGTGACGTCACCTATCTGCATCGGGAACACGGTGTTTATCCTCTTTTTGGTGAGGACGACGATCTCCGTCTTACTGATAGCCAGGGACAAGCCGTGATCCCGCATCCACCCGTTGACCTTGGCCATTACTACGCTGAGCCTCAGTTTTGCCTGCTCGACGTTCCTCGCAGCGATCAAGGCAGCGACGTCGTCAGCATAGCCAACGAGGCGGGTCTCATCGGGCATTTCTAGCCTCAGCAAGCTGTCGTAGGACACGTTCCAGAGATCTGGTCCGAGAATAGACCCCTGCGCAGCCCCTGAAGTGATGGGAATGCGCCGCTGACCTTCGGTCGTATCGTACAACAGAACACGGTCTGACAAATACGCTTCTATCATACGCAGGAGGTAAGAGGGAACTTGGAACGTATGCTCAAGCGCCCACAGCATATCGCTCCACCTGGCGGAGTTAAAAGCGTTCTTCACGTCGAGCGTGACGAGAAGGACCACGCGGCGCGACCAGTGGTTGTGGTCCTCCGCCCTCCGCACTGCCTCAACTACCTCCTGGATAGCGTCGATGGTAGAGCGACCGGATCTGAAGCCGTACTGCTGCGGGGACAAGTCCCCCGCAGAGACGATTGCCTCGGTCAGCCTAACGCGCAGGAGCTTCTCAAGCACTTTCCCGGCGTGTCGAGCATACACAGGGGTCGGAAAGAAGAAGGGGTCCCCGGTGTGCTCTTCGCCTTCGGGATAAGAACAAGGCGGGCTACCTTCCACGAAGAAAAGAAAACGCCTTCCGCCAGACACGCGTTGAACATATCGTGCAGAAGCCTTGGATTCACCTCCGCAGCGAGCTTGAGCACCTCCGCCGGAATGCCATCGGGACCGGGCGCTCTTCTGGGTCGTAGGGATCGGACGGCGGCGGTGAGTTCCTCTTCCCGGAAAACTGGGAAGGCGCCTACCTCTCCGAATTCCCTGACTGGCCGAACTGGGTGGCTGGGAAACAGTGTATCGACGACGGCGGCCATGGCTTGTGGTTCCATGACCGCAGGTGGTGAGCGAGCCCCTAGTTTCTGGGTTACAAGTTTGTAGCCCATCCCCCAGGGGTCGTTGTCGATATCCTGACACAGCTGCTTCCAGCACCTGACTTTACTCCGGTTGATGGCACCGCGGAGCTCTCGGCGGGCCACTCTGTGCTCAGCCGATCTGGCATTTGCATCAGGGTGGTTCCTGGCTCGCTGCGCAGCTCGTCGGAGACCAAGGCATCTCCTCCGGAGTTCCGCGATTTCAGGCGTCCACCAGTAAACCGGCTTCTTCCTGTGGCGGCGGGAAACTCCGGGCATCGACTGCTCACACGCGGTCGCGATGAGACGCATTGTCGATGCTGCCAGATCTTCGGCACTTGTGAAATTCACAATGCTCTGGTCTTTAATTACTTCTTTAAAAGTGCCTTTGCTCAGACGACTGGTGTTCCAGCGTCGAGCTAGAGGAGCAGGTTCAGCGCGCAAGCACGCACCCTCGGGAAGGACCTTGAAGAGGATCCCCTGGTAGTCGCTAGAGGAATACTCCTCGCAGACACGCCAGTCGGAGATCCGCTGGACAATCCCTTCAGAGGCAAGGGATATGTCAGGGATCGTCTCTCTGCTCCCCGGACGGCGAAAGGTGGAAATGCCGCCCGTGTTAAGGATACAGAGGCCCGACCTGGCAGCCGACTCAAGGACGTAACGACCTCGAGTGTCGGTCCGCGGGGAACCCCATTCCACGGCTTTGGCGTTAAAATCGCCACCGACTATGACCCCGCCAGAGATTTTCATGATCTCATCCTCAATGGAATCGACCATGTGGTGGTAGTCTCCGATCGGTTGGTTTGGCGAGAGGTAACAGGAGAAGATGGTGAAACCCCTGCTCCTCACCCAAACGAAGCCGTTGCCCGATCCGGAATCGAGAACAGGCACCTTCCCGAGGTCCAAGATCCAAATCGCCGCAGTGCCGGAGGGATCCGAGAACCACTGCGCGGAGCGTCGGTTCTGGTACTGCTCACTGAGAAGCAGTAGGTCAGCACCCTGCTCCGTGGCGAATTGGAACAGCAAGTCGTTTGCTGTCCTGCTCCTCTGCATATTAAGTTGCAGAACAGTGATCATTTCTTTTGTGTTTGGCGAAGCTCCTGGATGGCCCGTCGGTACTGCCCGCAGTGACCTGACCCAGCGGAATGCTTGACCTGGTCGCCCTTCAAGCTGGCTTCTGTACACAGGACACAGGTCAACGCTGCATTGCACGCGCTGGCCTTGTGGTCCTGGCCGCCGCACTTGAAGCAGAGCTTGCTTCTATTGGGTCCGGGGCAACGATTAGCTACGTGACCGAACCCCAGACATTTAAATCATCTGGAGGCCACGAGCTTCTCGCGCACCCGACAGCTCACATACCATACTTTGAGGTGGCCCTTCTCCAGGAGCTTCGCAGCTGCTCTGGCTCCCAGCGTGAGGATCGCCACCTTCTGACCCCGAGCGTTCGCCTTTGAGAGGAAGGTTTTCACCTCGACGTTGTCGCCAATGGCGGATTTGACGGCAGCGGTCACCTCCGCCTCGGTCGCCAGCTCGTCAAGGTCCCTCACCTCCAGCGTCGACTTGGGTTCGAGAACGCGGACGGTCGCGTTCGCCCCCAAGATGGTCTGCAAGTCCTCGCTGAAGGCGGTTTTACTTTTGGAGGCGTCACCGAGCTCGACCAGAAGATCGCCGGCTCGGGTCTTCCTCATGCCCTTGATGACGGCGCCCTTCTCATCGGGCTTCGCTTTGCTGCGAATTTCGCCCAGCACGTCGGCGTAAGATTTCCACTCCGACGGCTTGATGAGAAGAGCGTCCGGCCGCTGCTTGCGGGACTTCTTCCTCGACGCCTTCTTCTTGTCCTGGGTGCCAGGCTGGCTTCCAAGCTGCTGTCATCAGAAGTATTAAGTAAGGAATTAAATTTAGTTATGATAGGGGACATCAATTTATGCTATCTGACACATATGTACGGTTATGATAATTATATCAATGTTTTATATTCTCAAGGTTTGGTTAACACTATTAAGAAGCCCACTAGAGTAGACTTTTATAATAATAATTTGGTCTCAACCTGCTTAGATCATATTAATGTCAGAATGTTTCACAAAGAATTTAAATCTTTTATAGTCGAGGAAAAGATTGCTGACCATTATTGGACAGGCATAAAAGTAGGCTTGTTTGAGAATAATATAGCACAAAATGAAATAGGCATAGGCTATAAAGAAATAATTGTAACAAAAAAGGTAAATGAAGAAATAAAAAATATGACCTGGTGGTATATTTTAGATATAAGGGACCCTAATGAGATTTACAATGAAATAGTAGGTAATTTTGAAAAAATATACAAAAGGTGTACGGTTAAGGTTAGGTTAAGTGAAAAAGAAATGCAAAACCCATGGTTCAATAATGAAATTAAAAAGGCTAATTGACAGGAAAAACTATTATGGAAACTACTTAAGAGGGATAGATGCAATATAATGTTAAGAAATTTATTTAAAGAAGCTAGAAATAATGTAACTAATAAGGTACGCACTGAGAAAAGAAAGTATTATTTTAAGCTGTTGTCAGATAATTTTAGCAATAGTAAAAAAACATGGGAAATAATTAACCAATTTACAAATAAAAACCCAAGACCAGCTATAATAGAATTCATAAGAAATAATTTTAAGTTAAAGAATGAGGATGAACTTACTATATTGACTGAGAACTTTAAGGATAACTTCAAAGAATCTATTGAGGTTATTAATAAGCAGATGTTAGGCCAGCCTTTTGATTTAACACAGCAGTTCAATAGAGGAATGTATAACATAGGAAGTAGAATAAGCATGAACTTAATTGAAATCAATGAAAATTTATTGCATGCTGCTGTAGGTAGGCTAAATCGAAACTCATCAGCTGGACCTGATAGGATAAGACATCAGGACTTAATAAATAATTTTGTGTGTTTAAAACTAGTGCTGCTTCATTTAATTAAAAGAATACTAGATACATGTATTATTCCAAGCCTAATGAAGGTGACTTACCTTCGACCTATTTTTAAAAGCGGTTGCAAGCAGAATGTAAACTGTTTCAGCAGTAACAAAGATATTAGAACATTACTTATGTAAGCAGATGCAAGTTTATTTGTCACAAAACAATATCATCAACAAAGCTCATTATGGTTTTGTCCCTGAATGTTCAACAATTGATTTATTGGAAAAGTTTACTAATGATATTAATGGGGCTCTGAATGAAAATAAATTTGTTGTTGCTGTTGTAACCGACCTCACAAAGGCTTTTGATCTTGTGAATTATAGGATAATGCTTCATAAACTTAGAGACATAGGCATTGGAGGGAAATTGCTTAGACTTTTAGAAAACTATTTTCATGGGCGAAAATTGTATGTTAGTATAGGCAATAGTATTAGTGATGGCTACGATCAACAATGTGGCTTAATTCAAGTTAGTATTTTGTCACCTACCCTGTTTAATATCTATGTGAACGATTTAGCTAGCCTCAAGTTTAATAGTAGATTGCTGCAATATGCAGATGATAATGTGTTGTATTCAATACATAAAGATTTATCGGTAGGCCTAGATAATATTCAAAAATATCTTAATCTGGCAGTCAAATACTTTTTTAACAACTTCATCAAAATTAATGCAGGGAAAACAAAGGTAATTATATTTAAAAATCCTAGAATTGTTGTGAACAGGAACATAAATACTAATTTGTTTTGCCATTAAAGAGATTGCTTGATTAATGAAGATAGACTGGCCAGTTGTGATACCTGTCAACCTTTAACAATTTGCCAGAATATTAAACATCTGGTTGTCTATCTAGATGCGGACATGAAATATAATACACATGTTAAGGCCATAACCAAGTCACTTAGGCTAGTTTTGTACAGGTGTTATAGGTTAGCTAATTTTTTCCCGGTTAGTACAAAAAGGGTTATTTACTTCTCAATGGTCCAAAGTATTGTCTGTTATGGTATTTCTATTTATTATTTATCACCTGATTATGTTAAACTACAGTTGAGGAATGTGTTAGGCAGAATAGTTAGAGTATTATTCAACAATATCTCTCAAAGTATTTTGGGGATTCTATCCTTCGAGGCATTGGCCAAATACACTGACTTATGCAGGCACTATTTTAATCAGGACTTTAGATTAATTAATGATGTTGGTTATAACTTAAGGCAAAGGCAATATAGGACAGAAAGGTATTTTAACAATTATGGAAAGTCAACCCTAGAACATAGAATGAAAGCACTGTTGAACAGTTTGCCTATGGAATTAAGATCACTAACAAGTAAACCCGATGTTAAAATGAAACTGAAAGCCTATCTCATGACTAAGACCTGAAAGTATTATCAAATAAGTGAACATAAGTTAAACTAAGTTAGTAAGTAGTTAGAAATACTCACATGTAGGTTAATTTGTTAGTATGTGAAAATTAGTTTTAAGGTTTATGACTTATATGTTACACCATGGAGCCAAACACACATTAAAAATAAACAATAGTAGAATAAGAAAGGGTTGAATAAAATAAAATGCATTCTGAGATGATGGTTAAAATTGAAAACCATGGTTTCAGAGTGCCTAAAAGGGCTTTTCGTTGTCACTTTTGACAAAACTCAAATCATAACCTGAAAGTGGGATTTCCCATCGAGACAGAGAAGTGTTTGACTCAGTGGTGGGGGATGTAGCGTAGAGAAAGCAAGCGTACGGACGTACACAACATATTGCTATAATAATAGTTCACTGTTTGTTTGTATATATTTACTTGTTATTTATTTCTTCGCTTATGTATGTATTTATTTATTTATTTACTTACATATTTATATGCATGTCAAAAAACAGTATGACAAAAATTCCCTATGATGTTAGATCTATTATATTTTATTTTGCATCGAAAAATTATGTAAAAATGTAAGAAAATTGTGTTATCCTCTCAAATAGCTCTGAGCTAGAGAGGTATGCAGGCGCTGCAGTGTAACCTATTATTGCGCGTGCGAGATAATAAATTGGAATTGAATTGTATTATTATTATTATTATTTTTTTTATCCACGCTGGAAGGGAGGTTACTTCCCTTACTGGAGGCGCCACTTCTAGCCCCGCCCAACCGGAGGCTGAGAAGAAACCTCGAGGAAACGGTCCAGGGGAGACATCGGACCCCGAAAAATGGACCAACGTCGTCAAGAAGAGGGGGAAAAAGAGAGACCCTCCCCAGCAGCCTGGAAACCAGCTTGGCACCCAGGACAAGAAGAAGGCGCCGAGGAAGAAGTCTCGCAAGCAGCGGCCGGACGCTCTTCTCATCAAGCCGTCGGAGGGGAAATCCTACGCCGACGTGCTGGGCGAAATTTGCAGCAAAGCGAAACCCGATGAGAAAGGCGCCGTCATCATGCGCCGGCATGAGGAAGACCCGAGCCGGCGATCTTTTGGTCGAGCTCGGTGACGCCTCCAAAAGTAAAGCCGCCTTCAGCGAGACTTGCAGACCATCTTGGGGGCAAACGCGACCGTCCGCGTTCTCGAATCCAAGTCGACGCTGGAGGTGAGGGACCTTGACGAGCTGACGACTGAGGCGGAGGTGACCGCTGCCGTCAAATCCGCCACCGGCGACAACGTCGAGGTGAAAACCTTCCTCTCAAAGGCGAACGCTCGGGGTCAGAAGGTGGCGATCCTCACGCTCCTCAAAGTCTGGTATGTGAGCTGTCGGGTGCGCGAGAAGCTCGTGGCCTCCAGATGTTTTAAATGTCTGGGGTTCGGTCACGTAGCTTATCGCTGCCCTGGACCCGATAGAAGCAAGCTCTGCTTCAAGTGCGGCGGCCAGGACCACAAGGCCAGCGCGTGCAATGCAGCGTTGACCTGTGTCCTGTGTACAGAAGCCGGCTTGAAGGGCGACCAGGTCAAGCATTCCGCTGGGTCTAGTCGTTGCGGGCAGTACAGGCGGGCCATCCAGGAGCTTCGCCAAACACAAAAGAAATGATTAGTGTTCTGCAACTTAATATGCAGAGGAGTAGGACAGCAAACGACTTGCTGTTCCAATTCGCCACGGAGCAGGGTGCTGACCTACTACTTCTCAGTGAGCAGTACCAGAGCTGACGCTCCGCGCAGTGGTTCTCGGATCCCTCCGGCACTGCGGCGATTTGGATCTTGGACCTCGGTAAGGTGCCTGTTCTCGATTCCGGATCGGGCAACGGCTTCGTTTGGGTGAGGAGCAGGGATTTCACCGTCTTCTCCTGTTACCTCACGCCTAACCAACCGATCGCAGACTACCGCCACATGGTCGATTCCATCGAGGATAAGATCATGAACACCTCTGGCGGGGTCATAGTCGGTGGCGATTTTAACGCCAAAGCCGTGGAATGGGGTTCCCCGCGGACCGACACTCGAGGACGTTACGTCCTCGAGTCGGCTGCCAGGTCGGGCCTCTGTATCCTCAACACGGGCGGCATTTCCACCTTTCGCCGTCCGGGGTGCAGAGAGATGATCCCTGACATATCCCTTGCCTCTGAAGGGATTTTCCAGCGGATCTCCGACTGGCGTGTCTGCGAGGACTACTCCTCCAGCGACCATCAGGCGATCCTTTTTAAGGTCCTTCCCAAGGGCGCGTGCTTGCGCGCTGAACCTGCCCCTCTGGCTCGACGCTGGAATACCAGTCATCTGAGAAAAGACACATTTAAAGAAGTAATTGAAGACCAGAGCATTGAGAATTTCACAAGCGCCGAAGATCTGGCAGCATCGACGATGCGACTCATTGCGACCGCGTGTGAGCAGTCGATGCCCGGAGTTTCCCGCCGCCACAGGAAGAAGCCGGTTTACTGGTGGACGCCTGAAATCGCGGGACTCCGGACGAGAAGCCTTGGTCTCCGGTGAGCTGCGCAGCGAGCCAGGAACCGCCCTGATGCAAATGCCAGATCAGCTGAGCACAGAGCGGCCCGCCGAGAGCTCCGCGGTGCCATCAACCGGAGTAAAGTTAGATGCTGGAAGCAGCTGTGTCAGGATATCTACAACGACCCTTGGGGGACGGGCTACAAACTTGTAACCCAGAAGCTAGGGGCTCTCTCACCACCTGCGGTCATGGAACCACAAGCCATGGCCGCCGTCGTTGATACACTGTTTCCCAGCCACCCAGTTCGGCCAGTCAGGGAATTCGGAGAGGTAGGCGCCTTCCAGATTTCCGGGAAGAGGAACTCACCGCCGCCGTCCGATCCCTACGACCCAGAAGAGCGCCCGGTCCCGATGGCATTCCGGCGGAGGTGCTCAAGCTCGCTGCGGAGGTGAATCCAAGGCTTCTGCTCGACATGTTCAACGCGTGTCTGGCGGAAGGCGTTTTCTTTTCTTCGTGGAAGGTAGCGATATGCGATGGAGCGATATGCTGGGGGCGCTTGAGCATACGTTCCAAGTTCCCTCCTACCTCCTGCGTACGGTCGAAGCGTACTTGTCAGACCGCGTTCTGCTGTACGACACGACCGAAGGTCAGCGGCTCATTCCCATCACTTCCGGGGCTGCGCAAGGTTCCATTCTCGGACCAGATCTCTCGAACGTGTCTTACGACAGCTTGCTGAGGCTAGACATGCCCGATGAGACCCGCCTCGTTGGCTATGCTGACGACGTCGCTGCCTTGATCGCTGCGAGGAACGTCGAGCAGGCAAAACTGAGGCTTAGCGTAGTAGTCAACGGGTGGATGCGAGACGGAGTCAACGGCTTGTCCCTAGCTATCAGTAAGGCGGAGATCGTCGTCCTCACCAAAAAGAGGATTAACACCGTGTTCCCGGTGTAGATAGGTGACGTCACACTCGAGACCAAGCCTGCTGCAAAGTACCTGGGAGTCATGGTCGACAGCAGACTGTCTTTCGGCGAGCAGATCCAGCGCGCCGCCGACAAAGCCGCTAAGGGTGTCGCTGCCCTTGGTAGGCTTATGCCATTGACTTTGAATGTATGAGGAGACAAACCATCCATATGGCCGCCTTGTGCCGGCTCGCCTTGCCAGCTCCACGTAGTTGCCATTGCCGCCGTTAGAACGCGCTGCCCGCGCGCTCTGCGCTCTCTCTCTCACTCCCTCTACCTTGCCCCTCGGCCCCCTGCCGTGTGCGTCGTACGTCTCTCGCTCATCTCTACTTCTCCCACGCAACGGCCATTCTCAGCGAGTGGAAAGCCGCAAGATGCGGCAAACATGAGAGAGGATTGGCGCGACCGCAACGTCGTTCTCGATGAGGCAACGCAAGAGCTTGGCAATCTTATTTATTTTTTTAACAAAAATGCTATAGATTGATACATACATAGTATACATTTTCTTAATTATATTTAATATATCTGCAGTGTAATATATCTTTAGTAATTTTTATCATCTAAGTACGGTATTTTTAATGACCTGATTTGATGATTTCTGCAAACCATAGTTTAACATTTTTTTTGGGATATTATGAACATTTTGCAATGTGCTGATGAATTTATTTTGTGTTTTCGGATACACCATTTGGGATTAATAAGACTAAATTCTGCTATTATCGACAGAAAAACGCAGTAGAAACCTACTCAATTAATTAAATTGAGGAGGCAATAATACAATTTTAAAATTAAAATATAGTTTACTAGCAGAACCCGTGGCTTGCTCACGATAAAAATTATCGTCTAACGTTGATATGAAGAATCTAGAGGACTGAATAGAAAATATTTATATCAAGGAATATGTCATGTAGAGAAATGTTTGTTTTATGGCGGAATGTAGGATAAAATGTAGATACCACGGTAGGATGTAGGATACCACAGTAGATAGTGAAGGTTTTCTTTTCACCGTTATAACTCGAAAACGGCCGGACCGATTTTCAAACCAAATGTGTCGATTTTAAGGTACTTCTTTGTAGATTTACCATTACGTCCCTAGATTGCCTAGTAGGGCATTAATTAAGTACAGTAAAGGGCTGAATGTTCGAAACAGTTATGGTGCTATCCGTGGGCAGTATTTCAAACTCGATTCACTTAGTTTTTAACTTAAAATATGGGCAAGTAGTAATAATTTAAAATCAACCACTGATTGCAGCATTTATTTTTCCGTTAAAAGCTGGGACACCGTCGAATTAGATGTAAAAGGAATTTGCCAAATTATTGTAACTGGCATGATTGCAATTAAAAACGTAAAGGCCGGTCTAAGGAAATAACTATAGCTCCCGCTGCCTAAAAAGATGGTACCACATATTGAGCTTATGATTGAACGCAGGGCCGGATTTAGAACTTTTGGGCCCCTAGGCTCACTCAGTGGTGCGGACCCCCAGGGCCAGAGTGACCAAATGTCCGT